>JBBDGP010001833.1:925000-1402500 GCA_037952835.1 Lithobates septentrionalis
TCCACATGTGCAGGGCGCTGCAGTCTCTGCGCGTTATTCAAAAAGTTCTTTGGTGTGGGCCTTTTTTGAGACGAGTGCATCAGATCGCACCGCTGCTATTTGCAACATATGTCTCAAGCGTATCTCGCGTGGCCAAAACATCTCCCGCTTGGGTACCACATGCTTGACCAGACATATGTTGACCTGCCATGCAGTTCGTTGGCAAGCGTATCTGAAAGACCCACACCAAAGAACAAAGAGGATCTCTCCTTGCTCCTCATCAGCTGAGATTTCCAACCCCACTAGACCTTCAGTCCTCTCTGAGACCTGCAGTGAGAGGAATGAAGGTGTAGAATTAGGTGTGTCACAGCCAAGTACTTGTGGGCAATCTGCTTTTGGTACACCGACGTCAGATTGTACCAGGCAAATTTCCCTGCCCCAGCTGCTGCACCGCCGAAAGAAGTTTGCTCCCAGCCATCCACATGCCCAGCGGTTGAATGCTAGCTTGGCAAAATTGCTAGCACTTCAACTGCTGCCTTTTCAGTTGGTAGACTCTGCCCCCTTCCGTGAGTTTGTGGAATGTGCGGTTCCTCAGTGGCAGGTACCCAAACGCCACTTTTTCTCACGGAAGGCGATTCCGGCTCTCTACCGGCATGTGGAAGGCAATGTCCATGCCTCGCTGGACAGGGCGGTCAGCGGTAAGGTGCATATTACCGCTGACTCATGGTCCAGCAGGCATGGACAGGGACGTTACTTAAGTTTCACGGCGCATTGGGTGACTCTGCTGGCAGCTGGGAAGGATGCAGGACAAGGTGCAGTAGTGTTGGAGGTTGTTCCGCCACCACGCCTCCAAAATGCTGATTGTGACACACCTCTCTCCTCCACCCCCTCCTCTTCTTCTTCCTCCATGGCCTCTTCCTCGGAACCAGCGGTGCTCCGTAGGCGTTCAAGGGGCTACGCAAGTACGCAGGCCAAAAGATGCCATGCGGTGCTTGAGCTGGTGTGCTTGGGGGACAGGAGCCACACTGGGGCAGAGGTTCTGTCAGCTCTGCAGGGGCAGGTTCAGAGGTGGTTGACGCCACGCCAACTTAAGGCAGGAATGGTGGTTTGCGACAATGGCACCAACCTCCTCTCTGCCCTCCGACAGGGACAACTGACCCATGTGCCCTGTTTGGCTCACGTCCTTAACTTGGTGGTGCAGCGGTTCTTGGGCAGGTACCCGGGCTTACAGGATGTCCTGAGGCAGGCCAGGAAAGTCTGTGTGCATTTCCGCCGGTCATATAATGCCAGTGCTCGGCTGACGGACCTCCAAAAGGAGTTTAACCTGCCCAAGAACCGCCTAATCTGTGACATGCCCACCAGGTGGAACTCGACGTTGGCCATGCTGCAGCGGCTGCACACGCAGCAGAGGGCCATCAATGAGTACCTGTGCGACTATGGCACCAGGACAGGGTCAGGGGACCTTGGTTTTTTTTCCCCACGCCAGTGGGCCATGATCAGGGATGCATGCACTGTCCTGTCACCATTCGAGGAGGCCACGAGGATGGTGAGCACTGACAGTGCATGCATCAGTGACACTGTCCCCCTTGTCCACCTGTTGGAGCACACGCTGCGTGGAATAATGGACAGGGCACTTGAGGCAGAACAGAGGCAGGAAGAGGAGGACTTCCTTAGCTCTCAAGGCCCCCTTTATCCAGACAGTGTTCCTGCGTGCCCGCCGATCACACAGGAAGAGGACGAGGAGGAGGAGGAGGAGGAGGAGGAAGATTGTGTCAGTATGGAGGTGGAGCCTGGCACTCAGCATCAGCAGTCTTTAAGGGATCAGTCCCAAGGAACACATGGACTTGTACGTGGCTGGGAGGAGGTGGCTGCGGACGTTGTTGTCCTTAGTGACCCAGAGGACTCCGGACCGAATGCCTCAGCAAACCTACGCTGCATGGCCTCCCTGATCCTGCAAAGCCTGCGTAAGGATCCTCGTATTCGTGGTATCAAGGAGAAGGACCAATACTGGCTGGCAACCCTCCTTGATCCACGTTACAAGGGTAAGGTTGCGGACCTTATCTTGCCATCGCAGAGGGAGCAGAGGATGAAACATCTTCGGGAGGCCTTGCAGAAAGGTCTGTGCAACGCGTTCCCAGAGACTGGGAGGTTACAAACTCCTGTTTCTGGACAACGTGTTGCTGAGGCTTCGGTCAGTCAAAGAAGGAGCGGTGGAGAAGGTGGCCGTCTGACCGATGCGTTCAGACAATTTTTTGGTCCGCAGCCCCAAGGTATGATCGGTTCCAGCAACCATCGCCAGCGTCTGTTTTACATGGTGCAGGAATACCTAGGGGCAAGATCAGACTTGGACACCTTTCCCACCGAAAATCCTCTGGGTTACTGGGTCTTGAGGATGGATCACTGGCCAGAGCTTGCACAGTATGCAATTGAGCTACTGGCCTGTCCTGCATCCAGCGTTCTTTCGGAACGTACATTCAGTGCTGCTGGAGGCGTGGTAACCGATCACAGGGTGCGTCTGTCCACTGACTCGGTCGATCGGCTGACCTTCATAAAAATGAATCAGTCTTGGATCACCACCAGCTACCAAGCACCTGATGCTGATGTAACTGAATAATTTTTTTCAGATCCCTTCAAAGACTGCCTATGCTGATGCTGAGTGATTATCCCTGAGTAATTATCCTCTTCCTCCTCAATCATCACGCTGATAGCTTGTAAGAACATTTTTGGTTCTGGGCGCCACCACCAGTGCCTAAGGCACAATTTTTCAGCCCCTGTATAACAGGGGCGTGTAATTACAATTTTTGATGTAATACTTTGCAGCACGGCTCGTTCCTGCATTCCAACTAGAGTGTCTGTGAGGGGTTGCAGTGTTGTGGCACCAGCACCAGTGCCTAAGGCCCAATTTTTCTGCCCCTGTCTAACAGGGGCGTGTAATTACAATTTTTGATGCAATACTTTGCAGCAGTGCTCGTTCCTGCGTTCCAACTAGAGTGTCTGTGAGGGGTTGCAGTGTTGTGGCACCAGCACCAGTGCCTAAGGCCCAATTTTTCTGCCCCTGTCTAACAGGGGCGTGTAATTACAATTTTTGATGCAATACTTTGCAGCAGTGCTCGTTCCTGCGTTCCAACTAGAGTGTCTGTGAGGGGTTGCAGTGTTGTGGCACCAGCACCAGTGCCTAAGGCCCAATTTTTCTGCCCCTGTCTAACAGGGGCGTGTAATTACAATTTTTGATGCAATACTTTGCAGCAGTGCTCGTTCCTGCGTTCCAACTAGAGTGTCTGTGAGGGGTTGCAGTGTTGTGGCACCAGCACCAGTGCCTAAGGCCCAATTTTTCTGCCCCTGTCTAACAGGGGCGTGTAATTACAATTTTTGATGCAATACTTTGCAGCAGTGCTCGTTCCTGCGTTCCAACTAGAGTGTCTGTGAGGGGTTGCAGTGTTGTGGCACCAGCACCAGTGCCTAAGGCCCAATTTTTCTGCCCCTGTCTAACAGGGGCGTGTAATTACAATTTTTGATGCAATACTTTGCAGCAGTGCTCGTTCCTGCGTTCCAACTAGAGTGTCTGTGAGGGGTTGCAGTGTTGTGGCACCAGCACCAGTGCCTAAGGCCCAATTTTTCTGCCCCTGTCTAACAGGGGCGTGTAATTACAATTTTTGATGCAATACTTTGCAGCAGTGCTCGTTCCTGCGTTCCAACTAGAGTGTCTGTGAGGGGTTGCAGTGTTGTGGCACCAGCACCAGTGCCTAAGGCCTAATTTTTCAGCTCCTGTTCAACAGGGGCATGTAATTACAATTCTTGATCTAATATTTCACAGCAGGGCCCTGTGAGGGCTTACAGTGTTTTGGCCACAGCAACACCTAAGGCCCAAATTTCTGCTGAGTATATAGGGCAGGACCCTAATTTCAAACATCTAACTTACAAACGACTCCTACTTGCAAACGGAAGGAGACAACAGGAAGTGAGATGAAATCTACCCATAGGAAGGGAAATTCTCTCATGTAAGAGTTAATATGGGAAAACAATTTCTCCTTTCCACTGATGCTTTCCAATCCTTGTTCCACAAAAAAACCCAAATTTTCAAAAAACATTTTTCATTGGGACAAAAAAGTGAGGTGAAATCTTCTGAAGAGGAGGAAAGACGCAAAACAAATGTCACAGGGGTGATAACCCTTCCCTATGTTTTCCAAAAAGCTTAGAAAAGATTTTTTGGCTGGAGCTAAACACATTAAAAATGTTCAAAATTACAAAGAGATTCTACTTAACAACAAACCTACAGTCCCTGTCTTGTTTGCACCGCCTGTATACTGCTGTTCAGAGTATATAGGGACCTTTCCTTATTTTAATTTGGGTGCGGGGTTCCCCTTAATATCCATACAAGACCCAAAGGGCCTGGTAATGGACTGGGGGGTACCCATGCCGTTTGTCTCACTGATTTTCATCCATATTGCCAGGACCCGACATGACATTAAACCCGCAAGCAGTTTTAAATGAGATTTTTTCCTTTAAAAATGACATTTGGTGCAGGGACTGTTCTAAACATGGGAAACACGCGTCACTTTACAGGCATACTATAGACACCCCCCAGGTACGATATTTAAAGGAATATTTCACTTTTTTTTTTTTACTTTAAGCATCATTAAAATCACTGCTCCCGAAAAAACGGCCGTTTTTAAAAGTTTTTTTTGCATTGATACATGTCCCCTGGGGTAGGACCCGGGTCCCCAAACCCTTTTTAGGACAATACCATGCAAATTAGCCTTTAAAATGAGCACTTTTGATTTTGAACGTTCGAGTCCCATAGACGTCAATGGGGTTCTAACGTTCGTGCGAACTTGCGGTCCGTTCGCGGGTTCTGGTGCGAACCGAACCGGGGGGTGTTCGGCTCATCCCTAGCCATAACCCCCCCACAACCCATCACAACAAGAGCTTTTCACCCATCCACAGTTAACCTCTTGTTTGGCAAAACCTAGTTAGAAAGAACATTGTGTGCTGTGGTTCCAACCACTGGCTGCAATGCCACTACAGCAATGCAAGAAGATCGAAGCGGGTGAAAGAGGCCAGCAGGGTGCTGATCATAGCCTCCAGGGAACGTCACAGTACTCTGCTTCAGTACTCATCAAAGCACTCAGCCTTGATGCAAGTGGGCTGGCTTTAAAGTGTAGTTACCTCACTGACCTCCATAGCTGCAGAAACTGTGGAGAAATTCATCCTCAAAGTTAGAAATAACAGCAATGGAGTCCTTCAAGTGAGGTAATAGCACCCTGCCCTCTCCTTTTCCTGTGTATCTGCTCTGTGTTTACATTAGAAATTAGAAGTCTGGCAGGATGCCAAGTCACTATCGGGAGGAGGAGCAGAGTGGAAGTAATAACACACCTTTTTGCGTTTTTTTTTAATGTTAAAAGAAGAGGTCCAGAGTAACTTAAAAAAAAAATGGGCTTTTTGCTTGAAAAAAAAATCCTTTCCAGGATCTTCTAGCTCCTCCCCTCAGCCTCCTTTAGCTAGCCAGCTGCTAAGGAAACGTTCATGCATGTGTGCCCCCAGCCAGGATCGTAGATGAGCTGTGTGTGTCCATAGACCCAACAGCACCCAGAAAGCCATGCCCCTACTCCCTCCTCCCAGCAAGTTGAATGACAGCAGCAGCAGCAGACTTTTGCTCCTCCTACCCTCAGCGCATTGGTATCTAGAGCTGGCGATCGCAAAGAACGAAAAAAGTAATTGTTTGGGGACAGGGGGCTTACAAATGCACTGGCATTTTTTTCTTAGAGCAGAACTAAACCCTCCTATCCATTACAGCCAAGAAAGCTGCCATGTTAGCCTCTGTCTGATCTGCAGTTGCCACAATGCTGCACATGTGAGCAGTTATTACAACAGCCATTGACAGGCTTGACAGTTCGGTTGAGGGCACAAGCAAATGTGACAGTTATTCATGGCATGCCTTGACTGTAACTGTTTTGGGAAACTGGTAAATTTATGGGTTTAGTTTTGCTTTAATGCTGTGAATAGGGATACCCATACTCATCAGGATGGGCCAGGAGTTGGCCAAATTAAGTCCAAAAGGGACATGGGCAGCCATAAAAATAGTGAGGGATCATATCCTATCCCATTTCATACAAGCTTTTGAGGGAACATATCACTTTACCCATTGACTACAAAGTTATAGGTTCTCTGAAAGTATAACTGAAGCAAAACTTTTCTTTTAGTTTTGGATACAGTGGAGAGGGATTAGAACACCGTTCAGGTTTTTATTGCTGTCTTTTCCCTTCATTAGGGGGATCCACCCCCTCCAATTGTGCTGTTTACCTTTGATACCAAGAGTGGAAGAAAATCCCAAATTTAGGGTTTTACAAAAACACTTTTAGGCATGTGCCGTATATTGCAGGTGATACTAAACCACAGCGGCAATGCAGAGGGAGAAAAAGTCAAGAGAAATGTGGTTCCTCTAGGGTTTCCTGGGTCACTGGGGCAGCAATCCAATTGAATGCTGACTGCCCTTGTGACTCCGGTGGCCATCTTGGGTCAGGTAGAGTCTATTTAAGACTCTGGGTCCTGAGTTTGGCACACATTTAGCATGTGGGTAGTGTAGGGACAGGTCACTCCTCTGTCAGGAACAGTAATAGCAGCAAGGAAAGTGTGAGGTCACCTAAAACTAGGTGACAGATGCACTCCGTGGGACTCAGGAGTGCACCGCTAAGGTAGTGGACTCTAGGACTGACTGCTGCAGATTGAACCCTGGGATGTTCAGGAAGAAGGTCTACTGGATCACTAACGCAGATCCCACTGGGAGCTAGAGCATAGATTCCCCAGGGTGCGGAGTCTAAGAGCCAGCAGGTGTTCACCAGAGCCTCTAGTGGTGAGGATGGACTGCGCTGCAGTCTGGTTCCAGGTCGCGGCCCCCAGGGTCTCACAGCTCACGTCACGGTAGGCTACAGGAGAAGAGGAAGCAGGCAGCAGGCTGGAACAACAAAGATAGTAAAGGGATAAGCCAAATGTCAGGGCGACTAGCAGACAAGGATAAACATAACACGCCAAAGGTCAGGGTCACAAGCAGACAGGGATAGTCGAGAACAGGCCAAGGTCGGTAACTGGAATCAGATGTAGGAAACGCAGCAAGTACACACGAAAGCTAACACACAATGTTTGATGAGCAAGTTTGGCTTGCAATGCCCAGGTTAATATAGTGTTCCTAATTAGAGACCGGGGTGGAGCTATGCTGAGGGAAGATTACTTAAACAGTCAGGTGAGGGTGGCTGGCCTCTAAAGGTGAACACAGAAGGAAAGGTGAGCTGACAGACACACATTACTGCATAACCATGAAAGTACCCCCCCTCTTATGAGGCTCCCCCCCCCCCCCCCCGCCTGGGCCCAGGCTTAAAGGGAAACTCCAGATGGAACCTCCTCAACAGACGAGGAGCAAAGACCTCAGATGCAGTGATCCAAGACCTCTCCTCAGGAGCAAACCCTTTCCAATGTACGAGGTACTGAAGAATGCCTTTACGGAGCCGGGAATCCAAAATTTGACTAACCTCGTACTTTAGATTATCCTCAGAGACCGGAACCGAGGTGGGGAGAGGACGAGAGGACTTATTGAAGACCAAAGGCTTTGTTAGCAATGGGTAAGGGCATGAGAAGACCATCAGGAGTCTGATCAGGGTCCCCCAGACCCTTAAAGATGAGCTGGACATCCAGCACAGGACCATCAGACTAGGCAGAGGTCAGTGGATCCCTGAGGTCAGGTTGGTTAGAAGGTGACGTGTCACAAGAGTCAAACTGGATAGCACAAACAGAATGCAGAAAGCCCTGAAAAACTATTGAAAACCCCACCTGGCTGAATGAGGCAGTCTATCCAAAGGATGGATTGAGCCTCTTTAACAGGTTTGAACGGACGTAGTAGCAGTAGGGTGAGGCCAGGTTACAGAAGGTCCTGAACAAGAAGCAGGAAGCTCACTGGGCATAGGCTGGACTGGTGCAGAGGCCGACTGAACAGCATTGCCAGGTGCAGCGACCACCAGAATTGCATCACAGGGTGTAGCGACTGTGGAACTGGTGGACGAGTCAGCCTGGGTGTGCGTCCAAGGGGGTCCAGGGACAGGCAAAGGTAAATGGCCATGCAAACTGTAGTGAATGATCGGCTCAGGTTCACAGGTGGGCTCCTCATCCAGAGTGCCACACGACCCAGAGAGTGCCTCAGCCTGACTATTGCAGGAGACATTCCAGAAATCGCTATATGCAGCGGGAAGAGCAGAAAATACTGGGATGGTGGCAACAGGAAGTTTCTCTTTTGGGGTAACCTTGAGTAGGCAGGAGGAGGAACAGGAGGAACCCCAAGTCAAGATCTGTACAGCAGTCCAGTCAACGTGTGAAGAATGGAGCTGTAACCAAGGAAGACCTAATATGATAGGAGATGAAGCCTTAGGTAAGACAAGGAATGATGTCCACTCCTGGTGGAGTGTCCCTACCGACATCTTAACAGGGAGGGTCTGGAAGCGGATAGGACCCCCTGGAAGAACAGTGCCATCAATCGCCAAGACCACCAATGGCGTTGTGAGGGGCAAAAGGGTAAGTCTCATGGAAGATGCAGTTTCCCAGTCCATGAAATTGCCAGCGGCTCCGGAATCCAGATATGCCGAGACCAAACGAGGGGAAGCGCTGACATGAAGGAAAACAGAAAGGAGAAGACGAGAAGGTGAAGGTGATATTTCAGGGTCCCATACTCCACCTTCCAGATGTATTAGCCCCGAGCGTTTTTCCGGAAAAAGAGAACAAGTATCACGAAAATTACCTTTGACCCCACAGTAGAGGCACGGGTCCAGAGTTCTGTGCCTAGCGTGTTCTTCGAGAGATAACTTGGTTTGGCCCAGCTGCATAGGTTCCTCAACAGGCAGGAGGTGCTCCTCGGAACGAAGAGAAGGGACAGGGAGCTCAGGCTGCCTAAAGAACAGGGAGTGCTGGTGTCTTTTCCAGGGCCCTCTCCTGAAAGTGAATATCGATCTCTTTACACAAGGTGATAACACCATCCAGATCAGCAGGGAGGGTTCTTCCTGCTTCATTCATCCTTCACTCTATCAGAGAGGCCATGTAAAAAGGTTGTAACTAGGGCCTCAATATTCCAGCTCAGCTCAGCAGTCAAAATACGAAAATGAAGAGCGTACTGTCCCACAGAAGCGGACTCTTGATGGAGACGTAAAAGAGCGCTGGCCGCCGAGGAGACAAGACCCGGTTCCTCGAAGATATTCCAAAAAAGTTTCAAGAAATCAGACAGGCTACAAACCACTGGATCATTCAGTTCCCACAAAGGAGCAGCCCAGGCTAAGGCCTCACCGGACAGAAGGGATATAATATAGGCTACCTTCGCCCGATCGGACAGGAAGTTTTGTGGCTGGAGTTCAAAATGAATTGTGCACTGGCTAAGGAACTCCCTGTAAGCCTTGGAGTCCCCAGAGAAACGGGCCGGAGCTGGCAGTTGAAATGAATGTGTGACTGGGACTGGTGCGATAGGTGCAGCAGCAGATAGTGATTGAGGTTGTTGAACCGGGGGTTCTGTTCAAAACGGGATGCCAAATCCTGAAGGAATCGCATCACCTGTGTCTGATGCGATTCCTGGGTCTCAAGTCTGCGAACTAAGCCCTGCAACGGATCATCTGTGGGTAGCAACACATCAGCCGAGTCCATGGCTGATCAAACTGTCAGGTCACCTGAGACCAGGTGACAGATGCACTCTGTGGTTGTCAGGAGTGCACCGCTAAGGTAGTGGACCCTAGGACTGACTGCTGTGGATTGAACCCTGGGAGGTTCAGGAAGCAGGTCTACTGGATCACTAACACAGATCCCACTGGGAGCTAGAGCATAGATTCCCCAGGGAGCGGAGTCTAAGAGCCAGCAGGTGTTCACCAGAGCCTCTAGTGGTGAGGCAGACTGCAGTCTGCTCCAGGTCGCGGCCCCCAGGGTCTCACAACTCACGCTCACGGTAGACTATAGGAGAAGAGGAAGGAGGCAGCAGGCTGGAAGAACAAGGATAGAAAGGGCAAAGCCAAATGTCGGGGCGACTAGCAGACAAAGATAAACATAACACGCCAAAGGTCAGGGTCACAAGCAGACAGGGATAGTTGAGAACAGGCCAAGGTCGGTAGCTGGAATCAGATGTAGGAAACACAGCAAGTACACACGAAAGCTAACACACAATGGTTGATCAGCAAGGTTGGCTTGCAATGCCCAGGTTAATATAGTGTTCCTAATTAGAGACCAGGTTGGAGCTATGCTGAGGGAAGATTATTTAAACAGTCAGGTGAGGGTGGCTGGCCTCTAGAGGTGAACACAGAAGGAAAGGTGAGCTGACAGACACACATTACTGCATAACCATGAAAGAAAGATTCCAATTGAGTAGGTATTGAGTAGACTTATGCCGCGTACACACGAGCGGACTTTATGGCGGACTTTGCCCGGCGGACTGGATTTCGTCGGACAATTCGATGTGTGTGGGCTCCAGCGGACTTTGTTTTCTCAAAAGTTGGACGGACTTAGATTTGAAACTTGTTTAAAATTTATCCGTTGAAATCGAGTCCGGTCGAAAAGTCCGCCGTCTGTATGCTAGTTCGACGGACTAAAAAGCCACGCTAGGGCAGCTATTGGCTACTGGCTATGAACGTCCTTGTTTTAGTCCGGTCGTACGTCATCACGTACGAATTCGACGGACTTTGGTGGATTGTGTGTAGGCAAGTCCGTTCATTCAGAAAGTCCGTCGTAAAGTACGTCGAAAAATCCGCCGGGCAAAGTCCTCCGTAAAGTCCGCTCGTGTGTACGCGGCATAAGGATTCGCCACTTCTCCTGGAAACCTCCATGCTTGGGCTTGACCCAGCCAGGCCACATTCCGCCCCTTAAAACAGACACTGTCAGTTCAACTGAGACCTGCTCTGCTACAATCAGCTGTTTATCTGTGAGTGTTCCCGGGCCTTCCACCGGGCTTGTACACTGCTTTATTTTGACTACAATACAATTTCTTTCTATTCCATCTGAACTGTGCATGAGATACTGTTGCTGCACCATGATGCACCCTTTCCACACACTAATGCCTCGTACACACGGTCGGATTTTCCGATGGAAAATGTCAGATCGGAGCGTGTTGTCGGAAATTCCGACTGTGTGTGGGCTCCATCGGACATTTTCCATCGGATTTTCCGACACACAAAGTTGGAGAGCAGGAGATAAAATTTTCCGACAACAAAATCCGTTGTCGGAAATTCCGATCGTGTGTACACAAATCCGACGGACAAAGTGCCACGCATGCTCAGAATAAATAAAGAGATGAAAGCTATTGGCCACTGCCCCGTTTATAGTCCCGACGTACGTGTTTTACGTCACCGCGTTTAGAACGATCAGATTTTCCGACAACTTTGTGCGACCGTGTGTAGACAAAACAAGTTTGAGCCAACATCCGTCGGAAAAATCCTAGGATTTTGTTGTCGGAATGTCTGAACAAAGTCCGACCGTGTGTATGCCCTATAACAGAGGGGAAATCCTCTAATGTGGTCACTAGTTCTGGTGACACCCCGAGATTTCCCCTCACTTCTTGATTCAGCTATGGAACAGGATATGAATATAAATCTCCTCAATGAAAACAGATGGCAAAAAGAAAATGCTTTTGGTTCGACTTTAAAAGCTAACCTCCCCAACCTGCCTTAAGAGCAAGCTGGAATACCACTGTGTATCGGCTTTGGCTTTCCAGTTGGGTTCTACTTTAGAAAACACAGCAACGGCAAAGGAAAAACAGATAACTCTAAAGCGGGGGAGTGAAGAACAACAAAACACAGTACTGCGTTGCTCCAGAGTCCTCTTTGGCCATATTTGTACAAATATTATGCCAGATTACAGGGAGTCGTTGTTCACATAATTGAAGAGAAGATGAACTGAGCCAAAGTTTACTGGCAAAGAGAAGTGCGTTTAACGAGATCCTGGACTGCTAGTCTAACCTTTTATTTTAAAACAGATGTGCTTTAAGCTCCAGCACCAATAGCCCAGATTTATCGAATAGCAAATCGGTAAACATCCTACTATAAAGGAAAACTCCACTTCTAATCTTGTTTTTCATGTACGTGTTGCTTCCCATATTTTTCAAAATAGGATTGCTTAAGGCTTCCAGTATTTGAAAAGGTTCTCCTACCTTTTCTATAAGGTGTGTTACAGGTCTATCCTACCACTAAAGTATTAGAAATGCATTACGTACAGCAAAAAAAATATTTCTGTAACTGCCAAGTGTACATACCTTCAGTGGCAGTTACAGTGGACCTAAACTCAAAAAGTGAAAACTTGCTAACCTATAGGGCAGGGGTTTCAAAGTACCGACCCACGGGCCATTTACGGCCCGTAGGGCCGGTTACAAATTGCCCGCAGGCAGGGCCGATCCCAGTCGGGTGTGACATGTGGCAGTACGCAGTGGCTGGGAGCTTTCTCTCTCCGTCTCCTCTCCCACGCATGCTGCTGCAGCCCAGCACGCACAACACAGGGAGGATCTGCCCATCGCCCCACCCACCTAGTTCTATCAAGAAGTGCCCGCTATCGAATAGTGCCCGGGACGAACTGCGCATGCGCCGTACGTAATACCACAACAGCTGATTTTACGATCAGCTGTTTTGTTGGCGAGACGGTGCCTGCGCACAATAGCCGACTGAAGACATTTTTCAGTCAGATTGTGCCGAGGCACGTTCATGTAGGTGAAGGGCGGAATTTAACATGAAGGGGGCGGATGTTTTCATTTATGGTCAGTGCTGATCTAACATGAAGGGGGCGGATGTTTTCAAGGATTGGCACTGCTGCAAAGATGGGGGCAGAATTTTAAACATTTAGCTAGCTAAATAGGCTCTCCAGGAAGAATAGCAGATTTGTTTGGGCATCGTTAAAAATTCCGCCCCCATCTTTGCAGCACTTGCCATCATTGAAAACATCCGCGCCCTTCATGTTAAATTCCGCCCATCACCTACATGAACACTCCTCGGCAGCACGAGGCACATTCTGACTAAAAAATTTATTCAGTCAGCTATTGTGTGTCTTGCCAACACAACAGCTGATCGTAAAACAGCTGTTGTGCTATTACATACGGCGCATGCGCAGTTCTTCCCGGGTACTATTCGATAGCGGGCACTTCTCGACAGAACACCGGCCCCGGATCCAGGGTCCTGCTGCCACCTCAGGGCGGAAGATTGTGGCGTTCTCAGGGTGCCCTGCCACTAGGCCTGTGATGAAGCCAGGACCTGACAGGAGGAGAGGACTCGGGAGGCAGAAGATCAGGCCACCAGAAAACTGCCAGGAGGAGAGGTAAGTGAGCCATCATACTGAGGCTGAGCAAAGTCCTTAGTTGCGTGACTGGGGTTGAAATTTGTGAAAAGGGCTTATTTGTGGAATCTGTGTAGGGGGGACGGTATATGTGGAGTGTAAGGGCGGGGTATTTGTGAAGTGCAGTGTGGGGGGGTATTTGTGTGAAGTGGAGTTATTGGGGTATTTGTGGAGTGTAGGGGGTAATGCTGGGTGTTAATATTACGTCAGCTGACACCAGTGCTGGAGGAAAGGAAAGTTTGCATGTGGCCCCCATTGGATGTGAAAATTTGTCCTGTGGCATTTAGGTAATTTGAGTTTGAGACCCCTGCTATAGGGAATACAGTACGAGGTGTGTCTAAAAAGTTTGGTGAATGATATCAGAAAACAAACAAAACAGAAGATACAAACAAATTACCTTTCATTGGCCTTCAAAATAATCGCCATCCTTCACAACACACTTTTGACAATTTTCATAAAGCTTCTTGAAACTGTCAGCAAAGGCCTCTTTAAGAACTACTGTCACACATTCTTGGAATGCTGTCACATTCACAAAACCTGCACCTTTCATGACGCTCTTCAGGCAGGGAAACAGAAAGAAGTCAGCAGGGTCACGGGGAAGACCATTTCATCGATTGCCGCTTGTATTCCGGATGGAGCTGGTCCCACCAGGTCTCATCCCCTGTGACGATGGTTTGCAGAAAGGATGGATCCTGGTCATACATGGTAATGAAGTCTCTGGAGGTTTCCATCTATTTTGCTTTCTGTTCATCTGTAAGCTAGAGCGGCACAAACCGGGAACAGATCCGCTTACCACTTGCTGACGATGGTGTGCACCGTGTCCTTGCTAATGCCCAAGTCAGTCGCTGATCTCATGCCAGCATTTCTCATACTCGCTCAGTCATGTCTGGGGTTCTGCTTGTCAATGGCTCACCCGAACGTGGCTCATCCTTAGTCATTTCCTTCCCATTGTAAAAGCATTTGAATCCATTGCAAACATAATTTCTGCTCACAGCTTCCGTCCCGTACCCTTGCACCAACATTTCATGCGTCTCCATCAACGTTTACCCCAATTTGTAGCAGAACTTAATGTTCACGTCTTGTCCCATTGTACTGTGACCCTACCTCTCACACTGACTATGGCCGACTGCCCGCAGCGAGTTTACCCTGATGGTCACATGTACTCCACACTAGGTGGAGCTTCTCGAGTGTCTCTAGATAGCTATGTGCATGCGCGTACACTTGGCCCTTGTTGCTATTGAGATATCGGACCATTCACTGAACTTTTTACACACATCTCATATGCTAATTGTGCAATGCAGTCCCCCGAAAGATTTACTTTGTATGTGTTGCTCCCGAAATTAGCAATCTTGTAAGAAAACAAACGGCACCCATGCTGATAAATTTGTGTCTGATTGTGAATCACTCGTATAAAGAATGGTGCAGCTGCTGCCACAAACAACTATATGTTGCAAACAAAAACAAACAAATGTAAACAGCGCTCACACCAAGATATGCAATATAAAGTAAACGTCCATTCAAAGTCCCATAATAAAATGTATATCTCACATGCATGACAAACATGCAATAAAATGTGCTTCACTTCATCACGTGCCAATATATGCCGCATTCACCAGATTTAGTTGACTACTTGTTTTCACAAGAAAGTCAAAACACGCATGTTGTAGTATACACCTCCAAAGATGGGAACAGTTTCCACTATTTTACAGGAACCCTTTGCAATCGATCAGTGAAATAGCCAAGGGAGCCGCTGGCCTCCCATAGTGAAATACCGTTTATTTAAAGCATAAAACAAGATAAAATTGCACTTACAATATGTTAAAATGGACCAGGCATTCAAATGAATGTACCAGGAAGCACTAGTGGCATTACAGCGTTTGTGCCACTAGACCAAAAGTGACGTAAACGGAAGTCCCACCCAACATGTTTTGTTAGGCAGGACTGATCCTGCCCAATGTGTTTTGTCTTTCACATTCGACATCCTCAGGAGCCTAGTTTGAATCTCAGCTGGTTCCTGTTGAACCATGTATAGCCTGCCTATACCTCTCCAACAGGGACACTGATAACAATAAACCAAATCGGCTGTTGATTAGATTTATGCAGATTATCGCACTGGATAAGCCCTGATGAAGGGATCATTGTGCCGTACAGGAATAAAATATATCGTATCTGGACTTTTGATCAGTGGTGTTGCACTTCAATTGTTATTTTCGTTGTATTGCACTACAAACCAAGGAAACCTTGGTGACTCCCCGGGTGTAATGCCTGCCTACCCAGTAACCATCCAGACCTTTGTCCTACTTTGACTAGATTACTCTCTTGTCTGCTGCCCATTCTGACCCTTGGATAACATTTACTGGATTACTCTTGTCTGCTGCCTGTCCTGACCCTTGGCTAACTTTTACTAGATTAATCTCTTGTCTGTTACCTGTCCTTACCCTTGACTAACATTAAAGCTCGGTTCACATATGAGCCACATGCGGCTCACAACAGGGGTCCGGTGCTTCCTGGTTCACCGTTTCAGGTCCGATTTCAGCCCGAATTTTGGGCTGAATTCGGACCTGAAACGGACCAAAAGACGCACATCATTTTTCTGCAAAATGCATCGGATGCATGCGGAGATATGTGAACCGGCTCCATAGAGAGCCCGTCAAAATCTCCTGCTATTGCGAATCGAATGCAGAGATCCCGCATCCAATTCGCAATGGTGTGAACCCAGCCTAATGGATTTCTCTTTTGTCTGCTGCTGTTCATTGACTAACATTTTCTTGATTACTCCCTTATGTTCTGACCTTCCCGACCCTTGACTAACGTTTACTGGATTACTCACTTGTCTGCTGCTCATTCTGATACCTACTTATTCTGCTTGGAGCTGTTTCTACAGCTGAACTGCCTCCTACCACTGCCTTACAATGTTTTTTCCATGGGCTCATTAGCAACCCCCACAGCCAGAGTACATAGTTTAAGACCTGGGGGTATTTAAGTACCGGAATGCACACCAAGGAAAGGAAGCTGCTAGAGGTGAAGTGCCTCGTCACTATATACTTGGACCAGAATGTTTGCATTCATGGCCCATTAGTCCATAGGTATCCATAAAAAAGTAAAAGAAAATGTAAGTAAAAAGATGAGGATAGCTTTATCATTGTTCCGTGCTCTTAGAGGCCCTAAAGTCAACCCATCTGTTCGAAGATGATGTCATGGGACATTAAAGCTTCCTTTAAGAAAAGTTACATATCCATCCCTCAAACCGTCATGGAAAAACAAACTCACCTGGAAGTAAGTCACTGCACGCAAACCTCTACCAGGATATCAGTAATTTTCTTCAAAGCAATGTTGGCTTTTCAATTACCCTACGAGGAAATCAGAAGAAAAATAATCAGACTTCATTTACCATCATTGAAAAAGCAAAATAAAACAAGTGGTCAGAAAATAACAGCTTTTGTGGTGGCAACAGATCAAAATTGTTTGTTAAATTACCACAAAGCTTGAAATTCTTTTATGCTGTTTCAGCAGGAAGTGCGACAAAGCAGTGATGTGGCCTCCTTTGTTTCTTCTCTACCCCATATTCTTCATCGTTTTCCTGCCAGAGTTCTACACCTCCGCTCCATGCCACAAACTAATATATTCCTCTTTAAAAGGAATATTTTTTTTTTCCATTTTACTGGAATAAGTGTAAAAGCTCAAAAGAATTTTCTTTCTGTTGAACTTTTCTTTGTTCCTCTGAAACATCTAAGCTGGTCATAGATGGGAAGATGTTTCCAACTGCCGTGCACCAGTGCTCATTGCCACAGTGGACCAAGGCAGCAATAGCCTTTTAGATGATGTACAGTATATGGACTAAATTTGTGGATGCCTAAACATCACATATACACTATATAGCCAAAAGTATAGAGACATCCCTCCAAATTGTTCAGTTTAAATGTTTTCACCAAAGATACTCTAAAATACTAAATCATACAAAGACATTTTTGGCAATTGTGGACTTCCAACTCTGTGGAAAATAATTGGGGAAGACCTTTTTCTGTTCCAACATGACTGTCTCTGTGCAAAAAGCCAACTCCATAAAGATATGATTAGATGCGTTTGGAGTGGAGAATTTGAGTGGTCTGTACAAAGTCTTGGCATCAATTCTCCTGAACATTTTTGGGACGAACTGCAATGCCGAAAGGAGGGTCAGTGTTCTGTCAAAATAGCCAACTCGTCAGAAAATCCCAACTACTTAACTTCCGGTTTCTTTAAACCAGGGGTCTCAAACTGGCGGCCCTCCAGCTGTTGCGAAACTACAAGTCCCATCATGCCTCTGACTGAGGGAGTTATGCTTGTAACTGTCAGCCTTGCAATGCCTCATGGGACTTGTAGTTTCTCAACAGCTGGAGGGCCGCTAGTTTGAGACCCCTGCTTTAAACCATCAGTAATTGGAGATTTTGACGAATTGCTGTTTGGACACAACACCGGTAGTCCGGTGCACGATATTATGAGCGGAGATTGTTACTCCGCTCTGATACTAGCCAACAAAATGGCTGCCTCTGAAGGCGGCGACAACTTTGTCCTCGTTGTGCTGTCAAAACAGCTAAATCTTCCTGTACCGGACTGTATTTGGTTGCCGGCGTTGTGTCCAAACAGCAATTTGTCAAAATCTCCAATTACTGATGGTTTAAACAAACCGGAAGTGACGTGGTTGGAGTTTCTGACCAGTTGGCTAATTTAATTCAATCTGATTTTATTGAAAAAAGAAAAAACATACAGGAAAAAGTACTTCACATAGACATCATTAGTAGTAGTAGTGTTGATAACAATAGATCCAATGTATTCGCAGGATACATATTGTAGTACGTTATGTGTGCAGATCACAAGGAAAAAACATTGTTTAATTAGCATAATGAAATATAACAAGGATAACCAAAGAGCCCTCACTATATACTGGAGGGGATTACAAGTAAACTTTGTGTGTGTTTACAATCAACTTACTCCGGGAACCTGTTATGTTGTATAGGATTAGCTTGTGCGGGCCGTATTCTGCATCTAAATTTTAAGGAATACATTGCTATGAAAAGGAGAAGGGTTAGGGGGAAAGTAGAAAAACAGAAAGGTTGGGAACAGGAGTCGCTCCAGCATGGTCACGGGGCGGTACCGTCCAGGTTGCCCTCTGCCCAGGGGATGAAGTCCGATGAGTATCGGAACATGGACCACGAAGTCCATGTAAGAGAGAACTGGTTGTCTTTATTAGATTCCTCAGCCAACAGGCGTTCAAGGTCCCTGATGCGGTCCACCTCAATAGCCCACTCCAGTTGGCTAATTTGACAGAACACCGGGTCTTTTTGTCTAACATTGGTACCTGACCTTACAACCTGGGCAACCACAGACACCCAAAAATATTGTGGAGGGCCTCTTCAGAAGAGTGCATGCTGTCAAAGACGCAGAATGGGTTCTCCAACCAGTTTATTTAAGTGAGGTCAGGTGTCCATAAACCTTTGACTATCTACTGTATCTTCAATATTATCAATGTAGTAGTTTAATGTGTATATTGATAATATTTCCTTCTTGGTGTTATGCCCATTATTTAGGAATGGGATTTAAAAAAAAACTCATATAGGTGTGATGGTCAGGTGTCCACAAACATTTGGCCGTCTACCATACCTTCAACATTATCAAAGGGGGAGATTTACTAAAATGAATGTAGTGCCCTTGTGCATAGTAACCAATCAGCTGCCAGGTTTTATTGTCAAAGCTTAATTGAACACGCTGAAGTTAGAAACTGATTGGCTACTATGCATAGCTGCACCAGACTCTGTGTGCTCCAGTTTTAGTAAATCAACTCCAATGTGTTAGGTGTATCTTGATAATATTTTTTCTTGTTTTAATATAAAAAAAAGTTTTGGATTTACTTTAAAAGTATTGGTATATGGGTGCCTTTAGGATAACAGTTATGTTTAGATACTCATTAATTGAACTTCTTCAGATCCACGATATAGCCGAATGACGGCTGACGTCCTCCCGTGCCCGAGCGGCATGCGCGCCTCCTGCAGGGTGCGCGCGGCGCGCTCTGTGATCAGCAAGTCTATGAGACTCTCTGGATCACAGATCGGAGTAAGGGGTCGATCCCGACCCCTTACCACGTGATCAGCTGTCAGCCAATGACAGCTGATCATGGGATGTAAACAGAGCCGGTAATCGGCTATTTTTTCTCCTCGCGCTGACAGCGTGAGGAGAAAAAAAAAAACGTTCACCGGCGGCCATGAGAGGGATATCAGTCCCGATCACGGAGAGCTGCCGCCAGCTCCTCAGTGCCCACCTGTGCCACCTGCCAGTGCCAAGTAGCAGTAGACAACAGTGCCGCCAACCAATGCCCACCAGTGCCCCCCATCAGTGCCCACAGTGCCACCAATCAGTGCCCACAGTGCCACTTCAACAGTGCTGCACATCATTGCCACCTATCAGTGCCCATCAGTGTCACCTACCAGTGCCCATCAGTGCCACCTAGGAGTGCCACCTATGAGTGCCATCTATCAGTGGTACCTATCAGTGCCACCCATCAGTGCCACCCATCAGGGCCCATCAGTGCCATCTTATCAGTGGCCATCAGTGCCGCCTTATCTGTGCCTATCAGCCTATCAGTGCCCACCAGTGCAGCCTATCAGTGCCCACCAGTGCCGCCTCATCAGCGCATATCAATGAAGGAGAAAAATTACCTGTTTGCAAAATTTTATAATAAACTATGAAACATGATTTTTTTTTTCAAAATTTTCCATCGTTTTTGTTTAGCAAAAAATATAAACCCCAGCTGTGATTAAATACCATCAAAAGAAAGCTTTATTTGTGTGAAAAAAATGATAAAAATTGAATTTGGGTACAGTGTTGTATGACCGCGCAATTGTCATTCAAAGTGCGTCATCGCTGAAAGCTGAAAATTGGTCTGGGCAGGAGGGGGGTTTAAGTGCCCAGTAAGCAAGTGGTTAAAGCCTATTTCCAGTTGACAGGCAGCTCAGAGGAATTGTGTTGCCTTTTGGATACTCTTTTTTAAGCTTACTGCAGCACAATGCATCTGCATTAATTTGAAGAGCAAATGTGGTGCGGTCTCATTCACTTGAACTGGCCACATTAGTTGACAGTACCAGCTGCTAACTGTGACATTTGGTAATTTTTTTTCTGGGAAGTAGAGCATTGTGGCCACAGCATGTGTACCACCAACTTCGCCTAACCCTGTAAAGAAATAATAGCTATACATACTTTTTCTGAAGCTGATCCGGTCCGGCCTCCAGCGGTTGGATGCTGTGTGCAGGAGACAGCCTATAACGGCTGGGAAATGCCTGGGAAGTGACATCACCCATAGGCTTACTATGGGGCACCCACCTCCACAGAGAAGCCACTGTTCACAGCTCAGCGTGGGACCGGACTGGATGCAGAAAAGGTTTGTATAGCGATTTTTTGCTTTACAGAATGTAATAGATTAGTCTTACAATGTGGCTGCCAGTAGATTTAGAGTTCTTTTTTGGCTGAACTTCTACGTTAAAGATGCATTGATGAGTACAGAGTTGCATTCATTTGTGTCTTTTTAATTGGCCTGAAATTCAGCTTTAAATTGTAATTTGACCTTTACAGAAAAAATGTAAAATAAAAAAGAAGAAAAAAGAAAGAAGGACGGCGCCCTCTAAGTGCAGCATGTATGTTAAAACTATTTATTACAATAGATAAAATCACTCACATTTGAGTTGCTAAAAACCAGCATGTAAAGTAATTTCATCCGCGTGCTCTTGGGGGATGTGGGTGTCCCGGGCAAGTGGGGGGGTTCCTGGGATGTGAGTCCTGTGACCTGGGTCCTGGTAGCTGTTCCGGTGGTGCCGAGGGTCCTCAGAGCCTCCGGGTGGCCAGGATGTCGGTCATATATATATATATATCCTTTAGTGTATTCTACAAAAAAAATTATATGTTATATATATGTTATATGTTTTATATATATATATATATAGATATATATATAGATATATATATCTATATATATATATATATGTATATATATACACACATATATAACAGACCTGGGACACCTTTGGCTGCGCCAAAGAGAATAGTAATGCAGCGCGCATAATGCCCCCTCACCCTCCTGTCAAGCCCTGTTCCGAGCCACATTCATGTCTGAATAATGTGTCCAGGTTTCAGGGGGACTAAAACCTGGACACATGATTTAAAAACCCGGACTGTCCGGGTGAATCCCGGACAGGTGGCAACCCTACATTGCATCCCAACTGATGTGAATGGGACTGCCTGCATGGGGATGCACAGAACAGCCCTCGCATGGGTGTATGTTGTGGTACATCCATGTGAACAAGGCATTAAGCTACTCAAGATTAAGGTATTCTGTTATTTTCAAGCCATCAAATCATTATCCCTGTTGTATTTGCCATCTTAAAAGGCCCACCATGTTTTTCAACAAGAGCCCTGAGGAAGGCATGTTTTTATTGCTGTCTATGTCCCCCGTTGGAAATCTTCACCCCTCTATTTGTACTGGTGACCACTGTCAACGAAAAATTAACTCAGGGAAAATCCAAAATTTTACAGCTGTCCCCACAACAGGAGATAATGAAAAATCTTCCAATGGGGACATCTGTTCTATCAACTGTCTGAGAAGGGAATTCCACTCACCTTGTGAGATTTCATTTGACTTCCTGTTGTGTCTCAGGGACAGGAAATAAAGCAACATTTCCACAATGGTACACAGTCAGCAAAAAATAATCTAATATAGGGTTTAAACCCTTCCCTACTATACAGTATATATGTAAAAAAAAAAGTAGGCTAACCATACACTGTACTATATTGTAGTAAAGTTTATTTGAAAATAGTTTCTAATAGGACTGCCAGCTTACACTTTGCTCAATGTGATGTATTCTTTTTTCTTTTTTTTTTTTTTTTAGATTTCTTGAAATAATGGATTAATGTGCCTTATATTGCTTTCCCTATACTTCTTCCTTTCACACAGCCTTGGCTAGCCTCGTGAAAAGTCCAGATTTATGCCAAGAAAGGATCACAGCTGCTAATTTTATAGTCTGATTATATTTCGGGTTTCCGCTAAACCTGTCACAGTTCTGGGGCATTGAAACCCAATGACTGGGAAACAGTGGGAGTTTAGTGTGGTCTTCATAGAACCCATCTAATTTACCGCTGTCTGCAGCTCACACACCGGACAATAATGGGATGTACAAAGTCTCAGTAGTCAGCAGTGTTAGGTCATGCAGGGATGGGATGGTCAGATAGGATTACACTTTAAAGGATCGCAGTAGGAAATTACAGCAGGCAGCGTGATGTGCTAAAGGGATTAAATTGGGTCTTAAACGTATTTTCTTTCAATATTTCAAATATATATTTATATTAGAGATGTTACTTTGTGTGTATATACAGTGATGTGCAAACGTTTTAGGCGGGTGTGAAGAAATGCTGTAAAGTAAGAATGCTTTCAAAGATATATATTTTAATTGTTTATTTTTATCAATTTACAAATTGCAAAGTGAGCAAACAGAAGAAAAATCTAAATCCAATCCATATTTGATGTAACTACCCTTTGTCTTCAAACCAGCATCAATTCTTACACTTTGCACACTTTGTACACTTGCACAAAGTCATGGATTTATTAGGATTAGAGTCAGGTGTATGATTAACCAATTATACCAAGCAGGTGTTAAAGCGGTTGTATACCTTTATTTGTAACTTTTACCTACAGGTAAGCCTATAATAAGGCTTACCTGTAGGTAAAAAAAATATCTCCTAAACCTGTAAGGTTTAGGAGATATTCCCCTCGCAATGAGCCGCTGACTGCAGCGGCGCATGCGCACAGGGGACTCTCGGCTGACAGCCCGGCAAACTCCGGAGCTTGCCGGGCAGAAGTCTCCCGCGCGCCACTCACAGCGCCGGAGCAGCGATACCCAGAAGACACGCCAAGGGGAGATGTCGGCTCCCTCGGCGTGGACCAGGTGAGATGCCGGCGCCTCGTTCTAAGGTAAGTATCTCATAATGAGCTAGTATGCGGTGCATACTAGCTCATTATGCCTTTCCCTTGCAGGTGTAAAAAAAAAAAAAAAAAAATGACAGCGGGTATACAACCGCTTTAATGATCAAAACTCATGTCGGTTGAAATACAGTCATTAACTGAAACATAAACAGTTTTGTAGGATGCTTAAACCCTGATGGGTTTTACTTCCTCTGTATTCCCCTGTAAAGCAAAAGCATAATGGGCTAGTATGCATCTCCAACTATCCCATTATGTGGCACTTACCTGCAAACCAAGCCACGATATCTGCAATGTCCCCTCTTCCTTCTGGGGCCGCGAGCTCTGGCTGTGTGTCTGGCCAGAGCCAAGTGACGTCACTCCCGCGCATGTACATGGGAACCGCCAATCATAGCACACGTTGGGGACGAAAAAGCACAGAGGGCCATTTCTTCACTTTCTACGCGGATGACCTCATCAGTGCACTACAAGGTAAATATGAGAAAGGAATGCCGCTCACTAAGCCTCCGGACCTTAACAGGTGCTCCAGTCCTACTGTGAACTCTCAGGTGCTGGCTCTGCACAAGTCTGTAGAAACAAGAATATCCTGGACTTCCGCACTCCATAGAAAAGCCATCTTTATTGTGAAAAATAAAATAAAATCCAACATAGCAGTCAAATCAAAAGTGGACAAAACAGGGATCAATGGCTAACGCATTTCACATCGTTTGATGCTTACTCATAGCTAAATTAACAAAAAACCAAAAGTGTATATAAGAAGGAAGTTGAAGAAATGGTCCACTAATCAAAGTTTTACAATTAGGTGAGCACGCCTTCTACACATATTGGAGCCCTTTTCTACTTTTTACCCACCTCCCTTTGGGTCAAGTGGGCATACCACCCCTCCTCAGGTGGACGAGTTGGATCGCGCCAGGTCAGAGACACAGGACACATCAGCTGATTTGGATACCATCAACCCACAGTCCCCGCAGAGGGCTAAATCTGCCTGCACGTAAGTCCTTGCCAACAGGGAGGTCCACCATTTAGGGTAAGGGTCCATCTTTCAATAACTTTGGATTTAGTGAGAGTTTCATCTATACACTCCTCCCTTCTTCATCTATCTGTGTGGGGTTCGACTTGATGGATCGTGGATGTCTTCCCCTGCTTTCATGAATTGGATACACACTTATGGAACTTTTTCTTCTGTCGTTCACTTTATGGACTACCTCCACTTCTTTCACTGCTGAGAAGCTTTTTTGTATTTAAGGATTGGTTAATGTGACAACTTATTTAGTGCTTGATTTTTTAAGTTGTTCATACATATGCGTTTTTATGCACACCAGTATACATCCTACTTTAGATTATTTATTCATGGCATTTTGATCGATGCACGTTCCAAGAATTTTATTTTAGTTTTATTTGTATTTATTTGGATCTTCTCAATATGATCAGATTTGTACACTGATTATGAGCGCACGTTTTTTTGTTTTATTTTCATACAATTACATATGCCAATCATAAATAGATCTCCACATCGACTCATATTTTATATTTTTTCATTTGTGTTTACGTCTTGTATACTCCAGAGGTATTTTTATATATATATATATATATATATATATATATATATATATATTTATTTGTCTGTTGTTTTTTCAGTTAACCCCATTTATATGTGTGCGCCATGATGGGATGTGTTTACGTTCTAGTTTATCATTCATTGATACTAATGGAATTATAAATGCTTTTTAGTATTCTTGGTACCAGTCTTTGTTTCCCGCCCCACAGGTGCACTCTATCTTCAGGATTTCAAGCTCCAATTGTGTACAAGGCGTGCTCACCTAATTGTAAAACTTTGATTGGTGGACCATTTCTTCAACTTCCTTCTTATATACACAATTGGTTTTTGTCAATTTAGCTATGAGTAAGCATCAAACGATGTGAAACGCGTTAGCCATTGATCCCTGTTTTGTCCACTTTTGATTTGACTGCTATGTTAGATTTTATTTTATTGTTCACAATAAAGATGGCTTTTCTATGGAGCCCAGGATATTCTTGTTTCTACATACAAGGTAAATATCTCCTAAACGGCGCATGCCTTATTATAGGCTTACCTATATGTACAAATGTCTCAGAGGGGTTTCCAACCACTTTAAAACTGGGTGAGGAACAACTAAACTCTGCTACTAAGGTGAGGTTGTGAAAGACATTCCACAGGTCATACACCATGATAAGACTAAGCACAGCAACAAGACACAAGGTAGTTTTACTGTATCAGCAAGGTCTTTCCCAGGCAAAGATTTCAAAGCTGACTGGGGTTCAAGATGTGCTGTTCAAGCTCTTTTCAAGAAGCACAAAGAAACGGGCAATGTTGAGGAGCGTAGGCGCAGTGGTTGGCCAAGGAAACTTAATGCAGAAGATATAAGACACATCATGCCTAAATCCTTTCCAATGGGACCCAGGTATACCCATCTACTGAGAAGTCTGGGCAGAAGTGGTCTTCATGGAAGAATTGTGGCCAAAAATCCATACCTCCAACGTGGAAACAAGGCTAAGCAACTCAACTATGGAGGAAAACATAGGAACTGGGGTGCAGAAAAATGGCAGCAGGTGCTCTGGATTGATGAGTCAAAATGTGAAATATTTGACCGCAGAAGGAGGTAGTTTGTTGGTGAAGGTCCGGAGAGCGCTATAATGAGTGTCTGCAGGCAACTGTGAAACATGGTGGAGGTTCCTTACAAGTTTAGGGCTGCATTTCTGCAAATGGAGTTGGGGATTTGGTCAGGATCAATGGTGTCCTCAATGCTGAGAAATACAGGCAGATACTTATCCATCATACCATACCATCAGGGATGCGTGTTATTGACCACAAATATTATTCTAATGCAGGACAATGACCCCAAACATGCAGCCAATTTATCATTAAGAACTATCTTCAGTGTGAAGAAGAACAAGGAGTCCTGGAAGTGATGGTTTGGCCCCACAGATCCCTGATCTCATAATGAAGTCTGTCTGGGATTACACGAAGAGACAGAAGGATTTGAGACAACCTACATCCACAGAAGATCTGTGATTAGTTCTTCAAAAACTGTGTGTGAGTGTACCCAGAAGAATTTATGCTCTTTTAACAGCAAAGGGTGGCCACACCAAATATTGATTCAATCTGGATTTCTCTTCTGTTCATTTACTTTCCATTTTGTTAATTGATAAAAAAAAACTATTAATACTTTTATTTCGGAAAGCTTTTTTTATATTACAGCATTTTTTCATATCTGCCTAAAATGTTTGCACGGTAGCATGGTGTTCTCGTGCCTCCCCCCAGGCTGTGACTGGGCAGTGTAAGGAGAAGCAGCAGACTGATGAGCTCATCTCTCTATCCCTTTGCTGTCTCCACCGATCTTCATGCTTCTTGTTAGCACATGAGCACCGCAGCTCAGCTACTTAGTTCATTGTGCTGCTTTTCCATCTCCCAGGGTGAGCTCTGCTGTACAGGGACTGCAAAAGTCTGATACCAAGTCAAATCTAGGTAATTACTGTGCTTGCATAAATACATTTATAGCATTTGCTTCTCTTCTTTATCTTCCTTCAGTTCAGCTTTAATCACTTGCCGCCCACCCCCTGTCTCTATACGGCGGCAGGTCGGCACTTTCCCGCAAATCGGCATAGGTGGCGCACGCGTGCCCACAGTACGCCGGGGGACCCGATGCGTGTGCCTGGCAGCCGCGATGTCCGCCAGCCACCCACGATCGCGGGAACGAGAGCCAAACTGGGGATCTGTCAATGTAAACAGACAGATCCCCTTTCTGACACGGCAGTTAGAGAGAGATCTGCTGTTCCTAGTGATTAGGAACAGCGATCAGTCCCTGCCTCCAGTCAGTCCAGCCCCCACAGTAAGAAAAACTCTCCCAGGGAACACACTTAACCCCTTGATCGCCCCCTAATGTTAACCCCTTCCCTGCCAGTGACATTTATACAGTAATCAGTGGCTATTTTTAGCTTTAATCGCTGTATAAATGTCACTGGTCCTAAAAAAAGTGTCAAAAGTGTTCGATCTGTCTGCCGAAATGTTACAGTCCTGCTAAAAAAAATCTCAGATCTCCGGCTTTACCAGTAAAATAAGAAAAATAATAATAAAAATCCAATAAATATATCCCCTCTTTTGTAGACGCTATAACTTTTGCGCAAACCAATCAATATACACTTATTGCGTTTTTTTTTTTACCAAATATATGTAGAAGAATACATATCGGCCTAAACTGAGAAAGAAATCCGTTTATTTTTAAATTTTTGGGGGGGGATATTTATTATAGCAAAAAGTAAATAATATTGGTGTTTTTTTTTTCAAAATTGTTGGTCTTTTTTTGTTTATAGCCCAAAAAATAAAAACTGCAGAGGTGATCAAACACCACCAAAAGAAAGCTCTGTTTGTGGGGAAAAAAGGTCGTCAATTTTATTTGGGTACAACGTCACACGACCGCGCAATTGTCAGGTAAAGCGATGCAGTGCCGCAAAAAATGGCCTGGTCGTTCAGGGGGAAAATCTTCCGGTCTGTAAGTGGTTAAAGGAGAACAAATCTATTTAATAGGTAATGTGCACATACTCTTGTGTTCAGGAAAACCCTTATTTGGGTTTGTAATGCCCTTACCCATACAGTCACTTCTAATGTCTTTTTGGTAGCGTTTTGTAGTCCAGGCTACTATAAATCACTTGAGTTCTGGCAGGCAGTGGATCTGAGAATACGTGGGATAAATCTGTGTGGGGGTCAAAGCTTGCTTCACGAGCAATCACTAGCAGTTATATTAAAGCTGAATTCCATGTAATTGGCTAAATTCACAGATGAAATACATATAAAGGAAGATGAGAAAACAAATGAGACGAGGCCTATTGTCACAATTAAAACAAGCGCTTAGGAGTCATAAATAATCTGGAACAGATTGATACAAGTAACCAAGATGAATGGCAACAGCTGCTACCTAAAAAATGTATTCCTAAACAGAAGAAATAGCACTAATAAATAAATATAATAAAAGAGTCTAATAGACTCCGGCAGAGCTTATAAAACTAATTGATCATAAACCATGAACAATCTAAACGGTATATACATTCAATCAAGTCCATACACTCATGTAATAAACACTGATTATACAGAGAAGCGCCAAGTCCTTTAAAAAATCAATCTTATGAAGAAAGATCCTCAGAGATAGTTGCTGTCACGCAAGCGAGTTCCACATCACACGTGCTCAAATAAAGAGGGGGGTGTGTGCAAGAGAACCCCCTCTTAATAAGACTCTTACCAGATCAGAGCTTGATCTTTAGCATGTATGTTAAACAAAAACCGTGGAAATCCTTGCCGGTATCCTCCTTCTGTTATCCGAAGCGGGACAGCTCTCAGATCATTCAGTTATTCCAGGCAATGAAAGAAAAAGGGACAGACATAGTGTAATCCAGTTTAAATCATTTTTATTATTAAAAGAAGATGGAGAGAATACCCCCCCCCCCCCCGCTGTCTTTCCCTGAGTACACTGGTGTGTCTACATACGTCGTGTGGCTCCACCCTGACGCGTTTTGTCACTCATGACATCAGAGGGTGGAATCACACAGCACTCTCACTTTTTTAAGCATCTGGGAACTGCCTCCCGATGTTAACCCTTTCGGCAACAGCGGCAAGCTGTAAGGCCTCATTCACACGGGCACCGTCAGTTTAGCCACGTTAAAAACGTATTAGTTCTTATTATTAGTTCTTAAACGGATCTTAACTGATCGGACGTTGATGGACATTGTCCGTTAACGTCAGTTAATATCCGTTTTGACGAATCTGGATGTAGCTTTGTACGTTAAAAAAAAAAGATAAAAACGGAAGTGGAGGTTAACTGATGGTAACGGATGGTCATCCGTTTGCCCATAGGAATGCATTGTCGTCCATCGACGGATGGAAGAAAAACGTGTGAAAGGGGCCTAAGGCGATTCACCAGTCTGGTAATTGGATCAAACCATCCTGACTACTGTTGAACTTATATGCTGTGAACTCCATTAACAGACGGCAATACATATACAGTGGAAATGGACTCAAACATATATAATCATAAAATCAGCAAAACAAAATGCTTTCTTATTAAAAGAAATTTATTACATCTCCTTGTTTATGCTTATCAGAAGTCAATAGCATAGATATACTAATCTTGTGTGTAAAGGGTCAACTTCACACTACCAAGGTATATACACAGTGCAACACAAATCGGTAATGTTCCACGATCTGATGAAATTGCTTATAATATCCATATACAAAATGAAATTACCATCAGTCGTGGTCAGCAACATCGTGCAGTCTGCATATGACATCAAATGAATATAACAAATGATGCCCATTTAACTGGAGACGGCCCCCGAAGTCACAAATGGACACCCCAACATGTTCATCAGCAACCTCACAGAACCATAGCCCCCAATCTGCAGTGACATTACACATGGAAAATGAACCATTGAACATATATAAAACATATATTAGAAAATGACTATTAAAAAAGGAATTGCTACTCAAAGATTAATCGACACCTACGTATATCCAGAGCGCATGTGTCTACGTTATCATAGAAACCTATTCCAAAAAATATATTATAAAAGGTGTATTTATAAAAACTATTATATAAAATCTGGAAAAATTGCAAGAACAAGGTATAGCCTCAACGTATAATTATACATATAGGCAAGGAATAAGGCGTAATCAAAATAAACATCACAGAATAAACAATGAATAAATGAGAATGGGAGTCTGCATATAAACAACAGGTAACAACTCCCATTACTCAGCCTTAAAGGCTCATAAGAAGCACAAGGCAGCTGCCTAACATTCGTCGACAGCATCAATAACGCATTAGCTCGCACTAACATCTTATTCACTGATCAACTCAATCAAAATTCAATAAAAATTATTGTGAAGATAAAAATAATAAATATAATTATTATAAAAAACTAATAATAATGGTGAACAAATAGTGAGACCATGGTCAAGATGAATGAAAACACATCAGATAGAGGACGGACACAAAAGTCGCCCCAAACTCGCAACCACCAATCCATCCAAGCTATACCGCTATAAAAATCCTGAATGTATGTATAGTGATATAGACATTGGGCAGATGAGATTAGAAATATACATCATCATCATTCTAATAATCACTAATGAAACAATTCACGTCTAATTCCACGTTTAGGCCGCTAGGGGTTAGAGTACTCATCAAATATATCCAAAGAGATATATTTGACCCCTAGCTGCCTAAACGTGGAATTAGACGTCAATTGTTTCATTAGTGTTTGTTAGAATGATGATGATGTATATTCCTAATCTCATCTGCCCAATGTCTATATCACTATACATACATTCAGGATTTTTATAGCGGTATAGCTTGGATGGATTGGTGGTTGCGAGTTTGGGGCGACTTTTGTGTCCGTCCTCTATCTGATGTGTTTTCATTCATCTTGACCATGGTCTCACTATTTGTTCACCATTATTATTAGTTTTTTATAATAATTATATTTATTATTTTTATATGTATAATTATACGTTGAGGCTATACCTTGTTCTTGCAATTTTGCCCCATTTTATATAATAGTTTTTATAAATACACCTTTTATAATATATTTTTTGCAATAGGTTTCTATGATAACGTAGACACATGCGCTCTGGATATACGTAGGAGTCAATTAATCTTTGAGTAGCAATTCCTTTTTTAACAGTCATTTTCTAATATATGTTTTATATATGTTCAACGGTTCATTTTCCATGTGTGATGTCACTGCAGATTGGGGGCTATGTTTCTGTGAGGTTGCTGACGAACATGTTGGGGTGTCCATTTGTGACTTCGGGGGCCGTCGCCAGTTGAATGGGCATCATTTGTTATATTCATTTGATGTCATATGCAGACTGCACGATGTTGCTGACCACGACTGATGGTAATTTCATTTTGTATACGGATATCATAAGCAATTTCATCAGATCGTGGAACATTTGTGTTGCACTGTGTATATACCTTGGTAGTGTGAAGTTGACCCTTTACACACAAGATTAGAATATCTATGCTATTGACTTCTGATAAGCATAAACAAGGAGATGTAATTCATTTATTTTAATAAGAAAGCATTTTGTTTTGCTGATTTTATGATTATATATGTTTGAGTCCATTTCCACTCTCAGCTGGTAAATCCACCGCTGTCTGTCTAACGGAGCTCTGTCTGCTGGATGAGATAGATGCACTGCCAGCTGATCGATCGTCCGATATAGGCGTGAGTGGGAGGGCCGCGCTTTGGGGTGCGATGTGTGCTCTCTCATTCTCTGTGGTGTCGACGTTCGGTCCGGTGGAGTATGTATTGCCGTCTGTTAATGGAGTTCACAGCATATAAGTTCAACAGTAGTCAGGATGGTTTGATCCAATTACCAGACTGGTGTATCGCCTTACAGCTTGCCGCTGTTGCCAAAAGGGTTAACACCGGGAGGCAGTTCCCAGATGCTTAAAAGAGTGAGAGTGCCGTGTGACTCCACCCTCTGATGATGTCATGAGTGACAAAACGCATCAGGGTGGAGCCACGCGACGTACGTAGACACACCAGTGTACTCAGGGAAAGACAGCAGGGGGGGTATTCTCTCCGTCTTTTTTTTAATAATAAAAATGATTTAAACGGGATTACGCTATGTCCGTCCCTTTTTCTTTCATTGCCTGGAATAACTGAATGATCTGAGAGCTGTCCCGCTTCGGATAACAGAAGGAGGATACGGGCAAGGATTTCCACGGTTTTTGATTAACATACACGCTAAAGATCAAGCTCTGATCTGGTAAGAGTCTTATTAAGAGGGGGTTCTCTTGCACACACCCCCCTCTTTATTTGAGCATGTGTGATGTGGAACTCGCTTGGGTGACAGCAACTATCTCTGAGGATCTTTCTTCATAAGATTGATTTTTTAAAGGACTTGGCGCTTCTCTGTATAATCAGTGTTTTTTATTACATGAGTGTATGGACTTGATTGAATGTATATACCGTTTAGATTGTTCATGGTTTATGATCAATTAGTTTTATAAGCGCTGCCGGAGTCTATTAGACTCTTTTATTATTAATATAAAGGAAGATGTTTTACCCGCGAAAGGATTAGTACTTTTGCCCATCCAGTGCTAAGATTTACACAGCTCTGCTGCATAGCACAGATCTGTCCATCAGGGTATAATTATAAAACTGATTGTTCAATGCTGTAATTCATTAATACCTAAAGGTCTTATTCACCCCCAACCCTATGCCTTCACAGTAAAAGGAGAAACAGTAGACAGATGAGCTTATGTTTATGTCACTCTGCTTTCTCCTCCTATAAGCATTCTCATTGCAGGGCTAACCACTGGTTCCTTGAACCGTTTCTCCCACCCCAAGTCTGAGCTCTGCTATACAGGAACTGCAAGAGGCTGATACCAGGTCAAACGCAGGTACCTAAACTGCTTGCATTAAAAAATACATTTAGGGATGTATTAACCACTTGAGCTCTGGAAGATTTAACCCTTCCTGACCAAGTCATTTTTTGCGGCACTGTGTTACTTTAACTGACAATTGCACGGTCGTGCGACGCTTTTTTCCCCACAAATAGAGCTTTCTTTTGGTGGCATTTGATCACCACTGCGGTTTTTATTTTTTGCTCTATAAACAAAAAAGACCAACAATTTAAAAAAGAAAAAAAAAAAACAATATTTCTTACTTTCTGCTATAAAACACACCCAATAAAAAAAATGTAAAAACTCAAATTTCTTCATCAGTTTAGGCCAAAATGTATTTTCCTACATAGTTTTGGTAAAAAAAATCCCAATAAATGTATATTGATTGGTTATAAAAGTTATAGCATCTACAAACTATGGGATATTTATTTATTTTATTTTACTAGCAATGGCGGCGATCAGCTACTTGTAGCGGGACTGTAATATTGCAGCGGACAAATCGGACACCTAACTGACACTTTTGACACTTTTTGGGGACCAGTGACACTAATACAGCGATCAGTGCTAAAAAATATGCACTGTCACTGTACTAATGACAATGGCCGCGAAGGGGTTAACATAAGGGGCGATCAAAGGGTTAAATGTATGCCTAGGTTTTGCTTACTCACTGTGGGGGAGATGCTTTGACTTCTGCCATGCAGAAACACAAGATCAAAGCCTTCCCTGCTGAAAGAACGACAGTCTGCCTTGTTTACATAGGCAGACTGCCATTCTGCTTGTGTCCCGAGCGATCGGCGGGCCCTGCCACAGTAAATGTACGTGGGGCGGTTGCAAAGTGGTTAATGAATACAGAGTGACTTTAATTTGTTTCTTTTTATCTGCCTGGAGTTTGGCTTTACTTTGCATCTTTTATATCCGCCCAGGGTTTAGCTTTACATTGAACGCCGTGCTTTTATTAAGTCTTGGACAGAACAGGGACACATTAGAACCTTTGCAACAGGAACACAGATAAAAACAGAAGCACTTTTACTAAAAGAGTATGAAAGGGGTAGAACCTCTGTCAGATTAGATTTGCTGCCTTTCTCCTTTGGAGAGATTTCTTCCATGTACATATATAAATATAAACTATACCTAGAAACAAGTTTTTTTTAAAGATTAATTGGATTCTATGATTTAAAGTGTTTTTAAAACTTTTTTTTTTAATAACAAAGGAGTTTATAGTTACCTGTTTTGTGCAATTCCATTGCACAGAGTGTCCCCGAACCTCCTCTTCTCAGGTCCCCCGCCAGCACTCCTGGCTCCCCCCCTCCAGCAAGTGCCCCCATAGAAAGCTGCTTTCTATGGGGGCACTCATGCGAGCTCCATCCGAGCCACACTGTCTGCGTCTATTGACACAGACATTGAGACTCAGAGTGCACTCTGTATTTATATATAAAGTATATTTATATTTACAGTATATAACACCGGAGAGGTACCTCTAACTATTACTAGCTCAGTTCAGTGTCCCTGTGGAGCAGTTGGTAAGTACATGGCTCCTGAATTGCAATCTTCAGCTAGCTAAACGGTGGGGCCCAGTCTTTAAGGCGGTGCATATACAGTGGCTTGCGAAAGTATTCGGCCCCCTTGAACTTTTCAACCTTTTGCCACATTTCAGGCTTCAAACATAAAGATATAAAATTTTTATTTTTTGTGAAGAATCACCAACAAGTGGGACACAATTGTGAAGTGGAACGAAATCTTTTGGATTTTTGAAACTTTTTTAACTAATAAAAAAATGAAAAGTGGGGCGTGCAAAATTATTCGGCCCCCTTGCGTTTATAGTTTGTAGAGCCACCTTTTGCTGCGATTACAGCTGCAAGTCGCTTGGGGTATGTCTCTATCAGTTTTGCACATCGAGAGACTGAAATTCTTGCCCATTCTTCCTTGCAAAACAGCTCGAGCTCAGTGAGGTTGGATGGAGAGCGTTTGTGAACAGCAGTTTTCAGCTCTTTCCACAGATTCTCGATTGGATTCAGGTCTGGACTTTGACTTGGCCATTCTAACACCTGGATACGTTTATTTGTGAACCATTCCTTTGTAGATTTTGCTGTATGTTTGGGATCATTGTCTTGTTGGAAGATAAATCTCCGTCCCAGTTTCAGGTCTTTTGCAGACTCCAACAGGTTTTCATCCAGAATGGTCCTGTATTTGGCTGCATCCATCTTCCCCTCAATTTTAACCATCTTCCCTGTCCCTGCTGAAGAAAAGCAGGCCCAAACCATGATGCTGCCACCACCATGTTTCACGGTGGGGATGGTGTGTTGAGTGTGATGAGCTGTGTTGCTTTTACGCCAAACATATCGTTTTGCATTGTGGCCAAAAAGTTCGATTTTGGTTTCATCGGACCAGAGCACCTTCTTCCACATGTTTGGTGTGTCTCCCAGGTGGCTTGTGGCAAACTTTAGACGAGACTTTTTATGGATATCTTTGAGAAATGGCTTTCTTCTTGCCACTCTTCCATAAAGGCCAGATTTGTGCAGTGTACGACTGATTGTTGTCCTGTGGACAGACTCTCCCACCTCAGCTGTAGTTCTCTGCAGTTCATCCAGAGTGATCATGGGCCTCTTGGCTGCATCTCTGATTAGTCTTCTCCTTGTCTGAGCTGAAAGTTTAGAGGGACAGCCAGGTCTTGGTAGATTTGCAGTGGTCTGATACTCCTTCCATTTCAAAATGATCGCTTGCACAGTGCTCCTTGGGATGTTTAAAGCTTGGGAAATATTTTTGTATCCAAATCCGGCTTTAAACTTCTCCACAACAGTATTGCGGACCTGCCTGGTGTGTTCCTTGGTCTTCATGATGCTCTCTGCGCTTTCAACAGAACCCTGAGACTATCACAGAGCAGGTGCATTTATACAGAGACTTGATTACACACAGGTGGATTCTATTTATCACCATTAGTCATTTAGGACAACATTGGATCATTCAGAGATCCTCGCTGAACTTCTGGAGTGAGTTTGCTGCACTGAAAGTAAAGGGGCCGAATAATTTTGCACGCACCACTTTTCAGTTTTTTAATTGCTAAAAAAGTTTAAAATATCCAATAGATTTCGTTCCACTTCACAATTGTGTCCCACTTGTTGGTGATTCTTCACAAAAAATTAAAATTTTATATCTTTATCTTTGAAGCCTGAAATGTGGCAAAAGGTTGAAAAGTTCAAGGGGGGCGAATACTTTTGCAAGCCACTGTAAATAAAATCCCTTTATAACTCTGCATGCAGTGATTTAGTGTATAAAAATGACTGCACTATCAAAGAAGGCGGATAGCTGCTGGCACTACAACATGACAAGTTGTGAACGGATGTATATAGAAAAGTGCACGTAGGCAAACACAAATGCAACTAGTGTCTGAATGCAAAAAATGAAATTAATAAAAATACACAATAAAGTGCATATGAAAAGGACATCAACACAGTAAAGACATAAAAGATAATAAAGTGCATAGGTGATAAAAAATTTACATTCACTAATTGACCACAATGAACTGGGTGATCCCAAGTAGAATATGATGAAAAGGAACAAATCCATAAACATCCGTGTTGGGATGAACTCATAACGCACTGAAATATAGGGCGTACACACGGTCGGACTTTGTTCGGACATTCCGACAACAAAATCCTAGGATTTTTTCCGACGGATGTTGGCTCAAACTTGTTTTGTCTACACACGGTCGCACAAAGTTGTCGGAAAATCCGATCGTTCTAAACGCGGTGACGTAAAACACGTACGTCGGGACTATAAACGGGGCAGTGGCCAATAGCTTTCATCTCTTTATTTATTCTGAGCATGCGTGGCACTTTGTCCGTCGGATTTGTGTACACACGATCGGAATTTCCGACAACGGACTTTGTTGTCGGAAAATTTTATCTCCTGCTCTCCAACTTTGTGTGTCGGAAAATCCGATGGAAAATGTCCGATGGAGCCCACACACGGTCGGAATTTCCGACAACACGCTCCGATCGGACATTTTCCATCGGAAAATACGACCGTGTGTACGGGGCATAAGTGTATGAGAGTAAAAAGGTAGTCTATGCAAATGGTGATGACCGCCATTTGAGATCCTGTTTCCATTCCATGCCTGTCTGACTCTCCGCCACTGACTTTCCGGTAAGACGTATCTACCCCTTCCCTTGGGTGGTGGATGCACAGTCCCGGGTGTCTTACTTCTACAGACAGTTGCCAACCATCATTGTCATTTGCATGGACTACCTTTCAACACGGATGTTTATGGACTTGTTCCTTTTCATTATATTCTGCTTGGGATCACCCAGTTCATTGTGGTTAATTGGTGAATGTTAATTGTTTAGCACCTATGCACTTTATTATCTTTTATGTATTTACTGTGTTGATGTCCTTTTCATATGCACTTTATTGAGTATTTTTATGCATGTCAGTTTTTGCATTCAGACACTAGTGTTCATTCACTCATCATTGACATTATTGCATTTGTATTTGCCTACATGCACAATTTATTTAGCGCTGCACTTTTCTATATACATGTAGTGATTTAGGGCTACTAGATGAACGGTGAATCCCTTGACATGTGAAGGACTTACTTAGCAGTCCTAGCATACCCCTTTACCCTGTTCTCCACCCTCCATACCTTCCCACAAACGACTCAACAAGGTATTGGAGTAAATGGCCTTAACGGCCTTTTATTATAATTACCATAAAACTAAATAAATAACATTTTAAATAATTTTAAATAACCGTTCGTATTCACTTGGGGTCTTAAAGGGGAACAACAACCACTGGTCACTGCGATAAACTTCAATAAACTTTTTATAGGCCTCGAGTCGCAACTCCCGGACAGCGAGACAGTACCCAACCTTCGCAGTGACCTAACTTTACCCCTTCCTGTTTACCCACGGGTAACCGGAAGGTACCAGATAACTCCCATATTACATATGGGTACCAACCATGCTATATCTCAATATAGCACACAACTCCTCCTCCAAACAGACCCAAACCACTGCCTAGTCCCCCCCCTTTCCCCCCCCCCATTCTCTTTTACCAACCAGGGCGGGTGGGTGGGAATCTTTTTCCCCGCCGCTCGACACTGACGTCACTTCCCCTGTACTCCTAGCTAAATTCCCCAGAGCGCCTCCCCTGTCCGGACCACTCCCCTTTTCTTAAAGAGACCTCACTAACAGCGTGACTGTGCAGTCCGCACATGTCATGCTGTCCCTACGCTGATCTCTTCGTTCCCCTGCTGCAGGACTCACTTGACATGTGAAGGACTTACTTAACAGTCCTAGCATACCCCTTTACCCTGTTCTCCACCCTCCATACCTTCCCACAAACGACTCAACAAGGTATTGGAGTAAATGGCCTTAACGGCCTTTTATTATAATTACCATAAAACTAAATAAATAACATTTTAAATAATTTTAAATAACCGTTCGTATTCACTTGGGGTCTTAAAGGGGAACAACAACCACTAGTCACTGCGATAAACTTCAATAAACTTTTTATAGGCCTCGAGTCGCAACTCCCGGACAGCGAGACAGTACCCAACCTTCGCAGTGACCTAACTTTACCCCTTCCTGTTTACCCACGGGTAACCGGAAGGTACCAGATAACTCCCATATTACATATGGGTACCAACCATGCTATATCTCAATATAGCACACAACTCCTCCTCCAAACAGACCCAAACCACTGCCTAGTCCCCCCCCTTCCCCCCCCCCCCATTCTCTTTTACCAACCAGGGCGGGTGGGTGGGAATCTTTTTCCCCGCCGCTCAACACTGACGTCACTTCCCCTGTACTCCTAGCTAAATTCCCCAGAGCGCCTCCCCTGTCCGGACCACTCCCCTTTTCTTAAAGAGACCTCACTAACAGCGTGACTGTGCAGTCCGCACATGTCATGCTGTCCCTACGCTGATCTCTTCGTTCCCCTGCTGCAGGACTCACTTGACATGTGAAGGACTTACTTAGCAGTCCTAGCATACCCCTTTACCCTGTTCTCCACCCTCCATACCTTCCCACAAACGACTCAACAAGGTATTGGAGTAAATGGCCTTAACAGCCTTTTATTATAATTACCATAAAACTAAATAAATAACATTTTAAATAATTTTAAATAACCGTTCGTATTCACTTGGGGTCTTAAAGGGGAACAACAACCACTAGTCACTGCGATAAACTTCAATAAACTTTTTATAGGCCTCGAGTCGCAACTCCCGGACAGCGAGACAGTACCCAACCTTCGCAGTGACCTAACTTTACCCCTTCCTGTTTACCCACGGGTAACCGGAAGGTACCAGATAACTCCCATATTACATATGGGTACCAACCATGCTATATCTCAATATAGCACACAACTCCTCCTCCAAACAGACCCAAACCACTGTCACCGCCCGCAAGGGGTAAAACCTTACCCTTGCGAGCACCTCCACACCCTCAAAGCCCGCTCTATCCCCTCCTGCAGGCCCAGAGCCCACAGGTCTGTGCCAACTTTGTTAAGGTGCACCCCATCACTCCTAAGGTACCTCCATGTGTCCACCTCTAGCTCTCTATGCCGTATCGTCACCCCACCATTGCGTATGATGAACCTGCTGACTTCTTTGTTTACTTTTACCCTGGCCCTGTCCACCTTTTTAGCTGACCAAGCCCATCGCCAAAATGTCCTGCCCACCATGTCTGACCACACAATAACCATACCTGGGAATGCTGCCTGTAGCCGTAGAAAATCGCATTTTATGTCCCGTATCAACTCCCTCATGGACCTGGACCCCATGTCGTTCCCACCAACATGTAGCACCAAGACATTTGGTGCCCTGTCCCAACGGGCGAACCTGTGGACTTCAGCCCTTACCCTGCTCCAAAGCATGCCCGGTACCCCGATCCATCTGACCTGCGCTTCCTGCCTTGGAATGCCCAATTGCCTCCCGTTAGGCCGCACATCGGCTCGTTTGGCCCCCCAGAAGACGAAGGAGTGTCCCAGGATCCAAACCAAGCCCACCTCTCCACCTGTGAAACAAAATTGATAAACAAAACAGTAAGCGCCCTACTTGCAACCAACACTAAAACCCCCAAAATCAATCCCCCAACAAAGAAAATAAAAACAACCCCCCTTTTTTTTTTTTTTTTTTTACAGTAAATGAGGGCGAATATAAAGCCTGAACCTGTCTGAATCCCATCTACCTATGCGCTTCACCGCCTCCGCATTAAGCCCGGCTTTTGCTGCCTCTGTAGCAGCCCCAATGCGGAAAGAATGTGAGGAATAACTATTGGGGTCGTACCCAGCCGCCACTAAACACTTCTTGAACACCGCTATAAATTGGAACTTGGACAAGGCCAACCCATCTGCATGCATCAAAAAAGAACCCGGTAACCTAGGCCGTAAGTCCCGGAATGATTGTACCGCTCTCACCGGGCAAACAGTGGATTCCCAAATGCGAAAAACCTCCAACTGAACCCCTTTTCCCAACTGATCCGTTTTTGACCGTGTTATCCAGATCCTAACCGAATCCTTCGAACACTCCAAGTCCGCCCACTGCAGCCCCCCTTGTGCCCTCCTGGACGGGCTAACTAGCTCGCTAACCCTTAACGCTCCGTAGAACGCTAGCGCGAAAGCCGCTCGGAATAAGGCCTTTTCGTACCCCGACACACAAATGGACGAAATGTGAAAGAACAAGCCCTGGAGCATAGTAAAAGACACCGGGCGCCGTCCATCCCTCTTCCTGTGCTCTTTCCTGTACCCTTTTACCGCTTGCCTCACCCAAAATTCTTTCGTATAATCCCGTTGCCCTTGCAATTTAAAAAGAAAGGCAAGACCTGCCAACTTCTTATCAATGGCCGATGCCGAAACTTCACCCTCAAAACCCAGATTAACGAAATAAAGAACCGCCTGTGTGACCTCCGGGCCCTCAGGATCGATGTCCAACTTGTGCAAACATGTTAACCACTCCTGCCATACCTTAGAGTAGGCGTCCCACGTGGCCTTACTCACAGAGCGCTGAATCCACCCTGCCACGTTCCCAAGGCAACGGTCCACATCCAGTCCGGGCAGGTAACCCCCTGCTGCTCCGCGTCTGGTGCCAATTCCCGAAACCTGTCCCACTGGAAACGAGACAGAGAATCAGCCAAGGTGTTCTCAACCCCCGGTAAGTGTACAGCGTAGATGAAAGCATTCAATTTCAAACAGCGCAACACTAAATATCTCAACAACCTGACCACCGGCTCTGACTTGGCCGATAGCCGGTTGATCACCTGGACAACCCCCAGGTTGTCGCAGTGGAGCCGTACCTTCTTGTTACGAAATGCTTCCCCCCATATTTCCATTGCTACCACAATCGGAAACAGTTCCAGGAGGACAAGGTTTTTTAAAAACCCAGCTTCCCCCCAGGCCTGGGGCCATCGCGCGGCACTCCAGTGTCTTTGAAATACAGCACCGTACCCTGTCGAACCTGCCGCGTCTGTGAATAATTCGAGGTCCCAATTACTAATGGGGCCCGACATCCACAGGGAACGTCCATTAAATGATTGCAGAAATTCATGCCAAATACACAAATCGTCCCTGTGCTCCTTCTTCAAACTAACAAAGTGAGTGGGGGCGTGAACCCCGGCCGTGGCCGCCGACAACCGTCAGCAAAACACCCTACCCATGGGAATTATTCGGCAAGCAAAATTCAGCTTCCCCAATAATGATTGTAGCTGCCGCAACTGCACCTTGCGCCTACCGGTAATCTCCCGTACTTCCGCCTTGAGATTTTCCAATTTGTCTATTGGCAAGCGGCATTCCATTCCCAAGGAATCTACCTCAATTCCTAAGAATACAATGCTGGACTTAGGACCTTCAGTTTTTTCCGGCGCTAGTGGAACCCCGAAACGCTCCGCTATATGCTGCAAAGTTCCCAATAAGACCGCACAAATATTGGAACCCGGTGGGCCAACGCACAAGAAGTCGTCAAGATAGTGCACCATCGAGTTGATACCCGATACATCGCGGACCACCCATTCCAAGAATGAGCTGAATGCTTCAAACAATGCACAAGAAATGGAGCATCCCATCGGGAGGCACCGATCCACGTAGTACGCCCCATTCCATGCACAGCCCAACAGTCGAAAGCTGTCCGGGTGAACCGGCAAAAGCCGGAATGCAGACTCAATGTCCGCTTTCGCCATCAGCGACCCTTGTCCGTAACGACGCACCCAAGATATTGCGGCGTCAAAGGAAATGTACGTCACCGCACACTCCTCTGGCGCAATTGAATCATTGACCGAACCACCCTTCGGGAAGGAAAGGTGGTGAATCAACCTGAACTTGTTTGGCTCTTTCTTGGGAACTACCCCCAATGGTGATACCACCAAACCCTGAAGGGGAACAGAAGTAAAAGGACCGGACATGCGGCCTAAACGTACCTCTTTCTCAATTTTTTCCGAAACCACCGTTGGATGCAACAGGGCTGAACGTAAATTTGTCGCCATAGGAGGGGCAGCCGTTAATGAGCACGGAATTTTAAAACCAAACGCGAAACCCGCCTCTAACAATTGGGCCGCCTTGCGGTCGGGGTATCTACTGAGGAAAGGACGCATCCTTTCCACCCGCACCGGCGTCCTCCCTTTTACTCGCAGGCTCTCCGCCCCGCCCCTTCCCTCTTCTAAAGCACTTGGACAATGCATGCGAACCCCCGCAGCCGGAGCACGTGTGCTTAAATCGGCAGTTTGCCCCATACTTACATGAGCCCTCGTTGAACTGCCAACAGAAGCCCCATTTTTTATCGGTCGGTTGTCCTGGAGCTGTGTTACCTCCGACCCCTGCCTGAAAAAACTGTGAGGGAGCCCTCGTCGCCGTCATAAGCTTCATCCATAGGCTGATATCCTTATGATCCCAGCGTAGCGACGGTCGAACCGCCATCCGTTGTCTAAACTGTTCATCATACCGTAGCCACGCTATCCCGCCATACGTCCGGTGTGCCTCGCTAATGGCCTCCAGGTATACGAACAAAGCCGAGCAGTGTTCCGGGTGCTTTTCCCCACCCACACTCGCCAAAATGGCAAATGCCTGCAGCCAGTTGGAAAAAGTACGCGGGATCAACCTATATCTGCATTTTTCCTCATCCTCTTTCTTAGTCAACTCCGGCTTCAGTCTATCCAGATTGAACTTTTCTAATGGCAACAATGTGAATATCTCCACATATTCGCCTTTCCAAATTTTTTCCTTTACCTCTGTCTTGAGATGCGCTCCAAGCGGGCCCTCAAAACAGACGTAAACCTCACTTCTCGCGGAATCCGCCAACCTAACTGAATCCGCCTTTTTCTCCACCGATTTTGCTTGACCGTCCGGGGTTGGCCCGCTGCCGACCCAGTGCCCGCCACCGAAGTAACCGTGATCCCGGCCGACCCAGTCACCGGTAGAGTGGCCACCGCCGTACCCGCGGTCCCCTGTGTCGTAGCCCACGCCTGGACCGGGGACGGGCTGACCCCCGCCGCCGGTTCAAAGCGTTGTACCAACGCCCGCAAACCCCCTAGCAAATCCTGTAAACCTGCTTCCTTGGGCTGCTCTGTAGGGGGCCTAACCCTTCTCGCCCTCGCTGAACCACTCCCCCCGGGGGACCCCCTGTGTTTTTCCTGTTCTAACAACTTTTCTAATAAATCAGAAACAGATAAAGAGGAAACGTACTCACCAGGCTGCCCAGGACTGGGCCTATCAGCCGCCATTCCCGAATCCACCGCTGGGGTAGTCCCCTGTTCTTCGTCCCTCTCCGATCCGGACAGCTCACCCTCCGATCTGTCGCTGACCTCCGCTCGCTGAACAACCGCTGTCTGCACCCCAGAAGGACCTGCTCTGGGTGCCGTGGGTCTGCGTTGTCTCTCTCTTCCCGACCTCTCAGGTGTACCGCCAGACCCGTGCGATGCCCGCCTTGCTGGACTTCTCCGCCTCTGACTGGTCTGGGCTGTTGTCGCGCTTTCTCCACCTCCACACACCCGCGTCACTGTGCTTCTCATCCTCCCTCTGGGAATTGCAGGGCTGCTGGCCGCTTCGGATGCCTGGCCAGCCCCCCGGGTCTCGCTCCTCTCCTGCTGGGCCGTCCGGTGGCTTGTACCCTCCGTCACATCTCCTGCAGCCTGCTCTTGGCATCTGCGACGGGCCGGGGGGGGGCAGAACCGTGTGCTCCGCTGGGCTCCCCCTTTTCACCACTCCTGCCTCTGCGCTGTGTCTTCTTTACAGTACCAGCCCTGCTGCCGTGTGTCTGTCTCCCACTGGGGGGTGGATGGGCCGCACTTCTTCCTTCTGCTACACGCCTCTGACCACCAGGTGCAGTGTTAGGGCTGAAGCGCTCCGGCGGCCGGGACTGCCGTGCACGTGGAGTCTCCGGGCCCCCCCCCGCTCGCCGTCGCTCCGTTCTCCTGAAGCACCGCCGCTACCTGAGCCTGCAGCCATTCGCCCCCTCGCTCTGCAGCCGCCTCCCTCAGCCGCAGCATCAGCTCCTCCATTGCCGAGATCTCCATGATAGGTGAAAAGCAGAGCGGTGGGAACGTGTGGAATCTTTTTCCCCGCCGCTCGACACTGACGTCACTTCCCCTGTACTCCTAGCTAAATTCCCCAGAGCGCCTCCCCTGTCCGGACCACTCCCCTTTTCTTAAAGAGACCTCACTAACAGCGTGACTGTGCAGTCCGCACATGTCATGCTGTCCCTACGCTGATCTCTTCGTTCCCCTGCTGCAGGACTCACTTTCTTACTCAGGCTGCACAGCAGCAAGCGGCTCCTTTCCAGACACAGCGAACTCCGATTTGGATGCTTAGCTGTCAGCAATCCTTCTAGCTCTGCACTCGGGGTGACTTTGGGTCCTCGGCACTTTAGGCCTTAGGCTATAGAAAATGAGTACACACACAGTAGTAGAGATGAGAACCCTGCAGTCCCTTCCAGCAAGAGGAAGTTCTCTCTCTAAAGTCCAGGAGAAAAACTGCTCCTTCCCCCTCCTGTTAGAAGTCTATATCTGGAGGTTGTAGTCCATTACTCCATTTACAGTGTTTGAAAAAGTATTCATACCCACAATTTGTCATGTTACAACCACAAACGTTAATGTATTTTATTGGAATTGTATGTGATAGACCAACACAAAGTGGCACATAATTGTGAAGTGGAAGGAAAATGATAAATGGTTTTCAAATTTTTTTTACAAATAAATATGTGAAAAGTGTGGCATGCATTTGTATTCAGCCCCCTTTAATCTGATACCCCCAACTAAAATCTAGTGGAAAAAATTGTCTTCAGAAGTCACCTGATTAGTAAATGGAGTCCACCTGTGTGTAATTTAATCTCAGTATAAATACAGCTGGTCTGTGAAGCCCTCAGGTTTTTTAGAGAACCTTAGTGAACATACGGCATCATGAAGGCAAAGGAACACACCAGACAGGTCAGGGATAAGTTGTGGAGAAGTTTAAAGCAGGGTTAGAGTATAAAAAAATATCCCAAGCTTTGAACATCTCACGGAGCACTGTTCAATTCACCATTCGAAAATGGAAAGAGTATGGATCAACTGCAATCCTACCAAGATACGACCATCCACCTAAACTGAGAGGCCGGGCAAGGAGAGCATTAATCAGAGAAGCACCCAAGAGGCCCATGGTAACTCTGGAGGAGCTGCAGAGATCCACAGCTCAGGTGGAAGAATCTGTCCACAGGACAACTATTAGTCGTGCACTCCACAAAGAAGAAAGACATTGTTAAAAGAATGTCATAAGAAGTCCCGTTTGCAGTTTGCGAGAAGCCATGGGAGGGGACACAGCAAACATGTGGAAGAAGGTGCTCTGGTCAGATGAGACCAAAATTGAAGTGCAAAACGCTATGTGTGGCGGAAAACTAACACTGCACATCACCGTGAACACACCATCCCCACCGTGAAACATGGTGGTGGCAGCATCATGTTGTGATGATGCTTTTCTTCAGCAGAGACAGGTAAGCTGGTCAGAGCTGATGGGAAGATGGATGGAGCCAAATACATACCTAAATTCAATTGAAAATCTGTGGCAAGACTTGCAAGTTGCTGTTCAGACGCTCTCCATCCAATCTGACAGAGCTTGAGCTATTTTGCAAAAAATAATTGGCAAAAATATAATTTTCTAGATGTACAAAGCTGGTAGAGACATCCCCAAAAAGACTTGCAGCTGTAATTGCAGCAAAAGGTGGTTCTACAAAGTGTTGACTTGGGGGGGGGGGGGGGATGGGGGCTGAATACAAATGCAAACCACACTTTTCACATATTTATTTGTAGAAAAAATGAAAACCATTTATCATTTTCCTTCCACTTCACAATTATGTACCACTTTGTGTTGATCCATCACATAAAATCCCAATAAAATACATTTACGTTTTTGGTTGTAACGTGACAAAATGTCAAGGGGTATGAATACTTTTTTAAGGCACTGTACTCTCATGGCAGAGTCCTTCCCCAGCCTACATCTCCCACAGTTCAATGTAGCCTGCAACGAGTCCTTTCAGTTTCATAAGTCTCACTGGCTCCCCCTGGTGAGTGGAGGCTGAGTGGCATTGACAACCAGCTTAAGAGTCTTGTATAGACACACGAAGCCGCTGCGGCACAGTGTCTTTAATGTTGCTGGGTCTCTCCAGCCAAGTTCCTGACTACACTCACTAACAGGGACACAGACATAACCAAAACTCCTAATCATTCCTCATTCTAATAAAAAAAATATATATAAAAAAAAGGTTTACAGATCAATCTGTTCTCCACAAAATCAAATAAAGCATCAGTTTGTGAAGTATCCAAACCAGAACTGTTTACATTAGATAAGAAGCAATTAAGAAGATACGATCCCCTTGTATAAATACATAAATGGCTCGTAGAGTAAATTTACTGGAAAACTGTTCAATTTAAGATCACAGCAAAGGGCACTCTTCACAACTAAAGGGAAACAGATTTTAAGTGGACCTCTCGCTAACTTTACAAATAAATATATGTCTGGCATGTCACAATTTAAAGCCTTTAAAAAAAAAATCTACTTTTTATCATTAAAAAAGCCATCCTCTAGCTACAGTCAGGTGATTTTACCTTGACTAAAGCCGGGTAGACACCCTAAAACTGACACCTCCGGGTGGAGCCACTGTACTAACCATGCAAGGTTAGTTCAGCGATTTCCAATGCTGAGCTGTTGTGTTCTAATAGGAGTGTTCTGTCGGGGGGGGGGGGGCTGTTGTGCCCCCCTCCCCCAACAGAACACTTCTATTAGCGCTCTCTGCCATTGGCTAAGAGCGCTGATCGGAGCCGGTCGGCTGCTGGTTTTCCAGATTGCACATTCCCTTCGGACGGCTTCTGTCAGACAGACCGTCTTACGCACGGACTGAATGTCGGCCATCTTTTAACCGCCCGTTGTCTCCCAACATTCGGCCTGTGTGTACGGGGCTTAAGATAATGCTATCAGAAACATACTCTCCCGTGCCTGCAAAGATGTGAATCTAGCTTTAGTTATCTCTCCCCCAATGAATAGATTGCAGCATTGTAACCCTGTTGCAAAGTCCTAAAGTGAGAGGCTGCAGCAGGGGCTGATCTGAGTCAGACTCGTGTGAACACAAGCACCAAGTTTAACCTGGTGGTATTATCTGAAAAACAGCAATCCTGTCCAAAAAATAGGCACTGTTCCTGACCGATGCTTGAACAAAAATGATTCCATCTGTGTGGAGAGAAAAGCAGTTAAAGGAATTGTCAGGGACTTAACATGAAAACGATATCAGATTTCGAACATATCTGCCGACACTCCCCTGTGGCCCCAGGTACGGTCTCCTTGATCTATTCCATAGGCGTGCGCACAGGGTGTGCCGGGTGTGCCCAGGCACACCCTAAAGTGCATTAGTGTTATCACTCTGTGTAGCAGCAGGAACATGGGAAAGATCTCCCTCTTACTGGCTCTGCCATAAGAGAAGTGTCTATGATCTTCTCTTTCACTGTGCCGGCAGGGAGATCAATGTGCCGGGGGCATATATATGTAGGCACATACACATGCATGTGTGTTTGAGCTTAAGGGTGCACACCCTAATGCAATAGGCTGCGCACACCTATGATCTATTCTTCTCTGAATACTGGTCCCCCCTCTTCTGTTTCCTATAAAACTAGCTGGTATCGGAATCTCGGCACCTCTATTAACCATGAGGATTGGAGCAAGGCCTGATCCTCCATACAAAAATGTTCCTTCAACACGTCCACACTGGAAGCAGCCTACAAGGTACGTTTTAGGTGGTATTGGGTCCTGGCTCATTAAGCAGGCTTGAACCCTTCCCACATTGATAGATGCTTTAGAGGTTGTGGCCAACACGGTGATGTGGTCCACATTTGGTGGTCATGCCCACACTTAACAGGATTCTGGTCCCTGGTCTTTGGACTTTTATACACTCTGTTTCACATACCTATCCATAGGAATGCAAAACTGGCACTATTGCATTGCCTAATTCAGGGCCTATTCTCATATCAACAGAACCTTGCAACTTACCTTTTTATCGCCGCTAAATGTGCAATAGCCAAGGCCTGGATGTCACTTTCGATGCCGTTTACATCGGTGAAGACCAACCGGACCACCTTGATGATCAACGAAAAGTTGTCCAGTATCTTACATGACGCCCATGCTAAATTTCTGAAAGTATGGGCTCCTTGGTGGTCATTTGCTCTCCCCGCCCTGAATCCAAACAGCCTGGGCACTTCGTAATTTTTTCAGCTATGATACAAGCCTGCAGAGAGTTTCTCAATCACGAGTGGGTGATTGTCCTATCCAAGAAGCAACAGGGTGGGGACTGTACAATTTGGTGCCAACATCCACCCAGCTGTAAGCCCCCTTACAGCTGTGGCTACATGACCTCCCAAATGATGGTGCCTGGATAGTTCCATGTCCAATACCACTTTGCAAAGCCCACAGCATGTCATCAATTATCTTTTTTACCTGTTTGTAAGGGTGGCATTTTAACCATCACTGTTAGGGGGTTATTCTTCCCACTGACCACTAATATTAGTGGCATGGTGAATGGACTTACTAAGGATTCCCCAAGACCTGATATCTTAAGTGTTCCTTTTGAGATAAAAAAAAGTTGAGAAAAGCTGTTTTAAAGGGTTGTTTGCCTTCTTCTGGATCAACTATGGCAGACATTCCCAAGCAGGGTTGAGCTAAAATGTTCTGAGTTCATATTGAGGGGAGTTCACTGAATCCGTACCTAAACCCTATGGAAATCAATAGAATCCTAATCTGTCAATTCAAAATTGCCCATTTTCTGGGCCAATAGGCAAGGCCACTACCCTGGGGAACATAAAAGCAAAATAAATTAGCAAGCCACTTTTAGCGCAAGCACGGAAGGCCATTCATTTGAATGGGCTGCTGTGCCACCAGAAAAAGCAGGGGAAAGATCCCTGCACCTTTTCTGAAATAACAGCTCTCATGGAAACTGCAAGTGCAGTGCGGTTCCCAGTGCGGGGAAACTATTGCACTGCATTTTTTTTAGGATTTGTTTACAATTTTTAGGATTAATGGTACCCACACACATCTCCTGAGCCACAGTACGTTTTTCTGTGTGGGTTGTTGCAGCTGCAGGAACAGGTGCGGACCCGCAACAGCAACCACCCACACAAGTGTGAACCTAGCCTTAAATAACATGCCTGGAGGGTGCCCTATCCACGCCTGTGAGGGGGTGCATCTCTGTGGTGTACAGAAAGTGCAGCAGCAGCACTCACATTTACAAAGTAAAAAGTATTTTTTACATTCCCTGCAAATTATATTTCTCTGCTAGCTTCCAAAAAAAAAAAAAAGGTGCACAGACGCCTCCAAAGGTTCCCCAAAATAAATAGCACATCCTATAGCAGGATTGGCACAAAAAAATGCATAGATTTCTAAGCCCCCCCTCCCAAATGCATGGCTATATTTGGTATTTTCACAAATATGGCCAGTGATGTCACCACTATCCCTGCCCCTTTGCTTACATATCCAGGGATTCCTGGACATGTAAGTTAATGTGGCAGTGATAATGGCAGTTGCTAGGGACTCTGCTGCTTCCTTAGGAATCATTGACAGCAGGAAGCTGTCATACAGTATGTAGAAGCAGTAGAAATACCACTTCCATATATCACATTTGGCTCACTTTGAACAGGGGGCAGAATGGGCAAAAGTTTTGGCATCTATCCAAATGCCCAAACAGCCAAAGATTGGTCTGAACCTACAGTGCCTTGCAAAAGTATTCACCCCCCTTGGCTTTTTACCTATTTTGTTACATTATAGCCTTTAGTTCAATGTTTTCTTAATCTGAATTATATGTGATGGATCAGAACACAATAGTCTAAGTTGGTGAAGTAAAATTAGAAAAATATATACATAAAAACTATTTTTCATAATTAAAAAACAGATAATTGGCATGTGCGTATGTATTCACCCTCTTTGTTATGAAGCCTATAAAAAGCTCTGGTGCAACAAATAACCTTCAGAAGTCACATAATTAGTGAAATGATGTCCACCTGTATGCAATCTAAGTGTCACATGATCTGTCATTACATATACACACCTTTTTGAAAGGCCCCAGAGGCTGCAACAAATAAGCAAGAGGCACCACTAACCAAACACTGCCATGAAGACCAAGGAACTCTCCAAACAAGTTAGGGACAATGTTGTTGAGAAGTACAAGTCAGGGTTAGGTTATAAAAAAATATTCAAATCTTTGATGATCCCTAGGAGCACCATCAAATCTATCATAGCCAAATGGAAAGAACATGGCACAACAGCAAACCTGCCAAGAGACGGCCGCACATCAAAACTCACGGACCGGGCAAGGAGGGCATTAATCAGAGAGGCAGCACAGAGATCTAAGGTAACCCTGGAGGAGCTGCAGAGTTCCACAGCAGAGACTGGAGTATCTGTACATAGGACGACAATAAGCCGTACACTCCACAGAGTTGGGCTTTATGGCAGAGTGGCCAGAAGAAAGACATTACTTTAAGCAAAAAACCAAATGGCACATTTTGAGTTTGTGAAAAGACATGTGGGAGACTCCCAAAATGTATGGAGGAAGGTGCTCTGGTCTGATGAGACTAAAATTGAACTTTTTGGCCATCAAAGAAAACACTACGTCTGGCGCAAACCTAACACATCACATCACCCAAAGAACACCATCCCCACTGTGAAACATGGTGGTGGCAGCATCATGCTGGGGGGATGTTTTTCAGCAATCGGGACTGGGAAACTGGTCTGAGTTGAGGGAAAGATGGATGGCGCTAAATACAGGGATATTCTTGAGCAAAACCTGTACCACTCTGTGTGTGATTTGAGGCTAGGATGGAGGTTCACCTTCCAGCAGGACAATGACCCCAAATACACTGCTAAAGCAACACTTGAGTGGTTTAAGGGGAAACATGTAAATGTGTTGGAATGGCCTAGTCCTCAGCCCAGACCTCAATCCAATAGAAAATCTTTGGTCAGACTTAAAGATTGTTGTTCACAAGCGCAAACTATCCAACTTAAAGGAGCTGGAGTAGTTTTGCAAGGAGGAATGGGCAAAAATCCAAGTGGTAAGATGTGGCAAGCTCATAGAGACTTATCCAAAGCGACTTGGAGCTGTGATAGCTGCAAAAGGTGGCTCTACAAAGTATTGACTTTAGGGGGGTGAATAGTTATGTACATTGACTTTTTCAGTTATTTTGTCCTATTTGTTGTTTGCTTCACAATAATAAAAAAAAAAAAACATCTTCAAAGTTGTGGGCATGTTCTGTAAATTAACCACTTCAGCCCTGGAAGATTTGGCTGCTCAATGAACAGGCCATTTTTTGTGATTCGGCACTGCATCGCTTTAACTGACAATTGTGCGGTTGTGCGACGCTGTACCCAAACAAAATTGACATCCTTTTTTCCCACAAATAGAGCTTTCTTTTGGTGGTATTTGATCGCCTCTGCGTTTTTTATTTTTTGCACTATAAACAAAAGAAGAGCGACAATTTTGAAAAAAAAACACAATATTTTTTTACTTTTTGCTAAAATAAATATCCCACATTTTTTATCAAAAAAAGAATTTTTTTCCTCAGTTTAGGCCGATATGTATTCTTCTGCATATTCATGGTAAAAAAAAAATCGCAATAAGCGTATATTGATTGGTTTGTGCAAAAGTTATAGCGTCTACAAAACAGGGGATAGATATATGGCATTTTTATTATTATTTTTTTTTTTACTAGTAATGGTGGCGATCTGCGATTTTTATCGGGACTGCGACATTATGGCAGACACATTGGACACTTTTGACACATTTTTGAAACCATTGACAATTATACAGCGATCAGTGCTATAAAAATGCACTGATTACTGTGTAAATGTCACTGGCAGGGAAGGGGTTAACACTAGGGGGTGATCAAGGGGTTAACTGTGTTCCCTATGTGTGTTTCTAATGCCCCGTACACACGGTCGGATTCTCCGACGGAAAATGTGTGATAGGACCTTGTTGTCAGGAATTCCGACAGTGTGTGGGCTCCATCACACATTTTCCATCAGAATTTCCGACACACAAAGTTTGAGAGCTTGCTATAAAATTTTTCGACAACAAAATCTGCATGTTCAGAATAAATTAAGAGATGAAAGCTATTGGCTACTGCCCCGTTTATAGTCCCAATGTATGTGTTTTACATCACCGCGTTTAGAATGATCGGATTTTCCGACAACTTTGTGTGACCGTGTGTATGCAAGACAAGTTTGAGCCAAAATCCGTCGGAAAAAATCCATGGATTTTCTTGTCAGAATGTCCGATCAATGTCCGACCGTGTGTACAGGGCATAACTGTGGGGGGATGGGACTGTCTAGGAGGAGAGAGAGAACGGTGTTCATACGTAGTATGAACACACGATCTGTCTCTTTTCCCCTTAAAGAACCGGGATCTGTGTGTTTACACACACAGATCCCGGTTCTTGCTCTATCATGAGCGATCGCTCCCGCTGGGCACTCGCATCGGGGTCAGGCACACTGCGCGCCCCTAGTGGCCAAAAGGCGAAGCAACGTAACATAACGTTGTTTCGCCCAGCCGTGCCATTCTGCCGCGGTAAAACTGCGGCGGCTGGTCGGCAAGCGGTTAAATGATGCAAATCCTCAAACAGCCCATGTTAATTCCACGTTGTGAGGCAACAAAACATGAAAAATGACAAGGGGGGGTGAATACTTTTGCAAGGCACTGTGTGTACGAATACTTAGAGATTTTGCTTTATCTTTAGCGTGTAATAAGATACAATTATTAGATAGCATATATTATTTCACTTTCTGGATCACTATTACCGTATATACTCGTGTATAAGTCGAATTTTTCAGCCCCTTTTTTGGGGCTGAAAGTGTCCCCCTTGACTTATACACGAGTCACCGCCGTCTGCCTACATGATCAGCGTGTCATGCAGGCAGATGGTGGCCAGCGTGTGCTACATAGCACTCAGCAGCAGCTCTCACTGTTCAAAAGCTGCGCCTCCTCGTCTGTGATAAGCAGTCAGTGTACAGCCTATCACGGACATTCTCTCATCTTCGTCCTTCGTATGAGGATGAGAGAATGTCCGTGATAGGCTGACTGCTGGGAAATGGAGTTTTCTGCCTATCATGGACGAGGAGGAGGCGTGGCTTTTGAACAGCGAATGGCTGCCGAATACTACACGCTGATCGGTGCAGAGCGGCGCACGGAGGCATGCATAGGACACAGGTAGGATGCACACACACACACGCACACACGCACGCACACAGACACATGCACACAGATACATATACACATGACACATACACAGGTACATATACACATGCACATATACACAGGACACAGGTACATGACACAGGTACATATACACATGACACAGGTACATGCCACATGCACATATACACAGGTACATGACACAGGTACATATACACATGACACATGCACATATACACAGGACACAGGTACATGACACATATGCACATGACACATGCACTGGACACATGACACATGCACAGGACACATGACACATGCACAGGACACATGACACATGACACATGCACAGGACACATGACACATGCACAGGACACATGCACAGGACACAGGGAGGTATACAGCTGCAGATGGGCATTGTTGACCCTCTTTTTCCACTTACAGTAGCTGCTGCATTTCTCACCCTCGTCTTATACTCGGGTCAATAAGTATTTCCCATTTTTTTGTGGTAAATTAGGGCCTCGACTTATACTCGGAACGACTTATACTCGAGTATATACGGTATCACTTTTTGGACAATTAATAATGCGATTGATATCCTTCTTGTCATCAAGGACATTTCTAATGTAGTGAATTATTATTCCCTGTTCATTTATTTTCACTCGTATATCATAGTTTAGCACTGTTTTATATTTCTTATGATTTATTGGATTTGCACAATTAATGTATGTGTATATTATATTCATTACCATTCTCAGATTTTTCAATTTTTAGCGCTGAACTTTTTCACTTTATAATAAGATACAATAAAATGTTAGTGTTAAACTAAGTATATTATAAAAGGCAGCATACAGTAGCTGTAAAGTTCTACACTGGGAGCCAAGACGATTATTTTTATCCATTAAAAGCTTTATAATAATTCCCATTAGCCAAGCCCACATAGATAGGGACTGATCTACGAAAACAAGAGGTCACATAACAACCGCCTTGTTTTTGTAAGATGGAGATGTGCGTATGTATGCACTCATTCATGTCCACACGTCTAAGGCACACACCCAGTGACTCCATGTACAATCTGCTGGGTGAGGTGGAGTCCCAATAATAATGGGCAATCGGGGAATAAGATTCAAAAAAGCTGTTTTTTTTTTTATACGCTTGTCCACATCTTTAGAATGTTTACTGTGATTTATACAAAACTTAGAGACATTTGTACATGATTTCAAACAATCAACTTAATGCTTAGTTACGAAACCTCTCTACAAAATTCTATGACCTTTTAATAAAAGAGTGAAGCAATTGTTTCACCAAATCTGGTGTCCATTATCAATCATGTAAGACATTCTGCAGAGAAAAAAACCAAAGAGAAGGGAAGTTGTAATAATAATAATTGAGAGAAGGTTCTCTGCTGATGACAAAGCCAATTTTTTTTTGGGTGTCTGCTCGAAAATAAATCAATCATCATGGGTGAGAAAACTTTAAGAGCTGTAGAAAGAAAAATTGGGTTGCACGTGTTGTCTTAAACATGGCTTTTAGGAGCTGCTGGGGTTCACACATGCACTGCTACAGATTGGAGACAAGGGGTGTAAAATAATTGTTGGGTCTAACACCAATGCAGCGTGGTGGGTAAGGTAATACAAAGCCATTTATTGTTTCCTAAAAAAATGTTTCATAACGGGTAACAGAACTGTTTGGAGATAAATGAAGAAAACACATTAGATTAACTGATTTGCTCATCTACGACTATAATTATAAAAGGAAACTGGGGTTTTTTGCTCCATTTTTTTTAATGTTGACTAAAATCATAATTTTACAAGCAATTTTTTTATGTAGAGTGCAACTATGACAATGTTTGAAAAAGCATGATAAGGCTTTCTAATAAGAAAGTCCAGCAGTAGCCTGTGGTGGCTACAGCGCGGGCCTTAATTGCCAGGAGGGCGTCCATGGATGTCCTCCTGTGGGTCACACACGGTGCGCTCTGTGATCACCAATTCGGCTGATCACAAATTGGAGTAAGGGGCCGATCCCGACCCCTCACCACGTAATCAGCTGTTAGCCAATGACAGCTGATCACGAGATGTCAACAGAAGATAGGTAGTCTGTAGCACCCCTGGATGATGTGACTCTATCACGAAACGATGCGTAGGGCAGAGCGACGTGTTCTCATCACCTCCCATTGCTGCTGTTGTTTCCAGTAGGACGGGCGGTCTGTGAGCTTCCGGCCGGCGCTCCAGACTACACTACATGCCTACTGTTGTCTACTAACATGTAAGTTTAACTTTTTACTTATCCAATAGTCAATGATTTTACACTATATGGAGTCTTTTTTTCCTTCTATGACCATATCTGCAATGCTGTGGGCTGATGTCTGAGTACCTGTCAGTGTGAACATCTTTAGCCTGACCCTGCAGTGTTTGATGTCCCATCTCGGTATAAGGTCTCTGATCCATTGGTCGTGGTTCGAAGCAGTATTAACAAACAGCTTTCTCTGATCCTCTGTAACGGGGGATCATGAGTTTCTGGTAAGCGGCCAGTCTGATTTCACGGTGGTGGAGCAAGCACGCTTTTTTCTTACAGCAAGAATTTATGTTTTTTGGAACTTTTTTAAGATACTTTCATATCACTTGGGTGATTTATTTTTTATACATGGACTTTATATTATCACTTTGAAAATTTTATTTTTGGATTGATTATTCATTTGACATGTGTTTTGTATATTATGTATACACTAAAGGGGAACTCTTCACTTAGTTCTAAATATTTGGTTTGGTGATGATGTGTATGATCACCAATCTGTTTTAGCGCGATTCAACCCCCATTTTTTTCTTATTTAATTTCACTGTGTTTGTGTTACATAGATGAATCGCGGCTATAATTGTTATTGTTTATGTATTTCACTGTAGCGCAGTTATTCCCCTCATTTTTCTTAGATGTACTCATAAAGTTTGTGTCCCACTACTGCGGCAAGTGATATAGGCTGTGTGTGTCACATGACTAGCCAGCCAAAATGGCAGTGCCTGCAGTGGAGAAGGCGTTTTGTGTTCTTGAATTGAGCAAACGGAATCTGTAACTCTTGTGCAAAGGCATTTTCGATTCGGGAAAGAACCTCCAACCAGATTGGCATAACAAATGTGAAACTACGGGCTGTTTGTGCAAACTTAAAAGTCCTGGATGACCGCGTGTATCGGAAGAAGCCCTTGATAGTGTTTGCACCGCCATTCAACGAAGCCTGGGAAAATCAATGCGGAGGGTGAGTCGTGAAGTGCAGATTTCACAGCCCACTGTCTGGAGAATTTTGAGAAAGAAGCTGAAATTGATTCCATACAAAGTGCAGATGTTCCAAAATCTCTCTGTCCTTGACAAGACAAAGCGCTTTGAATTTTGTGCTGAAATACAGCACCCTTTTTGAAAATGACAAGTTTACTGATCACTAATGCCACGTACACACGGTCGGATTTTCCGACGGGAAATGTTGGATGTGAGCTTGTTGTCGGAAAGTCGGACCGTGTGTATGCTCCGTCAAACATTTGCTGTCGGACTTTCCACCAACAAATGTTTGCTAGCAGGTTCTCAAATTTTCCACCAACAAAACTTTGTTGTCGGAAAGTCCGATCGTGTGTACATGCCATTAGTGTGTGTCTAACGCCGCGTACACACGAGCGGACTTTACGGCAGACTTTGTCCGGCGGACTTTTCGACGGACTTTCCGAATGAACGGACTTGCCTACACACGATCAACCAAAGTCTGACGGATTCGTGCGTGATGGCGTACGACCGGACTAAAACAAGGAAGTTGATAGCCAGTAGCAAATAGCTGCCCTAGCGTCGTTTTTTGTCCGTCGGACTAGCATACAGACGAGCGGATTTTTCGACCGGACTCGAGTCCGTCGGAAAGCTTTGAAACATGTTTCATTTCTAGGTCCGTTGAACTTTTGGAGAAAAAAAGTTCACTGGAGCCCACACACGATCGAATTGTCCGACGGACTCCGGTCCGCTGGACCAAGTATGCCGTAAAGTCCAGTCGTGCGTAGGCGGCATAAGGGTGCATACGTAGAACATCTGTGATTGTTTATAAAAAAACTTGAAACATCCCCCTACAATTCTCTTACAGGTAACATAAAATATCTTACATTGTTCTTGTTTTATAGTGCGTTGAAACTGTAGACTTCTTTATGAATCACCCTGTATTTCTAAAGGTGCTGTTGCCATGAAATAATTAGAAAGCAATCCTGCCCCTTGTCAGTGCAAATTAATATCAGCTGGTTCAGTCTCAACTGATGGCCTATAAAAGGTGTCTCATTACCAAAGTGTCAAACAAGAAACATCTCATGATGGGTAAAAGCAAAGAGCGCTCTCAAGACCTTTGCAACCTTATTGCTGCAAAACATACTGATGGCATTGGTTACAGAAGGATTTCTAAACTTCTGAATGTTCCAGTGAGCACTGTTGGGGCCATAATCCAGAAGTGGAAAGAACATAATTTTACTATAAACCGGCCATGACCGGGTGCTCCTCGCAAGATTTCTGACAGAGGAGTGAAAAGAATTATCAGAAGAGTTGTTCAAGAGCCAAGGACCACTTGTGGAGAGGTTCAGAAAGATCTGGAATTAGCAGGTACAATTGTTTCAAAGAAAATACGACCGACATGACCTGTAGAAAAAGCTTATTGAAGCTCTTTTAAAGTTTGCTGCACAAGGTGGCGCTGCCCCAAACTACATGTATACTGGAAGGAGGGTGACAGACACCTTGAATACAGTGTTTCAGGTGTCAGTCCCATTAGACCCAAAATACTGTATACTGAATCTGCTAGATGAGCTGGAATGGGAACACCATACTAGAGAAGCCCTCGCGAGGGCCCTTTTTAGAACCCGCAAACTGATAATGTTACATTGAAAGTCTGACTCACCCCCCATGGTCAAAGAATGGACTACTGCTGTAGGTAATGCACTGAGAATGGAAAAAGTAATTTATCAACATAGGGGGTGCTCTGGAAAATTTGAAAAGCTATGGGACCCATGGTTGGGAACACCAGGACTTGCCCCGGATGACCTGATCATGGATCGACTTTTGAGATTCAATGTGGGCTAAATGCGGATGTCCTACTGAATTGCTAATGGATTATGGATGATGAGGTAAACTGTCTCAGATTTTGGGTGTAAGGTGCTATGGGCTCTGACTTCAGGATGTATGAAAAATGATGATGGTGACCATGGTGAAATACGAAATGTTTCCATTTATACACTGGACTGTATATAATTTCTGTATATGGACTAAATGTTGATCTTTGGACTGTATGTATTCAGTTCTAAATAAAAACAGTTTTTTTTGCATTAAAAAAAAAGTTTGCTGCACCTCATTTAGACAAGCCTGTGAAATACTGGGAGAATATAGTCTGGTCAGATGAGACCCAAATTGAACTCTTTGGATGCCATAATACACACCATGTTTGGCGGTCAAATGTCACTGCATATCACCCCAAAAACACCCCCCATACCAACAGTGAAGTTTGGAGGTGGGAACATCATGGTGTGGAGCTGTTTTTCAGCATACAGTACTGGAAAATTTCATATCATTGAAGGAAGGATGAATGAAAAAAAGACATTCTTGATAAAAATCTGCTGCCATCTACCAGGATGATGAAGATGAAAGGAGGGTGGACATTTTAGCAAGACAATGTTTCCAAACACAAAGTCAAGGAAACTCTCAATTGGTATCAAAGAAAGAAAATAAATCTGCTAGAGTAGCCCAGCCAATCACCTGACTTGAATCCGATTAAAAATCTACGGAAAGAGCTAAAGATCAGAGTTCATAGAGGAGGCCCACGGAAGCTTCAAGATTTGAAGATTGTGTGGAAGAATGAGCCAAAATCACATCTGAGCAATGCATGAGACTAGTTTCTCCATACAGGAGGCATCTTGAAGCTGTCATTATTGACATTTTTGGTTTTTGTACGAAGTATTAAATAAATGTCAGTTAGCATGGTCAATACCTTTTCCCTGCGTCATTCCATTTTATCACGCACAACTTACCGTATTTATCGGCGTATAACACGCGCCGGCGTATAACATGCACCCCAAGTTTAGGAGGGAATTTTAAGGAAAAAAACTTTTAGGAGGGAAGTTTAGGGGAAAAAAACTTACATTAAAATGCCCATCAATGCAGCCTCATCAGTGTTCATCTGCAGCCTTGTTAGTGTCATTGCAGCCTTTTCAGTGTCAGTGCAGCCTTGACCCAGTGTCCATTGCAGCCTTGTCAGTGCAGCTTTGCCCCAGTGCAGTCTTGTCAGTGCAGCTTTGCCCCAGTGCAGTCTTGTCAGTGCAGCTTTGCCCCAGTGCAGTCTTGTCAGTGCAGCTTTGCCCCAGTGCAGTCTTGTCAGTGCAGCTTTGCCCCAGTGCAGCTTTGCCCCAGTGCAGTCTTGTCATTGCAGCTTGTCCCAGTGCAGCCTTGTCAGTGCAGCTTTGCCCCAGTGCAGCCTTGTCAGTGCAGCTTTGCCCCAGTGCAGCTTTGCCCCAGTGGTCAGTGCAGCCTTGCCCCCAGTGTCCATGCTTGCCGCCGCCGCCAACATATACATAGCTTCATGTAGTTTTAAATATGGCGCCGCGGAGTTCGGAGGGACTCGGCGGAGCTGAACGAACGCCGCCGAGATACACATAGTCGAGTGTATTTGGCTCTTTCCGGCGCCGCTCACAGTCCCGCCCAGTCCCGCCCTATGATGGACATAACACAGGTCCAATGGCGGGACTGGACGTGACCTTGAGCGGCGCCGGAAAGAGCCGAATACACTCGACTATGTGTATCTCGGCTCCGAGCAGTCACTGTGATTTCGGCAGCACTCGTTCAGCTCCGCCAAGTCCCTCCGAACTCCGCGGCGCCATATTTAAAACGACACGCTATGTGAATGTCGGCGGCGATCGCCGCCGATAGATCACGATTAGCGGGGATCAGCGTATAACACGCACCCACTATTTTCCCCTGATTTTAAGGGGAAAAAAGTGCGTGTTATACGCCGATAAATACGGTAATTAATTTCTGAACATATTTGTTTTGGTTTCTTTGCATGTATGAATTGAATGGGTTGTTACCGACATGTGGTGAAAATTTCATGTCAATAGCACCTTTAGAAATATGTTAATCTCACTCTTCCCAATTGTCTTCTATTCACACCTATCATAGGTCTAAATACTTTTCATATGAGACTGGTTCATACAATATGCGTTGCCATACAATGGCTCATTGCATACCACTGGAAATCTCCCACACTACCCTTATCCCAACTTAAAACAAGAATCAACAATATCGTTATGGAAAAAATATTTCACACCCTAAATAATTCAAAACATATATTTGATAAAAAATGGAACCCTCGGTTCATTCATGCAAATCCGTTTATTAACTTGAAATAATTAATTGTCTGCATCTACTTCTCTTTAAGAAAAACTTGAATTGTATACTCCAAAATTGTACAACCGCTGTATACACAAACGTAATTTTTTGTACTGATGACTATTTTTCTATGTATTTCTCTTGATAATCGACATTTTGCACTGTACCGCTTTTTATACCTAATAAAAAAGTTTGTAATAAAAAAAAAAAAAAAAAGAAATATATTTACCTAAAAAAATGTCAACATGTTCAATACTTATTGCTCAATTTAAAAAAAAATGTTTGAATAAAATCTTAATTTTACAAGCAAATATTTAATGCATAGTTCAACTATGACAATGTTTGAAAAAGCATGCTAGGCTTTCTAATAAGAAAGTCCAGCAGTACCCCATGTTCATTCCAATGTAAATGCTTGTTTGTTTTTTCAAATGTTTGAATAAAATCCTAATTTTACAAGCAAATATTTCATGGAGGGGGCAGCATTGACAATGTTTGAAAAAGAATGCTAGGCTTTCTAATAAGAATGTCCAGTAGTAGACTGCGTTAATTCCAATATTTTTTTTAAATATGTTTGAATAACTACTAAGCTATGGTAAACAACTGATGGGAATGAAACATTTTTAATGGCCGCCTTTATTGCAACCAATACTGTAGCGCATACTTATTTGAGGACTCTGTATGCTGTGCTCTTTTTTCAATATATATTTATATTGTACCTGAGATGTGGTGAAATTCATGTAAATGTTTATTTTTTAAACTTTTTACTGTTATACTGTTAAAAAAAAATAAACAATTCTGACTCCCAATAACAGTTCTCTTGGAAGATGCCGTTCTGGGGGCATGCCGATATTAATAGGGTCTGACGTCTTAGCAGCTGCCCCCATAAGGATATTAGAAGTCTGGTGATATCACATAGAGTAATCAAAGCTGTTTATTTTTTTTGATACAGGAACATGATCATATAAAAAACTTGAACAAGATCTGTAGGGGGAGGTTCGGGGGAGGTTGGATCATGCCTATACAAATCCTTTAACCACTTCAATACCGGGCACTTTCGCCCCTTCCTGCACAGGACAATTTTCAGCTTTCAGCGCTGTTGCACTTTGAATGACAATTGCTACACTGTACCCAAACTACATTTTTATCATTTTCTTCCCACAAATAGAGCTTTCTTTTGTTGGTATTTGATCACCTCTGGGGTTTTTATCTTTTGCTAAACAAACTAAAAAATATCGAAAAGTTTGAAAAAAAAAACTTTTTCTTAGTTTCTGTCATAAAATGTTGTTTTCTCCTTCACTGATGGCACTGATGAGGCGCCACTGATGGGCACTGATGAGTTGGCACTGATAAGGTGGCACTTATGAAGAGGTACTGATAAGGTGGCACTGATGGGCACTGATGAAGAGGTACTGATATGTAGAATTGATGGGCAAAGATATGCAGCACTGATGGGCACCGATAGGTGGTACTGATATGTAGCACTGATGGGCACTGACAGGCGGCACTGATAGGTGACACTGATTGGCACTGATAGGCGGCACTATCCTTTAGTTCCTCCCCTGCTTCCAGGAAGAATGTTCTGGAAGGGGGGCAGCGCCTAGGACTGGGGTGGCAGGCAGCTCATGTGAGGAACTCTGACCATTCCCCAACTGGAATTGGCAGGGGGCAGGCCTCCATTATAAGCTGAGGTAACAGCCCGCTGGGGAGGAGTTGTCAGCCGGGAGATGTGGAGAAAGGAGTACTATGCAGCAGCAGGGGCCCGATCCCCATCTGGGGGGGGTGCGCAGGAGGAGTGCGGGAGAGCTGGGAGGGAACTTTATCTTTACACCATCATGGATGAAGTGTCCTGGAACAGAGGGGCTGGAGAAGTTGCCGGAACGTATGTCCAGTTAAAGTTCTCCATCATGGACTCGGGGCAGAAGAAGGTCGGTGAGTGGACCACAGTGGAGTTCTGGGTGAGGCACGCAAGGGGAGCTGGGTACGAGGCCAGAGGAGAAACTGTGGGGAGAGTGTCAAATCATTGCAGCCTGAGGGCACAGGATTTGCAGGCCGGACTAGCTGGGAGCCGTAGTCCACCAATCAGCACATGCTACTAAATTACTAGGCCGCCGAGGAGAGGTACTGCAGACCTCTGGCCTAGTAACAGTGCAACTAATTCTAGCCAGCAATTCAGACTGGTCGAACTGGTCTCTTTTTTCAAAATAAGACGACGTGACCGGAAAAGTAATGATCTGCAGTGGACGTTTGTGCAGGAGGGTAGAAGTCCTCGGAGCAACAGTCTGCCGGAGACACGCAGAGGAGGAGAAATAGTCTGAATGGTGTTATTCAGGGGAAGCGACTGTAGATATTATGTGTACATCAGTATGTAGCACTCACCCCATAGTTACCAACTGTCCCGGATTTCCCAGGACATTCCTGGGATTTAGACTCTATTCCCAATTTTATTGTTTCCCGGGAAATGTCCCGAGAAATCCAGTTCTTCACGGATTTTCGCCACCGCCTGACGCTGCTAGAGGTCAGCGGCCAGCGGAGACATTGTCTCCGCCGGCCGCCATTTTTAAGAAGACCAGGAACACGGCTGGAGGGGCTAGACAGAGCTCCTGCGTCGCCGCCCACCCTCCGCCCCGCTCCGCCTCGCCCCGCCTACCCCCTGCCCCGCTGCTGGTCTGTTATGGAAAGGGGTGGGGGTTCTAATGTAACCATGCGGCCGGCGGAGGGAGACAGTATCCTCCTACTAGGACACCTGAGGTAAGGGGGGTGACACCGCTGGGGGCATCTGATGTAAGGGGGGCTCCACTGGGGACACCTGATGTGAGGGGGGGCTCCACTGGGGACACCTGATGTGAGGGGGGCTCCACTGGGGACACCTGATGTGAGGGGGGGCTCCGCTGGGGACACCTGATGTGAGGGCGGCTCAGCCGGGGACACCTGATGTGAGGGGGGCTCTGCTGGGGACACCTGATGTGAGGGGGGCTCCGCTGGGGACTCCTGATGTGAGGGGGGGCTCCGCTGGGGACACCTGATGTGAGGGGGGCTCCGCTGGGGACTCCTGATGTGAGGGGGGCTCCGTTGGGGACTCCTGATGTGAGGGGGCTCCGCTGGGGACTTCTGATGTGAGGGGGGCTCCGCTGGGGACACCTGATGTAAAGGGGGGCTCCGCTGGGGACTCCTGATGTGAGGGGGGGCTCCGCTGGGGACTCCTGATGTGAGGGGGGCTCCACTGGGGACACCTGATGTGAGGGGGGGCTCCACTGGAGACCCTGACATGAGGGGGGGCTCCGCTGGGGACACCTGATGTGAGGGGGGGCTCCGCTGGGGACACCTGATGTGAGGGGGGGCTCCGCTGGGGACACCTGATGTGAGGGGGGCTCCACTGGGGACTCCTGATGTGAGGGGGGCTCCACTGGGGACACCTGATGTGAGGGGGGCTCCGCTGGGGACACCTGATGTGAGGGGGGGCTCCGCTGGGGACACCTGATGTGAGGGGGGCTCCGCTGGGGACACCTGATGTGAGGGGGGCTCCGATAGGGACTCCTGATTTGAGGGGGGCTCCGCTGGGGACTCCTGATGTGAGGGGGGGCTCCGCTGGGGACACCTGATGTGAGGGGGGGCTCTGCTGGGGACTCCTGATGTGAGGGGGGCTCCGCTGGGGACTTCTGATGTGAGGGGGCTCCGCTGGGGACTCCTGATGTGAGGGGGGCTCCACTGGGGACACCTGATGTAAAGGGGGGCTCCACTGGGGACTCCTGATGTGAGGGGGGGCTCCGCTGGGGACTCCTGATGTGAGGGGGGCTCCGCTGGGGACTCCTGATGTGAGGGGGGCTCTGCTGGAGACTCCTGATATGAGGGGGGTCTCAGCTGGGGACACCTGATGTGAGGGGGCTCCACTGGGGACACCTGATGTAAAGGGGGGCTCCGCTGGAGACTCCTGATGTAAGGGGGGGCTCCACTGGGGACATCTGATGTGAGGGGGGCTCCGCTGGGGACACCTGCTATAAGGGGGGCTCCGCTGAGGACACCTGATGTGAGGGGGGCTCCGCTGGGGACACCTGATGTAAAGGGGGGCTCCACTGGGGACACCTGATGTAAAGGGGGGCTCCACTTGGGGACTCCTGATGTGAGGGGGGCTCCGCTGGGGACTCCTGATGTGAGGGGGCTCCGCTGGGGACTCCTGATGTGAGGGGGGCTCCACTGGGGACACCTGATGTAAAGGGGGGCTCCACTGGGGACTCCTGATGTGAGGGGGGGGCTCCGCTGGGGACTCCTGATGTGAGGGGGGCTCTGCTGGGGACTCCTGATGTGAGGGGGGCTCTGCTGGAGACTCCTGATATGAGGGGGGTCTCAGCTGGGGACACCTGATGTGAGGGGGGCTCCACTGGGGACACCTGATGTAAATGGGGGCTCCGCTGGAGACTCCTGATGTAAGGGGGGGCTCCGCTGGGGACATCTGATGTGAGGGGGGGCTCCGCTGGGGACACCTGCTATAAGGGGGGCTCCGCTGAGGACACCTGATGTGAGGGGGGCTCCGCTGGGGACACCTGATGTAAAGGGGGGCTCCACTGGGGACACCTGATGTAAAGGGGGGCTCCACTTGGGGACTCCTGATGTGAGGGGGGGCTCCGCTGGGGACATCTGATGTAAGGGGGGCTCCGCTGGGGACATCTGATGTAAGGGGGGCTCCGCTGGGGGCACCTGATGCAAGGACGGACTCTGCTGGGACACCTGATGCAAGGACGGACGACTGGTGGCAGGCGACGTGGCAGGTGACACACTCAGGGATCCCACTGGGATTCAGCATTATGCTGAGTTGAATGATTTCATTTTATATTACAATGTAATAATAGGAATAATGCACTTCAATCATCCTAACACCATAACAACCATGGTGCCGGGATGATTGAAGAGATTGGAGTATCTTTATGTGCTGATTTCTAGAATACACATATTTCCATTGTTGTGTAGGATTTGGGGCTGCTGTCCCTCCATCCCTCATTCATCTCAGACTCTAACCATACCCCCTTTGAGCCACACTCATTTAAGACACGCCCACTATTTCACATAAACCACGCCCACTTATCGTCATGGCGAGCTTCGCGCGCTGCATTTTTGCTTTTCCCCTGTGTTACGCCCAGAAATGCATGCCCCGCCCCCTAATTATAACAAGACTCCGCCCACAGCCAGAAAAGTGTCCCTAAAATTTTTTTACAATGTTGGCAACTATGTCACCCCCATAGGAGCTGCTGATGAATGTATAATCCTGTACCCTGCTTTACAACCCCAAGAACAGTCTCAACCCCTCTGTCACACCTGTATGGTAATATTAAATGTGAGACCCAGTGGTAAAGAGAAACACAGCAATGGTACACTACACAGTATATTTACCGTAACCTTGGGACCTGTCACTTCACCAGCTATAGTAATAGATGGAGTCTCACACAAGTTGTCAATTAACCACATAGAAAGTTTATTAAACACTGTGGTAACTCAGAAATAAAGAATGACAATAGAAAACAGTCAATGTGTACTTGAACTAAGAATTCAATGATCACCTTGGAGGGTATATACAGACAGATGCACAGTGGAATGAATGCTCAATAATATAAAACACTTATATTAGGCACCTTCCCACTGCAGCCTCAAAGCAACACACCAAACTCAAACATATCACATAAACAGGATATAGCAGTATAATATTGAATCCTATACTCTAGGGCTCCCTCTAGAGTGCAATTCAATGTTCAGATGGTATGGTGACACCCTGATGCTTTGCTGAAAGTGGCAAGAGTTCTTTATCTTCAATTATTCTTCAGCTAGCCCTTTGTTTTGAAATGCAGTTATTTGTAATCCACATGTGAAACATAAAGAAACAAACTGTAGAATGATGAGTGTAATGAGAACTATTCCTTTGGTGATGATGATCAGACAACACTCCTTTAACTCTTCCTTGTGGACTGTAATGGTAATGCAGTACCTCCTCTACGGCATGGGTTGTAATAAACCCCAGAGTTCCGCTGTGTACGGCCTATGAATAAGCAGAACCACCTCCGTGGAACAACAAGTCTCACCAGCAAACAGTGTATTCTTTTGGTCTGGGCAAGTGCCCGCTCACCACAACAGGCCCAGGTACTGTAGGATTCCTTCCAAACTCCTTTCTTGAGATCTCCGTCTGATCCAAAGCCTGGCGCCGTCACACTGCACGGCTCCTTTGGATGGATGATGACTGGAATGCAGGAAACTTCCAGAGATCTTGGGTCCTCAGGTCCCGCTGGCTGTGCTCTGGAACACCTCAGAGGCCGATTGATTCCGCCCTGCGCCTCACAGGCCGCAGACCTTACTGCATGCAGGTATTGAATGGCGTCCCGAGAGACCGGAAACATGCCACGCCCGTCCCTTTTATCTGCTTACCCAGCAGGCTGTTCTGTGACTTGGCATTGTGAGTAGGTGAACTGGGCATTGTGCGTCAGTAGTTCCCAGACTGAGTTAAGCACATGAGTCATTTCCTCATTAAACTACTAATCCCACAATGCGTAACTGTTGCTGCTAAAATAGAGAAAAGGTCATGGCAAACTTTTAGCAGCCACTAGAGGGAGCCAACCCCTTGCTTAAAGCGGTGGTCCACCCACACCGCCAAAAAAAAATAAATATTAAAAGCCAGCAGCTACAAATACTGCAGCTGCTGACTTTTAATACATGGCCACTTACCTGTCCCAGGGTCCAGCGATGTCAGCAGGCGACGCCGAGAACCCGCTAGGTTCTCGGCAGCTGCCGCCGTCATCCTAGTTGAGGGAATCAGGAAGTGAAGCGTTTCGGCTTCACTTCCCAGTTCCCTACTGCGCATGCGCGAGTCGCGCTGCGCGTCCCAAGTGGTCCCCGCTCTCTCCTGGGAGCTGTGTGTTCCCAGCAGACAGCGCGGTGGGGACGGGAAGAGGCGTAGACTCCCATGGGAGTCTATGCCGGAAGTGGGTGCAAATACCTGTCTTAGACAGGTATCTGCACCCCGCTTCCCCCTGAAAGGTGCCAAATGTGACACCGGAAGGGGGGAGGGTTCCGAAAAGCCAAAGTTCCATTTTTGTGTGGAACTCCGCTTTAAGGAACAACACATTGTTTGGCTTGTTAACTTGGTCACAACCCCTGCGTTACTAGTACTTCAAGGCTCAACCTTTCGTTCTAATTCTTAAATATGATGGCAAAGAAATTGTTCTATGGGCATCCCATATTTCCTTTCCCCCAACCAAGGTATATCCCCCAATAAAGAAAACAACGCAAATGACTGTTCATTGTCTCAGAAGTGATAGATGGAGGTCTGGCAGCAAGGTGACATGGTGGATGTTAGTTACTAGTAGCAACCAAGCGCTACACAAGTATACACTATAGGGGGATATGCTTTGTTCACATTTCATGCAACCACTTTAAGGTAAAAAAAAACTTCTGTGTTTTGCTCCCCTGCACCCCCCCCCCCCCATCTTGATCCAGCGATGTGCACATAAGCAGCAGCTCTCTCTGTTCTCTCTCTCCTAACTGAACATGGAGGCAGCAGCAGACGCCATTGGCGCCTGCTGCAGTGAATTACAGCCCATGAGGAGAGAGTGGGGGGTAGGGCTGAGCCGTCACCTGTGTGTCAATGGAAACACAGAGCACAGCTCAGGATTGAGCCTGCATGGGTCCCCCCATAGCAAGCAGCTTCCTATAGGGGCACTAGGTGAGGGGGGAAGAGCCAGAAGCACCAGCGGAGCACCCCAGAAGAGGAGTTTCGTGGTCACTCTGTGCAAAACCATTGCTCAGATCAGGTAAGTATACCATGTTTTTTTGTTTTTTTTTAAATGTTCCCTTTACAATCACTTTATTCGATTTACAGATCGACTATTTCTATTAAAGTAGGTGGACTAGGCAATGCGCAGATAGTGGTGTGCAGAATTTTGAAGATTTCAGGTAAAGTCTATGCATCCCTAGGCAGTTTACACTGCAAAAATCTTACAGGAGGGGAATAAATGCAAGTACTATGACAGAACCTCTGGAAGGGTAGGGGAGGGAATTTTTTCACACTGTTCCATGTTGGTGTAAATGGGCCTGTGGGGAGTTGCAGCGCGGTGCGGGCAGTAAACACTTAGGGTCCAGTTGCAGAAAACAGAACTTCTATTAAAGTTTAAGCTTGGCAATTCACAACAAGCCAGGCAGGAAGGCACCCAACCATGAACACTTGCAAAATGTAACAGCGATGTGCACTGATCTGATTCCAGTAAGCAAATTCTGATCGGTTTTTAGATTTACTGAACATTGCACTTAAGATTTTTCTCCTGGGGGGCGGGACCGGAAGTTGCCCTGCATGGACGCCTGAACCTTCAGCTCTCCACCAGCCCACAGCGTTAAGGCCTGAAAGGGGGATTTTCAGCTACATTTTATGGGAGGCAGCAGGAGAACCAGATCCTCCAAACCCAGGGGATCATCCCAACCGCCGCCAGGCTCCACAACAACCCTCCACGGGTATTTTAAACCCTCCTCTATGTCCGAGGACGAGCGGGACAAGATGGCGCCGACGGCCCCTGCCTCCTCCACAAGGCAGTCACCGCAGCGGAGCTCGGCATCCCCTCCACTACTCCAAAGCGCAGCGGACCTAGACCGGGAGACAGGGGACCGGAGAAGCAGGGGATCGGCAGCGGTGAGTCCACCCCCTCCATTCCCAGCACAAGGGAAGCATTCCGGCCCGCCTCAGGACGCCTCACTAGGCCTCACTGCCAACCCCTACACGCAGTGCTCACAGGCCTTCCCGCAGCTGCTGCGCACCATGTCTGACCCATCCTTGTCCCTGGGTGGAACGGCATCCCCCACACCTTCACTGCAACTCAGTGATTTTCCCCCGCTGCCAGGGCACACAGGGGACACTGGACGGATATCAGAGATGAACTTTGACGGAGCCACCCTCCAACCAATGTTCGCCCCCCCCCCCGGTCTCCCCTCAGCCGCAGCGACAGACCCGCCATAATGCCTCCAGGTCCACAGAGCAAAGAACAAGCCAGACACACTCGTATGCCCAGGTAACAAGCTCGCCGACCTTGATCCCTATGGAGATTAGGGATGGGGGACCCCCCTCTCACCCACGGAGGCCCTCATGGGGGGACATGACAGCTCCTCAACTACAACCTTGGGACTCTAGGGGATCAGCACCCTCCCCATTTGCAAGGGAACCATCCCCACCACATAGCCCGCAACGCCACATGGAGCACGCTCATCGCTTCCAGCACCCCACCTCATGGCAGGACTGCCTCCAGGCTATTCCCACTAAGGAGGACTTCAGACTCCTTATTGAAGAAGTCAAGTCAGCTTGCCGAGCAGAAATCCAAGTGATACATGCTAACCTTAAACACCTATCTGAAAGGGTGGAGATGGCAGAGGAGGAAATTCAGGAGACCAAGCTGGCAGTACATCGCACCCAAGTACAGGGGGCAGACCACCACATAATGCTCCGGAACATGCAGCGTCACCTCGAAGACTTGGACAACCGAGGACGTCGAAACAACGTCCGTGTCCGGGGTCTGCCTGAGTCAGAGGGTCCCGAAGATCTTCACGAAATTCTGCAACTCCTGTTTAACAACCTTCTGGGGGACCCCCCAAACAAACCCATTGAGATGGACCGTGCCCATCGTGCCCTCCGTCCCAAGGGGCCCGTATCCAGACCCCGAGACGTCATATGCAGGGTCCATTCCTTTCCCCTGAAAGAGGACATTATGCGCAAAGCCCGCACCACAAAAAAGGTTCTTTTTGAAAACACGCAAGTCCAGCTGTTCCCAGACCTCTCCTGGATAACTTTACAGAAACGCAGACTGCTCCAACCCCTACTCATTCTGCTCCAAGAAAATGACATCACCTACCGCTGGGGATTCCCCTTCAGCCTCACTGCCCGCCGGCAGGGAAAATCTGCAGTGCTACGCTTTCCAGAAGATTTGGAAAAATTTTGTGACACCATGGAGATCCCCCCACCTCGCCTGCCTGAATGGGACTTGGTGGATTTGCCCACACCACCTCCCGTGGTGTGGCAGAAGATCCCACCAGCTAAGCGACCCAGAGATCGGGACTCCCCCAGCGGATCCACTAAAGCAAAGCCTAAAAAAGGATGACTGTCTTTCTCCCCTCTCCTGCCCCTCCCAACGCAGTTATAAGTTATTCCCCCTAGGCCTCCCCCGCCTATCACTTCATTAGCAACATAGGGCACCGATGGAGATGGGTCAGTAGTGGTTCTTTTGGTCACTGATCCCCCCTAGAGGTCAACCCTACTAGAGTTCCCTATTGTCACTCTGTTCTGAGGACTTGAACACAGTTGAATTTGTTTAGAGTTGTTCACTATGCCCCCCCGGACTGGGCCCTTGTTGGGGGCCCTGATCGGGGGGACCTACTGGAACCTACTAGAAACTGGACGGTCTCTACTGCCCAGGACAACAACAAAATGTTTATTGCTAAATGATATGCTACTAACCTTTTTTCTCTTTTTCTTTTCTCCTCTCTACTTATTCTACTTCCTCCATCTCCCCCCATCCCTTCTCTCTCCATGGCTCGCCGCAGGTCTGGGGCGCTCACTCGGCTACATCTCACGCTTGAACCTCATCGCTCCCTGGACTTCCTGGAGGGTCCACGGCTGGATAAGCTAAGTAATCTGATGCACGCACACACCAATGACCATGGCTAAGATTTTATCGTTTAATGTCCACGGCCTGAACTCAAACAAAAAAAGACATCTCGCACTGAGGGAGCTCAGGCAGATTGGGGCAGATGTAGCTATGCTACAAGAGACACACTTCGATAGAGGGAGTGCTTTCGCCTTCGCATCCAAACAGTACCCCCAGATTTACCAGGCCTTTAGTCCTCGTAAGCGTGCGGGTGTAGCCATCCTATTTAAAAAAGGCTCTCCATTTAAATGCTCCGAATCCTTCATCGACCCGGGAGGACACTATATAATTTTAAGAGGTCAGTGGCAAACACAGGCGGTGACTTTCTGCAATATCTACGCACCCAATACACATCAAATACATTTCCTGTCCAGGGTCCTCGCGCGCCTGTTTAGACAGCCCAATGATTATCTGATCATTGGCGGAGATTTCAACTTGGTGCACTCAGTAGGTCTAGACCGCCATGTGATAAATCCCGCAACCCATCAGACTCGGGCCGTCCGTGATTCCAAGCTGTTTCGCCAGCTGACCAGACGCCATGCCTTATTCGATGCATGGAGAGCCCTACACCCAGGGGATAGGCAATACACATTTTATTCTGCCCCCCACCTCATGCATTCCCGCATAGACTATATCTTCGTTAATAACAACACCCTACGCGCCACCAAAACCGCCCAGATCCTCCCCATTTCCTGGTCCGATCACGCCCCAGTTCTTATATCACTAGAAATAGGCATTCCTACCCGTAAACCTAGTAATTGGCAGCTAAACAATTTCCTCTTACAACACATCCCGTCCAGATCGGAACTAGAGACAACCTTGCAGAACTACTTCCTAGAAAATAACACCCCCGAAGTCTCCCTAACCACTCTCTGGGAGGCTCACAAGGCAGTCCTCAGGGGACGGTGTATAGCGATCTCTTCGGCTATGAAGAAAAATGCGATGGCATCTAAAATTCAAGCCGAAAGAGACCTTAAGACCCTAGAGCTCCGAATGCAGGTATCACCATCCCTAAACCTTCTCAAAAAAGTGATCTGCCTCAGAAACACCCTTCGAGACTTGGCGTTAGGAAAGGTAGAGAAGGCACTTACTCGATTAAGACAAACATACTACGACAAAGGGAACAAGGCCCATACTATCCTGGCACGTAAACTCTCGGAGCGCTCTCACATGTCCACACCCCACGAAATTAAGGATAAAAAGGGGGCCCTCATGTCACACCCCCAAGACATAGCCCAGACCTTTGGAGAATTTTACACAACCCTATATAATAATCCTGAAATTCCCCGAGACCCGCCCCCTCCTGACATAAAAGACCGTATGAGACAATACCTAGAGGAAAGTGGACTCCCCAAAATACAGAAGACGGACCTAGTGTCACTTAATGCTCCAATCACAGAGGAAGAGCTAAAGGCCACTATCAAAACCCTGCCCTCTCATAAATCACCTGGCCCAGATGGCCTTCCTTATGAGTATTATAAGGCATTCCTCCCGATTCTACTGCCCTATATGTGTAGGATGTTTAACGCCTTCTTTCAGAAAACCTCCATTCCCACCGATATGCAGAGGTCGTTCCTCACGTTAATTCCCAAACCTGACAAGGATCCTTCAGTGTGTGCCAGCTACAGGCCAATCGCACTCCTAAACTCTGATTTAAAAATCTTTACTAAACTCCTTTCAATGCGACTGAACCTGATACTTCCCTCATTAATACACAAGGATCAGGTGGGATTCGTCCCCCTACGTCAGGCGGGGGATAATACGAGACGAATTATTGACCTAATAGACGTGGCGAACAGGAAAAAGCTGCAGGCGTTAGTCCTTGGCCTAGACGCGGAAAAAGCTTTCGACCGCCTTGGCTGGTCCTTCCTCTTCGCCACGTTGAACTGCATGGGATTTCAGGGCCCATTTCTCCAAGCTATCAGACATCTATATACTAACCCTTCGTCTCAAGTAAAAACTCCCTTTGCCCTATCACGGGTTTTTCCAATCGCGAATGGAACCCGCCAGGGGTGCCCACTCTCACCGCTACTTTTTGCACTATGTGTCGAGCCTCTGGCGGCGTCCATTCGAAAAAACCCGAATATCCACGGCATCCCGTTGAAAGACAGGGAATTTAAATTAGCCTTGTTTGCTGATGATGTTATCCTCACCCTAACCCAGCCCAGAATATCACTCCCTAACTTACACGCCGAACTTGACCTGTATAGATCCCTCTCGGGGTACAAGATTAACGCAGCTAAATCAGAAGCTCTACCCATCAATATTCCAACACAGGAGACCCAACACTTACAACACTGTTTCCCCTACCATTGGAAGACATCATCACTGAAATACCTGGGAGTACAGATAACTCCCTCTTATTCAACCCTATACCGGGCCAATTATCCTCCTCTTTTTAAAACCATAAGGGACCTCCTACTAAAATGGAAAGCCCACCATATCTCCCTACTAGGGAGGATAGCTTCTGTTAAGATGGTGATTCTGCCGAAGCTGCTCTACTTATTCCAAACTCTCCCCATCCCAATACCCCTAGTGGAGTTGAAAAAACTCCAAGCGGATTTAACACGATTTGTTTGGAATTACAAAAGACATAGAATCTCACAAGCAATCATGACAGCGGCGCGATCAGACGGCGGGCTATCATTCCCTGACCTGACTAAATACTACCAAGCCACCCAATTGCGTACCCTGGCCTCTTGGTTCACCCAACGCTCATATAATAAGTGGACAGAAATAGAGAAACTATGGATGGCCCCAGTCCATCCAAACAGCATGCTGTGGAATGCGGAGGTGAAGGTGGGATCCACCCAACTTCTGGGCCCCATGCTCCACATTAGTACACTTTGGCGTAAATTATCACGGCTTTATAAGCTACGCTCAGAAAGTTCACTCCTCACATCGTTCCTCTACAACCCCAAGCTGCCTGCAGGCCTCACTCACCAGATGTCTTATCCATGGGCAACGAGGAATCTGTTCCACTTTGGTCATTTGGTGCACCCATGCACGCGCAGATTGCTGTCCTTCACGGAACTCCAGAAAAAATTTGATTTTTTGCAGATTAGGCACTACGCTCAATCAATCGCCCCGAATCTACAGTTCTCGGCCCCATCGCCCTTTGAGGGACTGATGTTGGAAGGCTCGACCAGACGCGGGCTAATATCCGATATCTATCGGATACTGAACTCTTATAACTTTACAGACCGTGGCAAACATCCGTACATGACCCGCTGGGAGAGGTTCTTAGGGGAGGAGATCCCGGAAGCTACCTGGAAGACGATTTGGTCCCGGGCGGCTAAAAGCTCATTATGCACTCTGTACAAAGAGAATGCCTACAAAGTTCTTTTCTTCTGGTATATGACGCCTGATGTCCTCCACACCATTTTTCCATCTACTTCAGATAGATGCTGGCGGTGCATGAAGGACAGGGGGACCTTATATCACATCTACTGGTCATGTCCCAAAATAGCTCCCTTCTGGACGGAAACGCAATTATTGTTGAATCGCCTATTGGGTGTCCAGGTCCCCAAAGTCCCGAAACTGTTTCTTCTTGGTGTGTCTGGGCTACGTATATCCCGACACTCCAGGAAACTGCTAGGTCATGTTCTCACAGCAGCGAGATGCCTGGTAGCCCTATATTGGAAGAAACAGATTCCACCCTCCCAAGCGGACCTCTATACCAGAATAAAGGACATAGAGCTAATGGAGAAAATGACAGCCAGGATACAAAACAGAATGGAGACTCATGACATGGTCTGGGAGGAATGGCACAGGCGAGAAGACCCGCCCTAGGTCTGCGGCCAGACCACCCCCTCCCCATCTCCCCTTTCCCCCCTCATCCCTCTTTTCTTTTTTCCTCTTTTTTCTTCCTTCTCTCTGTAAAATGCGAATACATACTCAGCTCAATGATGTTACTTGCTGGTTAAAAGCCTTAGATGATATGGAAGGTATTATACCACTACTGTATCTGGATGATTATCATCGGAAGCTCAATGTCTATTGGCTAGACTGTTTACCAATTGCACTTAATTATAAGCGACACTACTGTTCTATGCATATGTATGTCTTTATGCTTAATAAAAAATTGTTATTTGAAAAAAAAAAAAGACTTTTCTCCTTGTGTTCTTAGCTTCCTGTATACTGCAGAGAAATGTGACAAACCTCTATCCTGAAGCCAGTTCTAGGTGGGTTGCCATCACCTATTGAAGCTAATTGCTATCAGCTTTAGGGCTCCATGCTGGGTATGGAGACTTCGAGTGGCAATAAAAGATATAGAGTGTTGGTGAGCAGGGTGGGGGCTGGGAACCTTTGGCCTGCGGGCCAGCACAACCAACCAGGTCTTTAATGCTAGGTTAAAAAAATGTGCCATGCAAAGTGAGCCATGGTGCCTTATTTTGTTGTTGGGCAAAATGAAAACTGGGTGTTTTCAGAGGACACGGTTTGTTGTGACGCACCTTTTCACATCTTCCATCATCAGCTTCTACTTGGCATTTGGTCACATGACATCTCAGAGACACAAAATTTGCTGGAAGCCTTTTTTTTTGGATCTGAACAGTGAGCAGGTAACTAAATAACACCCAGCAGCTGTACAGGCTCCACTCCTACCAATGTCTGAATGATGAAGTACCACTCAGGGCCACCACAGCAGCATGGCCCCAAATGCCCCCTACCCCCCAGCCCAGTACTTCCCTGTTGGTGGGGCTTTCTTGCGCTTGAAGTTCAAAAGTTAGCAGAACGCAGCTTGCCCATGTCTGGACTAAACATCAGTTCACCATATGGAGAGTGTCCTAATATATGATGGCTCATGACTGCAGACAAAACGCAGAGAAGGAGAACACTGAACCATAGAAGTTGATATTCCCTTCGAGACTTGTATTTGATTAGCAAAGTCCATTATCAAATTCCAACAACACAATGATTAGGGAATTTTCCTGCTGAAAAAACACATATCCTTAACTGAACCAAGTCATCGGGCTTTCCAAAAGAGTCAACTCTATGAAGAATAACATTTAATGGATGAGGTCACAGAAGCTGTATGTCCTGGGCCCACTGATGTTCAGTGAAACATAGTTTTGTTATAGTTCAAAATAATTTAACCTTGGATGTTTTTGTTTTACTAATAAAATAGTTTTTTCTAAAATGTGCTGGGGTTAGAGCAACTATTTGTTTTATTTGATCTTTGCGGTATGGAGCGTAAGTCAGCTAAGGCAATAATATACATATACAGTATAAAACAAACTGCCCTTATTGGCCTACCAAAACACTAATGCCGCACACACACGATCGGAAATTCTGCCAGCAAAAGTCCGATGTGAGCTTTTGGTCGGAAATTCCAACCGTGTGTATGCTCCATCGGACTTTTGCTGGCGGAATTTCCGCCAGCAAAAGATTGAGAGCAGGTTCTCAATCGAAATTCTGTTTGTCTGTATGCAATTCCGACGCGCAAAAAAACACGCATGCTCAGAATCAAGTACGAGACGGAAGCGCTTGGTCTGGTAAAACTAGATAAACACGAGATTAGCAGAAGGAGCCCAAAGGGTGGCGCGCTTCGTATGGAACTTCCCTTTTCTAGTGCCGTCGTACATGTTGTACATCACCGCGTTCTTGGTGGTCGAAAGTTCAGAGAACTTTTGTGTGACCGTGTGCATGCAAGCCAAGATTGAGTGGAATTCCGTCGGAAAAAAAACATCCAAGGTTTTTCCAATGAAAATTCCGATCGTGTGTACGTGGCATAAAGGCCTATTTATACCTGTCCATTTTCCTGCAGTAAAACATGTGCATTGTTCTAAAATATTTAAAGAGGACCTGATTGTGAAAGCTGTGCCAAAAAAAATAAGGTGATTCCATTAACTTGACTACAAGTTGTAGTCAAGTTATTGGAATCACCCCTAGATCACTTAAAGTGGAAGCTTAGGCAAAAATGAACTAACTCTAATCCTACTCTATACCACATTCTAAGACCAATCTATCTAGCCCTGAAAAGCAGAAATTGCTGTACTTACCTGTTCTGCAGCTGTTCTGGTCTGGTCCCATGCTGAGCTGTCAGCGGCAGCTTCAGTGTATGGGTGTGTGCAGGAGTGGCAGCCAACAATGGAAGCCCCATAGTAAGTCTATGAGTGACGTCACTTCCCAGCCATTTCCCAGTTGTTGTTGGCTCTCTCCTGCACACAGCATCTGATGCTGGAGATCGGACCTGGTCGGCTGCAGAACAGTTAAGCACAGTGATTTTTGCTTTACAGGGCTTCATAGATTAGTCTAATGCCGCATACACACGATCGGAAACGCCGCCAGCAAAACTCTGATGAGAGATTTTTGTTGAAAAATGCAACCGTGTGTATGCTCTATTGGTCTTTTGCTGGCGGAATTCCAGCCTGCAAAAGATTAAGAGCATGTTCTCTATTTTTCAATCGGGAAAATTTCCTATCCAATCGTCTGTATGCAATTTGGACATGCAAAAAACGACACATACTCGGAAACAATTCGACACATGCTCGGAAGCATTGAACTTCATTTTCTCGGCCCGTTGTAGTATTGTACGTCACTTCATGCTTGACGGTCAAAAGTTCTGAGAACTTTTGTGTGACCGTGTGTATGCAAGGCAAGCTTGAGCGGAATTCCGTCGGAAAAAACATCCAAGTTTTTCTGACGGAAATTCCGACCGTGTGTACGTGGCATTGGAATGTGGCATAGAAACTATCCAGCATGTGTGTCCTGACTCCAGAGCTTGCCTAAAATTTGGAGTTCATATCGTATATCATTCTTGGGGAGAGTCATGGCAGTCAAAATGACCCTGTTACCGAAACTCTTATGCCTACCTATTCAGATCCCTCCCTATCATTATCCCCAAATCCTTTATTGACAAACTATAACAGGATATTAATAGATTTATCTGGCAAAACAGATGCCTTAGGTGTTCCAAACACATTCTATATAAACCTCAATCCACCGGAGGTTTGGGTCTTCCTAACCTTTGGTTTTACTTCTTAGCTGCCCGTTTTTCCCAGATAGCTCAGTGGAACATCCCAGATTCAAGAGTACCCTGGGTAAAGTTTGAATCCACCTCCGTTAGGCCTTATTGCCTCCTGTACATATTATGGTCACCCTCCAACTCCTAACACAAGCTTACTCCCCACAATTCTATCGTTTCCCAATCACTCACCCTCTGGCCCCAGTATAAAAGCAAACTCGGACTAATTAGATCTGCATGTCCAGGCTCGTCCTTTCTCTGAGAACCATTATTTGCCTTAGTGTTTAATCACCCTGAAAGTTTTGCATGGTGGAAATCCAAGTTCCTGGTCACCTTAGCCGATCTTCAGCTTGGAGATACATTTGCCACATTCGATCTCCGCGCACAAAAACAAATCCCACTTCGAGAACACTATCATTTTATACAAATAAGACACTTTTATATCTCCCATCATGGTCTTACCGCGTCCCCCATCCCCACCCACATCCTTCGAACAGATCTGCCATGACTCCCCCAGAGGCAAAGGCCTTGATTTGACTCTCTACAAAACAGCGTTGGCTTCATGTTTTTCAAGTGAACCTCCTTATAGAAGTAAATGGGAGACTGACTGTAATGAAAAGTTTGCTCCAGAGGATTGGAATACCATACTGGAAAATATACGTCAGGCCACTAAATCACTGGCGGTTAGGGAAACGGCCTATAAGGTATTGACCAAATGGTATTACACTCCATCCAGACTCCGGGTAATGTTCCCAGGAACATCTGGGCTATGCTTTAGGGGCTGCCAAATTTCCAGGCACCTTTAGACACATATTTTGGGATTGTAAACTACTATCTCCGGTGTGGAGAAGAGTAACTGCTACTGCCTCTGCAATATCTGGAACTTCTCTAAAGCTTACAACCTCAATGTGTTTACTTGGGGCGACAATCCCAGATATCTTCCGCAAAGAGGAGTGTCTTATACATACTATTTGTATATCCACTCTATGGATCATTGCTCTTCACTGGAAGTCCCCCATAGTACTCCTATCCTCCATCCTAGACAGAATGGATATGGTTATGATAATGGAGAGGATTTTGTATACCCTGCAAGATAAAATACACCTATTTGAGCGTAGATGGGAAGCTTGGAAAGCCCATAGGCATACTTTGCTAATGCAAGGATAAATGCCAATCAAGGTTGTCATATCTTAACTGAACAGTACCTTTATGTACCTTTTCCATACTTTTTCTGTATGCTTTGGAATTATTCCGTATTTCTATTATTAATGATACACTTTTGATGTCAATTTTATGATGTACACTGTCACAAGATTGTATAATTTTTTTTATATACTTTGACAAATAAAAACGTTTGCAAACAAAAAAAGAATGTGGCATAGTGTAGGATTAGAGTTAGTTCGTTTTTGCCTAGACTTCCACTTTAAAAGCACAAAGCTTGCTGGACCCAACGCAGCATGGCTTTACTGAGGGCAGATCATGTCAGACTAGCCTGAATTTTTTTTACTATGCCACTAATGTTTTGGACCAGGGCGGTCCAATATTAGCAAATTTGATACAGTTCCACATAATGGTCTAATAAAAAATTTTGTAAAATTAGGACTTAAACCTTGAGTGGTTCAGCAGATCTGCAGTTGGCTAAAGGATAGATACCAGAGTGTGGTTGTAAATGGAGTTCATTCAGAACAGAGTCCAGTCACCAGTGGTGTACCACAAGCCTCTATACTGTTGTGCAGAGTATTGAAATAATGTGCTGGAAGCTTGTTGTATACAGCAATACCCTTTACTTTTATGGAGAAATATCAGAACATGTCTTTTCATGGTACAGGAACAAGGAGCATACAACTATATACACTGAGAGAGATAACACTTCCTCTGATTACATTACCATAAATACAAACTACAGTGCCACCTGCCGGGTAGATAGCTATAATGCATACAGTTTATAAGCAACTATGATGTTGTTCTTCCAACACCCCTTCTCAACAGCATGTGCTTTGTCAAATTATATTCAGCTTCTTCTGGAAATAACTGATGGGCAATATTGATTGTCAATAACACCTTGCTCTTGATTATCCCTCAGTAGGTGATACTTGACGTCGATGTGTTTGGTCCCCTTCTGATTGCGTAAGCTTTATACATCCCTGGTTGTCTTCAAAAATGGGAAATGGTTTTGACACGTCTATCCCAATGTCCACAAAAAGTTGACAAATCCATATCGCTTCTTAACACACGTATGCTGCTGCATTGTACTCTTCTTTAGTTGAAGGTAGAACGACAGTTGCTTGCTTTCGACTAGACCAACTTATGGTTCCTTCCCCATACTGGAAGATGAATCTACTTGTGGATTTGCGGTCTGTGCAGTCCTTGGCCCAATCAGCATCCACATATTGGACAAGTGTTGGATTGGATGTTGCTGGTAACCATAACTTCATCTGAACTGTTCCTTTGAGGTACTGCATCACTCTTTACTGTGTTCCAGTCACCCTGGCATGGAGCTGAGACTTTCCTGCATAGTCTGCCCACTGCTGTGGCTATGTGTGGTCTTGTCATAGTGGCAACATATAGCAGCTAGCCGATTGCTCTGCGATACATATCATTGTTGGGTAGCAAGTTTTCTGCTTCATTGCTTATTTGAAAGACTGGTTCCATAGGAGTTTTCACTTCCTTTGCATCTTACATATGGAATTGTTCCAAGATTTCTGAGATTTTCTGAGTTTGGTTGAGAAGATAACTTCCATCCTCTTCTCTCTCTATTTGGATTCCCAGATAGTAGCTAATGTTCCCTAGCTCTTTGATTTCAAAATTTTTAACAGGTTATAATGTCATCAACATAGATAAGGATGTATATTCATCTATCTTCTTGATTCTTGGAGTAAAGACATCGGTCTGCTTTACTTCTTGCGAATCCCTCTCTGGTAAGTACTTTGTTCACTTTTTCATTCCACATCCTTGCAGATTGTTTAAGACTGTAGATGCTCTTCTAAAGTTTACACACAAGGTTGTCTCCTTGCTCAAACCCTCGTGGTTGCTCCATGTAGAGGTCTTCATTAATTTCTCCAAATAGGAAAGCCGTTTTAACGTCTAGGTGTTTCACTTGCATGCCCTTCCCGGCTGCAACACTAAGAAGCGCTCTGATGGTGGAGTATTTTACGACGGTAGCTAATGTTTCATTGTAATCTTCGAATTTCTGAGAGTAACCCTTGGCAACTAGTCTGGCTTTGTATTTGTGGATATTCCCTTCTGCGTCTGACTTTACTTGGAAAGTCCACTTTCTTCCTATAGTTTTGTGATTAGGGATGGGCCGAACACCCCCCGGTTCGGTTCGCACCAGAACCCGCGAACGGACCGAAAGTTCGCACGAACGTTAGAACCCCTTTGACGTCTATGGGACTCGAACGTTCGAAATCCAAAGTGCTCATTTTAAAGGCTAATTTGCATGGCATTGTCCGAAAAAGGGTTTGGGGACCCGGGTCCTACCCCAGGGGACATGTATCAATGCAAAAAAAACTTTTAAAAACGGCCGTTTTTTCGGGAGCAGTGATTTTAATGATGCTTAAAGTAAAAAAAAAAAAGTGAAATATTCCTTTAAATATCGTACCTGGGGGGTGTCTATAGTATGCCTGTAAAGTGACGCGTGTTTCCCATGTTTAGAACAGTCCCTGCACCAAATGTCATTTTTAAAGGAAAAAAATCTCATTTAAAACTGCTTGCGGGTTTAATGTCATGTCGGGTCATGGCAATATGGATGAAAATCAGTGAGACAAACGGCATGGGTACCCCCCCAGTCCATTACCAGGCCCTTTGGGTCCTGTATGGATATTAAGGGGAACCCCGCACCCAAATTAAAATAAGGAAAGGCCCTATATACTCTGAACAGCAGTATACAGGCGGTGCAAACAAGACAGGGACTGTAGGTTTGTTGTTAAGTAGAATCTCTTTGTAATTTTGAACGGGTACATTTTTAACGTGTTTAGCTCCAGCCAAAAAATCTTTTTTAAGCTTTTTGGAAAACATAGGGAAGGGTTATCACCCCTGTGACATTTGTTTTGCTGTCTTTCCTCCTCTTCAGAAGATTTCACCTCACTTTTTTGTCCCAATGAAAAATGTTTTTTGAAAATTTGGGTTTTTTTGTGGAACAAGGATTGGAAAGCATCAGTGGAAAGGAGAAATTGTTTTCCCATATTAACTCTTACAGGAGAGAATTTCCCTTCCTAGGGGTAGATTTCATCTCACTTCCTGTTGTCTCCTTCCGTTTGCAAGTAGGAGTCGTTTGTAAGTTAGATGTTTGAAAGTAGGGTCCTGCCCTATATACTCAGCAGAAATTTGGGCCTTAGGTGTTGCTGTGGCCACAACACTGTAAGCCCTCACAGGGCCCTGCTGTGAAATATTAGATCAAGAATTGTAATTACATGCCCCTGTTGAACAGGAGCTGAAAAATTAGGCCTTAGGCACTGGTGCTGGTGCCACAACACTGCAACCCCTCACAGACACTCTAGTTGGAACGCAGGAACGAGCCCTGCTGCACAGTATTGCATCAAAAATTGTAATTACACGCCCCTGTTAGACAGGGGCAGAAAAATTGGTCCTTAGGCACTGGTGCTGGTGCCACAACACTGCAACCCCTCACAGACACTCTAGTTGGAACGCAGGAACGAGCCCTGCTGCAAAGTATTGCATCAAAAATTGTAATTACACGCCCCTGTTAGACAGGGGCAGAAAAATTGGGCCTTAGGCACTGGTGCTGGTGCCACAACACTGCAACCCCTCACAGACACTCTAGTTGGAATGCAGGAACGAGCCCTGCTGCAAAGTATTGCATCAAAAATTGTAATTACACGCCCCTGTTAGACAGGGGCAGAAAAATTGGGCCTTAGGCACTGGTGCTGGTGCCACAACACTGCAACCCCTCACAGACACTCTAGTTGGAATGCAGGAACAAGCCCTGCTGCAAAGTATTACATCAAAAATTGTAATTACACGCCCCTGTTAAACAGGGGCTGAAAAAGTGTGCCTTAGGCACTGGTGGTGGCGCCCAGAACCAAAAATGTTCTTACAAGCTATCAGCGTGATGATTGAGGAGGAAGAGGATAATTACTCAGGGATAGTCACTCAGCATCAGCATAGGCAGTCTTTGAAGGGATCTGAAAAAAATTATTCAGTTACATCAGCATCAGGTGCTTGGTAGCTGGTGGTGATCCAAGACTGATTCATTTTTATGAAGGTCAGCCGATCGACCGAGTCAGTGGACAGACGCACCCTGTGATCGGTTACCACGCCTCCAGCAGCACTGAATGTGCGTTCCGAAAGAACGCTGGATGCAGGACAGGCCAGTAGCTCAATTGCATACTGTGCAAGCTCTGGCCAGTGATCCATCCTCAAGACCCAGTAACCCAGAGGATTTTCGGTGGGAAAGGTGTCCAAGTCTGATCTTGCCCCTAGGTATTCCTGCACCATGTAAAACAGACGCTGGCGATGGTTGCTGGAACCGATCATACCTTGGGGCTGCGGACCAAAAAATTGTCTGAACGCATCGGTCAGACGGCCACCTTCTCCACCGCTCCTTCTTTGACTGACCAAAGCCTCAGCAACACGTTGTCCAGAAACAGGAGTTTGTAACCTCCCAGTCTCTGGGAACGCGTTGCACAGACCTTTCTGCAAGGCCTCCCGAAGATGTTTCATCCTCTGCTCCCTCTGCGATGGCAAGATAAGGTCCGCAACCTTACCCTTGTAACGTGGATCAAGGAGGGTTGCCAGCCAGTATTGGTCCTTCTCCTTGATACCACGAATACGAGGATCCTTACGCAGGCTTTGCAGGATCAGGGAGGCCATGCAGCGTAGGTTTGCTGAGGCATTCGGTCCGGAGTCCTCTGGGTCACTAAGGACAACAACGTCCGCAGCCACCTCCTCCCAGCCACGTACAAGTCCATGTGTTCCTTGGGACTGATCCCTTAAAGACTGCTGATGCTGAGTGCCAGGCTCCACCTCCATACTGATACAATCTTCCTCCTCCTCCTCCTCCTCCTCGTCCTCTTCCTGCGTGATCGGCGGGCACGCAGGAACACTGTCTGGATAAAGGGGGCCTTGAGAGCTAAGGAAGTCCTCCTCTTCCTGCCTCTGTTCTGCCTCAAGTGCCCTGTCCATTATTCCATGCAACGTGTGCTCCAACAGGTGGACAAGGGGGACAGTGTCACTGATGCATGCACTGTCAGTGCTCACCATCCTCGTGGCCTCCTCGAATGGTGACAGGACAGTGCATGCATCCCTGATCATGGCCCACTGGCGTGGGGAAAAAAAACCAAGGTCCCCTGACCCTGTCCTGGTGCCATAGTCGCACAGGTACTCATTGATGGCCCTCTGCTGCGTGTGCAGCCGCTGCAGCATGGCCAACGTTGAGTTCCACCTGGTGGGCATGTCACAGATTAGGCGGTTCTTGGGCAGGTTAAACTCCTTTTGGAGGTCCGTCAGCCGAGCACTGGCATTATATGACCGGCGGAAATGCACACAGACTTTCCTGGCCTGCCTCAGGACATCCTGTAAGCCCGGGTACCTGCCCAAGAACCGCTGCACCACCAAGTTAAGGACGTGAGCCAAACAGGGCACATGGGTCAGTTGTCCCTGTCGGAGGGCAGAGAGGAGGTTGGTGCCATTGTCGCAAACCACCATTCCTGCCTTAAGTTGGCGTGGCGTCAACCACCTCTGAACCTGCCCCTGCAGAGCTGACAGAACCTCTGCCCCAGTGTGGCTCCTGTCCCCCAAGCACACCAGCTCAAGCACCGCATGGCATCTTTTGGCCTGCGTACTTGCGTAGCCCCTTGAACGCCTACGGAGCACCGCTGGTTCCGAGGAAGAGGCCATGGAGGAAGAAGAAGAGGAGGGGGTGGAGGAGAGAGGTGTGTCACAATCAGCATTTTGGAGGCGTGGTGGCGGAACAACCTCCAACACTACTGCACCTTGTCCTGCATCCTTCCCAGCTGCCAGCAGAGTCACCCAATGCGCCGTGAAACTTAAGTAACGTCCCTGTCCATGCCTGCTGGACCATGAGTCAGCGGTAATATGCACCTTACCGCTGACCGCCCTGTCCAGCGAGGCATGGACATTGCCTTCCACATGCCGGTAGAGAGCCGGAATCGCCTTCCGTGAGAAAAAGTGGCGTTTGGGTACCTGCCACTGAGGAACCGCACATTCCACAAACTCACGGAAGGGGGCAGAGTCTACCAACTGAAAAGGCAGCAGTTGAAGTGCTAGCAATTTTGCCAAGCTAGCATTCAACCGCTGGGCATGTGGATGGCTGGGAGCAAACTTCTTTCGGCGGTGCAGCAGCTGGGGCAGGGAAATTTGCCTGGTACAATCTGACGTCGGTGTACCAAAAGCAGATTGCCCACAAGTACTTGGCTGTGACACACCTAATTCTACACCTTCATTCCTCTCACTGCAGGTCTCAGAGAGGACTGAAGGTCTAGTGGGGTTGGAAATCTCAGCTGATGAGGAGCAAGGAGAGATCCTCTTTGTTCTTTGGTGTGGGTCTTTTAGATATGCTTGCCAACGAACTGCATGGCAGGTCAACATATGTCTGGTCAAGCATGTGGTACCCAAGCGGGAGATGTTTTGGCCACGCGAGATACGCTTGAGACATATGTTGCAAATAGCAGCGGTGCGATCTGATGCACTCGTCTCAAAAAAGGCCCACACCAAAGAACTTTTTGAATAACGCGCAGAGACTGCAGCGCCCTGCACATGTGGAGCTTTGGGGTGTGATGCAGTCAATGTGCTGCCCTTAGGCTGGCCCCTGGAGGGCATCCTGCCTCGTTGGTGATGTGCCGCCTCCTCCTCCTCCTCCTCCTCCTCTCTCCTATCAGGCACCCACGTTGAGTCAGTGACCTCATCATCCCCTCCCTCCTCATCACTGGAGCAAACCTGGCAGTATGCTGCAGCAGGGGGAGCATGACTGCCAGATTGCTGCCCTTCTTGGGCACCCCCTCTGTCCGTGCTCATGTTACTGCCTTCATCGAGCTCAGTATCATCATCAGAGCCTTCCAAACGCTGGGCATCCTCCTGGAGCATGTACCCAACACTGTGGTCAAACAGTTCGAGGGAATCCTCAGGAGGACATGGTGGAGCTAGGGAAGGAGTCACTGATGACATTGAGCTGAGGGAAGAGGCCGCTGCTTTGCCAGACAAAGCACCCTGGGCATGGGTGAGAGAGGATGAGGAGGATGAAGACGGCTTGGTCATCCACTCGACCAAGTCTTCCGCATGTTGCGGCTCAACACGGCCAGCTGCCGAAAAAAAGGCCAAGCGTGTCCCATGGCCACGTGCTGATGAGGATGCACCGTCTCCACGACCAGCACTAGACACAGAGCCTGCTTGCCCTCTCTTATTGGCTTGTGACTGTCTGCCTCTCCTTCTTGGCCTTCCAGACATACTAATGGCCTGTAGCTGCACTAAGCTGGGATAGAACACCTGTAATTTTCTTCAGGTAGCTTTATATACTGTAACCAGACAAGCCTGCCTGTCAGTAGGAAGATAACAGGAACGAATCTAGCTGAACACTGTGAGCAGGACGCACTGCACTAAATGTAAATAGCAGGAACGGATCTAGCTGAACACTGTGAGCAGGACGCACTGACTGCACTAAATGTAAATAGCAGGAACGGATCTAGCTGAACACTGTGAGCAGGACGCACTGACTGCACTAAATGTAAATAGCAGGAACGGATCTAGCTGAACACTGTGAGCAGGACGCACTGCACTAAATGTAAATAGCAGGAACGGATCTAGCTGAACACTGTGAGCAGGACGCACTGACTGCACTAAATGTAAATAGCAGGAACAGATCTAGCTGAACACTGTGAGCAGGACGCACTGACTGCACTAAATGTAAATAGCAGGAACGGATCTAGCTGAACACTGTGAGCAGGACGCACTGACTGCACTAAATGTAAATAGCAGGAACAGATCTAGCTGAACACTGTGAGCAGGACGCACTGCACTAAATGTAAATAGCAGGAACGGATCTAGCTGAACACTGTGAGCAGGACGCACTGACTGCACTAAATGTAAATAGCAGGAACAGATCTAGCTGAACACTGTGAGCAGGACGCACTGACTGCACTAAATGTAAATAGCAGGAACGGATCTAGCTGAACACTGTGAGCAGGACGCACTGACTGCACTAAATGTAAATAGCAGGAACGGATCTAGCTGAACACTGTGAGCAGGACGCACTGCACTAAATGTAAATAGCAGGAACAGATCTAGCTGAACACTGTGAGCAGGACGCACTGCACTAAATGTAAATAGCAGGAACAGATCTAGCTGAACACTGTGAGCAGGACGCACTGCACTAAATGTAAATAGCAGGAACAGATCTAGCTGAACACTGTGAGCAGGACGCACTGCACTAAATGTAAATAGCAGGAACAGATCTAGCTGAACACTGTGAGCAGGACGCACTGCACTAAATGTAAATAGCAGGAACGGATCTAGCTGAACACTGTGAGCAGGACGCACTGACTGCACTAAATGTAAATAGCAGGAACGGATCTAGCTGAACACTGTGAGCAGGACGCACTGCACTAAATGTAAATAGCAGGAACAGATCTAGCTGAACACTGTGAGCAGGACGCACTGCACTAAATGTAAATAGCAGGAACAGATCTAGCTGAACACTGTGAGCAGGACGCACTGCACTAAATGTAAATAGCAGGAACGGATCTAGCTGAACACTGTGAGCAGGACGCACTGACTGCACTAAATGTAAATAGCAGGAACAGATCTAGCTGAACACTGTGAGCAGGACGCACTGCACTAAATGTAAATAGCAGGAACAGATCTAGCTGAACACTGTGAGCAGGACGCACTGCACTAAATGTAAATAGCAGGAACAGATCTAGCTGAACACTGTGAGCAGGACGCACTGCACTAAATGTAAATAGCAGGAACAGATCTAGCTGAACACTGTGAGCAGGACGCACTGCACTAAATGTAAATAGCAGGAACGGATCTAGCTGAACACTGTGAGCAGGACGCACTGCACTAAATGTAAATAGCAGGAACAGATCTAGCTGAACACTGTGAGCAGGACGCACTGCACTAAATGTAAATAGCAGGAACGGATCTAGCTGAACACTGTGAGCAGGACGCACTGACTGCACTAAATGTAAATAGCAGGAACGGACCTAGCTGAACACTGTGAGCAGGACGCACTGCACTAAATGTAAAATAGCAGGAACAGATCTAGCTGAACACTGTGAGCAGGACGCACTGCACTAAATGTAAATAGCAGGAACAGATCTAGCTGAACACTGTGAGCAGGACGCACTGCACTAAATGTAAATAGCAGGAACGGATCTAGCTGAACACTGTGAGCAGGACGCACTGCACTAAATGTAAATAGCAGGAACAGATCTAGCTGAACACTGTGAGCAGGACGCACTGCACTAAATGTAAATAGCAGGAACGGATCTAGCTGAACACTGTGAGCAGGACGCACTGACTGCACTAAATGTAAATAGCAGGAACGGATCTAGCTGAACACTGTGCGCAGGACGCACTGCACTAAATGTAAATAGCAGGAACGGATCTAGCTGAACACTGTGAGCAGGACGCACTGACTGCACTAAATGTAAATAGCAGGAACAGATCTAGCTGAACACTGTGAGCAGGACGCACTGCACTAAATGTAAATAGCAGGAACGGATCTAGCTGAACACTGTGAGCAGGACGCACTGCACCAAATGTAAATAGTCTAGATAGAAGATAACAGGAACCGATCTAGCTAAACTGAATACAGTGTATATATATATATGCAACACCTGGGATGCATATATATACAAAATACACTGTAAGTGCAGCTAACTGACTGACTGTTCTGCCTAATCTATCTAACTCAAATCAAATGACACTGTCTGTCTCTCTCTCTATCTCTCAGCACACCGGAACACACTACACAGGGCCGCCATGCAGGCGGCCTTATATAGTGTGGGGCGTGTACTAAATCCCCTGAGCCATAATTGGCCAAAGCCACCCTGGCTTTGGCCAATTACAGCTCTCTCTACTGACGGCGCTGTGATTGGCCAAGCATGCGGGTCATAGTGCATGCTTGGCCAATCATCAGCCAGCAATGCACTGCGATGCCGCAGTGAATTATGGGCCGTGACGCGCCACACGAATTTGGCGCGAACGGCCCATAACGTTCGCAATTCGACGGACGGTCGAACAGCCGATGTTCGAGTCGAACATGGGTTCGACTCGAACACAAAGCTCATCCCTATTTGTGATTATATCTTCTTCTGCTGCCTTTCTCCATTTATTGGTTTAACATTTTGGCAGTTTTTCTATGTCTTCCCAGGTTTTTGGTTCAAGTATTCTGTGTGTTTTGACAGTGTTTGACAGCTTGTGGGGTGGTATCCCCTTTGTAGTCCAAGTGGATCTTCTCATTTCAGGCAGTTCAGCAGGATCTGGTGGGGAACTTGATTTAGGCATTGTGAGTCTCAACTCTTGTTCTGATTCCTGCACAGGTTCGCTTATGTCGACCTTTTCTTCTGGTTTGCTTGGCATATTCACTTCACAGCTTTCAGGGATTGGTGTTTCTGGTGATGGGCTCTCATCAAAATTAACACTACGGCTTAGGGGCGCATGGATTAGGGGGCGGCGCCCCGTATGAGTGGCCGCCACTGGTCAGACCTACATCCTTAATGACTGGTGATCTGATGACTGGTGGGGGAATAGTCAAGGAGCAGAAAGAGAGATGGAGAAAGCGCAGATCCTAGAATGTACAGCATTCCTCTCCAGCAAGGAGAACAGTGAGCAGCACAGTAGTGACATCACCAAACCCCCTCCAAATCAGGTGATATTAGCAGTCAGAGGTAGCAGTGCTTCCCACACTGCAGATATACAGCTATAAGCATGTAGTTCCAGAAGTGCCTAGGCACACTTACATGCTAGGAAGGGCAATGTTAGTTTTTTCTTGAAGACAAATGGTAACATTTTCAGGGCACTAGTTAGGCACAATTTAACGTGATTGTAAAGTTTTGGGGTTTTTTCCCTATAAAAATAACATGTTATACCTGCCTGCTCTGTTGCAGTGGATTTGCACAGAGCAGCCCGGATCCTCTTCTTCTCGGGTCCCTCTTCTGTGATCCTGGCCCCTCCCTCCTGTTCAGTGCCTCCACAGCAAGCAGCTTGCTGTGGGGGCACCCAAGCTGAGTCACAGCTCCCTGTGTCCATTCAGACACGGAACCCTGACCCGGCCCCACCCCCTCTCCTCCCTAATTGACTAGCTGACTTTGATTGACAGCAGCGGGAGCCAATGGTGCTGCTGCTGTGTCTCAGCCAATCAAGAAGGAGAATCTTGGACACCCGAGACACTTGTGGACATCGCTGGACAGAGAGGGACCTCAGGTAAGTGTTAGGAGGGCTGAGGGGGGCTGCTGCACACAGAAAGCTTTTTATCTTAATGCATAGCTTGCTGGCTCCTTGGGAGAACTGGATATTTATGGTTCCAGTCCCCTCCACACATGGGAGGTATTTCCATGCATCTTGCAGAGATTTGAGACATCTTTACCCTTTATATATGTCATCGGTGGATGACATATACTGTATTTCATTATTTCATTATTAAACAAGGATTTTCTGATTGACCTAACCATCGGATGATATGCATTTGATGCAGGGACTTTTTAACCACTGAATGAATTTTGAGTGATTCATCATATTCAGGTTTGAGGGTAAATATCATGTATCCTCTGATGTAGCTGTTTTTTCTTCCTGTGTGTCAGTGGCTGACTGGACACTTTTTTCTCTGGTCTCCCCTTAGCACGGATGCGCCAATTAGGTGTGGAGTTACACTTAATGGAATGAAGCCCTGAGGAAGCGGCCAGTGCGCCGGGAAGCATGTTGGCTAGCTCCATACAACACCCACTTGATTTTATGCTGTGACAAGTATTTACATTATACCATTTGATGTTTTGTTACACATGTGGTAATCTTTTAGGTAGAGGGGACTCTTTGTTAGCCCCCTTTATGTTTTTGAATATGTATTTACTATGTATACTTCAATAAATATTTGTTTTTATGAATCTATGTGTATGCTATATCATCAGGGAATCACCACTTGAACACCCACTTCCTTATACTCATTACTGCTTTTTTGCCAATTTTTAGGGTTGGGATTCCCTGCTAGCAAACAAGCCTGTTTGAGCTTGGGGCTTTGACTATATATTTCTACAGCACCTTATTCCAAGATAAAAAAAATCTCCTGCCTTTACAATCATTTTAACATTTATATTCCCTATGAAATAGTTCAAGTCCACTTCAAAGTGTATCTATAGCCAAAACTTTTTTTTGTGGGGGGGGGGGGGGGTAGAATAGGGAATGATTAGAACCTCAGCCAGGCCATCAACTGTATGTCCCATTGGGGAGATTTCCCTTCACTTCCTGTCCAGGAGACAGACCAATAAATGAGTGGAATGCTCTCCAAAATAAGGGAAATCTCATCTAAGTGACCAAAGGCCTAAGCACTACACTGGGTCCAATACTGGAAGGATAACATCTTTCCACCTGCCAGTTACACCTGTCCCGTCACTGACTGAACAGCTGTTTTGAGGGAAATAGTGATATTCCTCCATCAGTTCTTTAACACACATTGCAATTTACACATGTTCAGCCTTAAGGCATGGACGGAGACTTCTATATAATGTACACAGCCTGGCGCACTCGTGGTCCAGGCTCATTCCATATGCCAGCTCTGCTATGCAGTGTGCCCCAACCTGGGGTCCCTACCTCTGTCACTGGCCACCACTGCCTCCTCTCCCGAACTGGCTGCTTCTGCTTCCTTAGTTATTCGACTCTCTCTATTACCCAGAAGGTTAACACAAAATGTATATTTCATCTCCCGTCCCCTGTAGGATTTTATTCACTTGTCATTGTCAATAATCAGACAAGTCAATTCACTTAACTAGCAACTCCATTTACTGAAGAAAGATGTCACATTACAACTTCTTTACATACAGTTTCATCCAACAATCAAAAGGCTTTGTAATAGGCAATAGATAATTGGTATTTCCTTTTATCATATAGCAGATTCCTTTGGGCTATGCTGGGGTGTTTCATACCTTTGACATGTAATAGTGTCCATCTAATGATGATTTGTTAACTACAGTCTCCTTCAGGGTCCCGCCACGTGGTGACTTACTTCAGTGCAGCACTACATCGCCCCGTGTGGTCCCCTTTTGTCCCGTGACCAACTTTGAAGGAAGAGAATCCAGAGGCCCACAATTTTACACTTTTAGTATGTGAAGTAATTTCCTGGATGCAGTTCTAGGATGGGTGTCACCTACTATTCAAGGTCCATAGTGTTTGCTTATTTTGCACATACGGTCAGGTCCATAAATATTGGGACATCGACACAATTCGAAGCATACTGCGAAAGCAACCAAAGCGTTTTTTAAGTTAAAGAAGTGGAATGTTATGCAATGGCCAAGTCAATCACCTGACCTGAATCCGATTGAGCATGCATTTCACTTGCTGAAGACAAAACTGAAGGGAAAATGCCCCAAGAACAAGCAGGAACTGAAAACAGTTGCAGTAGAGGCCTGGCAGAGCATCACCAGGGATGAAACCCAGCGTCTGGTAATGTCTATGTGTTCCAGACTTCAGGCTGTAATTGACTGCAAAGGATTTGCAACCAAGTATTAAAAAGTGAAAGTTTGATGGATGATTGCTAATCTGTCCCATTACTTTTGGTCCCTTAAAAAGTGGGAGGCACATATACAAACTGTTGTAATTCTTACACCGTTCACCTGATTTGGATATAAATACCCTCAAATTAAAGCTGAAAGTCTGCAGTTAAAGCACATCTTGTTCGTTTCATTTCAAATCCATTGTGGTGGTGTATAGAGCCAAAAAGATTAGAATTGTGTCAATGTCCCAATATTTATGGACCTGACTGTAGTTCATTTGCACAGTGTTTTCACTTTTATATATGTATTGATCATATGCAAGTTAATTTAAAGGGACAGCACACATTTTTTTAAAAAAATATTTTAGTACAGTTAAGTGTAAAAGGGACATCCATCTTTTAAGACAAAACCTGCAGGGGCTGCTTTATTATCACAATTATTCTACTACTGTTATGACTCTTAAATTGCCTAAGCACTCCTGCTCTGTAACCTCACAACTGTACATCTGCAGTGTGAGATCATCGAAGATGTTGACGCCTCTAAAACTAGACCAGTCACAGTTGAAGTGAGATTTGGTGATGCCACTGCTATGCTGCTCACTGTTCTCCCTGCTGGTGAGGAAGCTGTACCTGAGGATCTGTGCTTCCTCCACCACTTCACTTCCTTTGCTACCTCAGTATTTCCCAATCATTCAACAGATCACCAGTCATTAGAGGGGCAGCTCTGACACGAGAAAGCAAGAAGTTCTGCTTCTACCAAAGTGACTGCCTCCACACAGAGACACAGCACAGAACAAGCTATGGTAAGATCAGCTGCAGTGCTTTGTGCTCTACTTGGCAGTCTTGGGTACAGTCTTCACAGTTCAAACCCTCTTTTAGTAAGCATGGACGCACTATGACCCATTAATGTGCAAATGCTGTTGTTTGCCAATGTGTAGTTTTACATATTAGGGAACACTTGTCCATATATCGATTATTACAATTCTTACTTATTTAATCTATAAAAGCTGCAACAATAAGAAATTAGTTGATAGTATTTTTAAACCGGTAAATAATGTCCTTTCAAGCTCAGCCTGCTATAATTCTAGTACTGTTAATCCAGGAAAAGGCAAAGAAAAAAGCATTTGTCAATTTATTGTTGTTAAGGAATTCTTCTTGGCCCTGTTGGTGGCGGGAAGAATATCCTGGATCATACATTTGTAGCGCACCTCCTCAGGAGACACAAGTAGAAAGGGATCCCCAACCCTGCACAGCCAGGCACACCGCATATTTAAAGCACATATGAAACAAGGAGAGGAGGAACAAACCATGGGACTTTTAAGGTGCCAAGAGAATAAATTGATTATAATTGATAAAATTCAATACATTTTATTATGACAATAAAAAAATTGATAAAAAGATTCCTTGTTATATCACTTGTTCAATTCATAAACAAATACAGACACTATCGCTCTACATGTTTCGCTTCAAAAGAGCTTCTTCAGGAGACTCAAGAGAGTTGTATGAATTAAATGCTATAAATGACAAAGAAAAATAGGAATAATTACATAAAGTTTTGGACAGAATTTTACATCTATCACAATATTGGTATACAAAAGTACACATATTTGATTTTATAGATATTATCAGCTAAAAAAAATATTGTGAATAATTTTAAATAATATGTGAATTAAGATAAAGATGGACCTACCTGATACACTTGGACCTGGGTTAGTCACAAAAGCAGAGAAGTCCTATTTAATTTCAGTAGATGCCCTATCAATGGGATATTGTGTGACCACAGGGGAGAGACAGATATGATGCCTATATCCTATAGGAAAAATGTATGTATATGAGAAAAAAGGTTTCCCTATTTTTGTTTAATTAACTAAAATATATGGGTAATATTTACCTCACTTTCATTTATATAATAGGATCAATTTATTTATCCCCCTTATTTAACACCAGCAAGTCTAGAGTGCCTGTTACTGGCAGGATTTTACTGACACTTGTAGAACTACATCTCCCATGACCAGCTGGCACTGTTTGGATGATCAAACAAAGGCTCAGTTAGATTGGTAGCAAATGCCCTTTACAGGCAGGGACCACAGGCCCCTTTGGTAGAGTAGCAAAAAGTTCTAGTGCCCAGCTGTCCTCCTCCTGAGGCTACTGATTACAGCACCACCTCTTCCTGCACTGCCAGCCCACCTACTTGGAGCTGCCTCTTTTACTAGCCCCCCTGGCTAAGACTCCACAGTCCTCCCAGACTGACTCTGCATCCATCCCAGACTGCTCTCTTCCAGTCCTCTCAGGCTGCCTCTCAGTGCTCTTGACTGTAACACTCACCAGCCCACCTGGCTGTCTTTCTTCCTTGAGATTTGTCTGACAGTATTCTGCTGCTGTCCTCCACTTTGCTCCCGTGCCTCAGGTCAGGACACCTCTGTGTGTCGTGAAGAGAGTCCCTTCTGCACCCGAGCCCAGGCCTGGGGTCACCCGCCTAGACTAGGAGGCACCTTCAAGGGCCACCGACAGCCTAACACTCCATCTTCCACCCGAACTCCACTGCCCCAGCTTGGCTGACCCTGAGTATTTGAGGGGGCCTTCCCCCTGCCAACCCATCTGATTGGTCAGGGCCCCTTTAGAATACTCCAGGCAGCTCCTTCTCTCCTCCACACCCATTCATCTAGATCCTTCAATAGGTTTATAGAAGTAGGGGGAGGTCTCAGAGATGCTGCTTGTGAGTTATCCAGCCCTCCCAGAGTCACTCAAACCCTGACCCAGAAAAACACACAGGCTTGGCTGCCAGCCAAGCCTGAACAATTTACCTACTCTAAAAACAAAAATCCTAGCACTCTAGCAACACGGCTAGGAGTGCTACACATTCTTCAGAAGAATTCCACTAATTATAGTAAATGGAGAGGCCATGTTGGTAGAAAATTCCGAAGTCTGATCACTTTGTACTGCGAAAAGCCCCTTCTATGCAGACAATGAAATTGTTGCTTTTCAAGTACTCAGTAAAAGGTACTACAGTAGAGTGTAGATTTAAAGCAGAACTTTAACCGAACCACAAAACTGAGCAACGTACTGTATGTGTACACAGATAGGCTAGGCTATCTGCAAATTGTTTTTCAGAAGCTTAGAATAAAAATAGCATTCCATAATACTTTAAGCGTCATCTTTAAATGAAGATAGCATCCTGCTTTTTATAGAGTTTCAGACAACATAGTAGCCATGTGTACAATGAAAATCAATCTAACAGTGACTTCTTTCCCATCAACTCAGCCATGGTTCCTTATAGCTCGTGGGTTCCTCTAGAGCAATGGTCTCCAAACTGTGGCCTGGGGGCCAAATTCGGTCCTTTGCTTGTCTTTATTCAGCCCTTGGGGAACTAATCTTCACTCTGATATAAGGCACTTTTTCTCCCACTGATATCAACAAGGCAACATTGCTTCAACTGAAACCAACAGTGGGGCCTAATACCTACAGTAGTGCTTACCCCTGCAGGAGCCCCTGTGATCGGCGCCACTCAGCTACACCCCCACAGACACCAATGATGAAGGACCATTCCTTCCACTCTTCCACTGACACCAACAATGAGGCACTATTCCTCCCATTAATACCAATGGGGCAGTTTTCCTCCTCCTACTGGCTATGTAATTTTTTTACTTACCACCAAGCCTGGGGAATTATTTAACCCCACTGATGCTGGGGCATTTCCTATTTCCATTGGTCACAGTCTGGCCCCCCAAAGTCTAAAGGACACTAAACTGGCCCTTCGTTTGAAGCCCTAGAAGATGATAGGGGTTCATTGAGCAATGAACCATTTCTGCCTCACAGACAAGTAATCATAAGTAATGGAGATTGTTCCTACTAATCGCAACTGTGAGGAACATTCTTCCTAATGACCATAACACCAATGTATCATGAGCTGTAAATACTGTATAGTCATTATTAGCAGGTGTTCCCTAAGACAAGAAAGTTATTTCAAGGGTTCTTCCATGTTAAAAAGGTTGATAAAGGCTACTCTAAGCTACTGAGAAGTGATTTGCAACACAACTACGGGGCATAAAAGCAGTATTAAAACGTACTAGTGATTTTATTTTAAGGTTACACTTTAGAGGAAAGTATATTGGCTTTACTTAAAATTCCATTTTCATATGTTCACAGTATATTTAGTCTGCTCCTGTGTGTGTAAAATATCTTGGGTGATTTTCTCTTGCGCTGGAGAGACCACAAATGCCTGCTCTGCCTGCAGAGAGGTGTCCTGCGTTTGCTCTGACTCTGTGGTTTCTATCTGAAGGAAGCAGCGGGATTTGCTGTGAGTGCTGATGACTTTCCTGCAGTAGCAGATGCTGACCCTGGAATGTGTGTGTTTCCTGACTGCTAACTGCTAGGCAATGCCAAAACTAAAAGTGGCCATACATTGCCTAAATCCACTCCAGCCGAATGCAGAAACTGGTTGAGAGTCCGAAAATTAAACAATTGCTTATTAGAGCACACAGACAAAAACAGCTTGTGCGATGGATGTCGACCCGTCAGAATGCTATGTGGAAATTTCAAGGAAGGTGTTAACTCTGTATGTGCTGCTTATCTTGGTCAGTCAACGCTGTACCTTGGGTAACCAACCTTGGCCCAGTTTCAGAGAATATTTTGATGTCTGGTATTCTGCATCAGACTACAGTAGCTGTGTATGATAACCCAAACAATTCAAAGCTACCTGCTGTTCATGTATATGTATATATTATTATGCTTGCAACCTCTATCTGGACAACTACAATATACGACTACAACTAAACTCATATCTCAAAATTAGACACTATTTCTCCTCTTTATCCTTGGACAGACCTACCCCTCACCTTGGACAGACCTACCAAATTCAAAATATGAAAGTGAAAGAAAAAAACACTGCGCTAGAATAAAACAAACAAGAGCTGCAGTTCAAATGTGCAATATACACAATAATGGGACAAAAACAGAGAAAAAAACTGTGCTAAACCCTCATGACATATGTTAGGGTATATATGAAAGAACACCAAATTGAATGTGAACGTATGTATGGATCATACAATGATTGAATAGCACACAAATCAATAATAAACAATCGATATTAAATAATAGTCACAAAAGTGCCAAGAACACAAAATAGTGAAACATAAGCAAAAAGTCCCAGGACCAAAAAGGAAATCTTCTAAAAAGATGGGAAGAGTCCCCAATTAGCTCTTCATAGGGATCAGTGTCTGAAAGTGGAAAGTGAAACGACACCCCTTGCAGTGATCCTCCACCTTTAGGAATACATGCTTACCAGATAGTAAGCTCAACAAGCTCGTAGATAAACCAAGGGCCAAATAACCAGCAAGTATTTGAACATCCCTCTGTTGGCGTAGCAGATGACAAGCAAACCAGGTGTGTACAGGACCTTGTATTCAGGTATCCAAACAGCATCAGGACATCACTCAGGCAATGTGCCGTGGACATGCATGGGGAGGGAGGGGGTTGCCACAACCCAAGTCACCTTGCTCCTGCAGGCTTCCTCCCCACCAAATGACCGGTTCCTCAAAGTCACTTCTCACCACTCAACCAGTCGTGGCTTCTCCATCACATATAATGAAGTCTAGTGGTCCCCAGACAACTGCAGCCTTCCACTTCTACCAACGCCCGGGATACTAAAACAACCTTTTTCCTTAACTCCGCCCTCTTCTGAACTCCGTCTACTTCATTGGAGAAGCAACGGGCTGTAGGAGCAAAATACACTTGTGCCCAGGGACCTTATCAGTTCCACCTAATTTTCACCATTTATAAATTACTACATGAAGCTACCCTCCTTACCGCAGATCTCTATTCCTACAAGCAGAAATGGTCTCATGTTTTACAGAGACCCATTCCCCTCCCTTGTTGGGAAAAAGATATGGACATCTGTTTCTAAGTCATCTAGATGTGTGGTGCAGAAACTGCTATCAAGATATTAAAATTTTGGTACAGAAGCCCTGAAGTCCTACACCACCACGACTCCTCCATTTTTCACTTATGCTGGCGATGTGGTTCGGATATGGATTCACATTTCCATATCTTTTGGCAATGTCCACTGATACAACCCTTTTGGGCTAATGTGATGTCCCTCCTTCAAGCTCTGTTTAATGTACCTCTACCGTTAGACCTGGTGGGCCTCCCCTTCCCAGGTCTGAAAAAGCTGGTTAAACATTTGCCCTCCCATGTCTTAATGGCTGCATGAAGAGCCATTCTGCTATGTTGGTTATCGGTGGAACTGCCCTCATCTTCACTACTTTTGACTATTGATACTCAAATTTGCAGAATGGAGTACCTCACTGCTTCTGCCAATAACACTTTACCACAGTTCAATAAAATGTGAAAAGTGTGGGACCAGTCCGACCATGGAACTCCATCATTTACACCCTGAGTTTTTGTTTTTACTGCTTCCACCCTCCCCTGAACCACCCCCCTATCCCCTACCCCCTAAACTTTTCAGTTCTCTTCTTTCCCGCACCCCCCTAACTATGGTATTTCATATAGATTCTGCCACCCCCTCTTTATCCCTAATCTCTCACATTGCTGAGTATACAGTATACTATTTTTCTTGTTTTTCATACTAATTCTGTATATGGCCTGATCCCGTTTGTCAATTTCTTTTGGACTTGTTACCCTTTGTTTAATATGTCTTAAGGTTGTTACCACAATGTTAAGACTTTCTTTTATAGCTGTGATACTGTAATCTGTGTCTTCTTTTGAAAACTTTAATAAAAATAAAATAAAATAAATAAAAAACTAGCCATGATGGAAAAAACCCCATCCTCCCTTCTCCTCTTCACATCCCCAGTCGCTCTCTCTCTCCTTACCTACTTTTTTCTTCCTTCCCTTTTTCTTTCTTGCTTCAACTGAAACCAACAGTGGGGCCTAATACCTACAGTAGTGCTTACCCCTGCAGGAGCCCCTGTGATTGGCGCCACTCAGCTACACCCCCACTGAAACCAATGATGAAGGACAAAATAAAATTGAACTAAAGGGTCAGTTCATACAAGATTGTTATTTCAGTGTTAGGTAGATGCCAGAGAGTCAACCCACATAGCAGATTCTTATATCTCTGGCATTCTGTAGGTGAGATATCTGCAACTGAGTTTCTGAATTTCCACGCCTGCTGCTGTTATTCTTTTTGCTGGATTTGTTTTATATTACAGAGAGTGTAACAGGAAGAGCCAGAATATCCCGAGGTAGGTGGGAACATCTAGAACTGCCAGTTGGGCAGGAACAGCGCTAGGTGCTATGGTAGTGAGATCTTATCAATGTAACACGCTAAGGAATATAAAAATCCAGCAGAAAACTCAGTGACCCAGGCTTATCCCTGCCAGTAGTAAATGGTTTGTCTCAACCCTCTGGCTGCTACATGCAGGATATCTTGTTCTGTTGAAAAAAAACAGGCTTACTGGCTCGATCACCAGGTGAGAATAAAAAAAAAATAAAGCCTAAGAAAGAAAACAAATGCAACCACCACATCTAAGATATGGTAAGCTTCAATATAATAAATGTTTGCTTTTGGATTTAACACTGCTTTAAAAAAATGTGCCGTTATTGCTGGGGTGGCTGAAGGATGCATATATGTCATTAACTATTTTCAGTATATAGTTAAAAGGCTTTTTTGTCTGGACACTTCCTTCTTCTAAACTTTGGATGGAGATATTCTCTGGAAAGAGTTGGTGCTGAGTAAGGCTGCTATTGGGGTCCATTGTCATAAGGCCTGAAGCAGGTATAGGACAGACTACTTCAAGGGTGCTTGTTAGGCTAGGCTGGAGGTCTTCTAGGGTTTTTTTTTCACAATGACAGAATCCAATGGGTACCCAGGAGAGGGTCTCTTTTCCATAGTACCCTAGAAGGTCTATCCCTCCTACAGTATGTCTGTGCAGAAATGGGTTAACGAATGCACTTTTGTTCCCCCATCACTTGGTTAGCTGTACACTTAGAGGACATGCAACGCACACAACCAATCTAAGCACCTTTTTTTTTTTTTACTTTAGAGTAGTCCGAACAGTTAAATATGTTTTATATGGGCCAATGCTCTTTGAACATGGCTCTTGACCCTATTGAATTATTGTCCTTTGCAGTCATCACCCCGTGAGACACCCTACAGCTGGTTTTCACTGATATTTACACTTCATTATTGTATGTACACAAGACCAGACAAAGGGGTAGATGGCTTTACATGGGTCTTTCTGCAGGAGGGTGGTGCAAAGGGGACAGGACCTGCAATCTATACTGCTGAAGGAGCCCATAGCTCATGGGGATTAGGGCACACTTTCCTTTTTTTTGTCTTGGGTGCTAAAGAGCCTTTTCCCAACATTATATGCACAGCAGGCACCCATACAGTGCTGGCTTACCAAATAAACAGAGTAGGCACCGGCCTATGGGGCCCATGCCGTTTAAGGGCCATGTGACAGTGGATTAAAAAAATATTGATTTGATCTTGTGAGAAAATTACAATGAAGCTTTTTTCAATTGTTTACAAAAGATAGAAAAATGAATCAACTGAAAGAAATTAAAACTTTACATTAAAAGACTCTATAGAGAAAAAAATATACTGTAGTAATGTAATGTAACCAATAACAATGTAAAGTACATAAACCATAGACACCAGGTTCACACATTACAGCTTGTCTTTTAAAAGCTTATCTTCTTTCAGCAGTCAGTTTGTGAAAAAATTTGGTGCACCTACATTCATGTAATTTACAGTAGCGGCGGTCACCTCCATCCATCTCCATCTAGCGGCCGACGTACTCACTACTCAGTTCAATGTCATCCCACTAGAGCATGTGCACAAGAAACCACCAGAAACCTACAAGGGGGCACCAAGGTTTCAACTGCCTAGGGGCCTCCACAGAGTCGCACTTATACCTTCCAATTTTCAGAGATGAGAAAGAAGGATATATTATGGCACAAATTAGGCAAAGGAGACTCCCCTGTCATGCTCACTTTACATAGAAGAATTAATTCACAAATAATTTTTGGTTGAACCCACAAGTGCTTTTTTTCCCTCTGCTTTTCTTTTTTACTGGCTTTACAAAATAAATCAATTAGAGCTTGGATAAAAGGCCTAGTAAAGCAGAACAATGGATAGTCTTGTAGTGCCATAGGGGCATGGAAGAGGAACTCCAGCACATGGTGCGTAGGCAGGTATTGGACACACACAGCAATGTCAGATACCTGCACTGGTTAACGACCATCAATACAAAGTTGTTTTAAGACATGGGACGCTGAAAATGTAACCATAGATGCTCTTCTTTTACAGACTGCCATTAATTCATGTTGGAGCTCTTCATAGCAGAGTCTCTTTAATGAAAAAAACGTAGGTTGTTTCGATTAACATGGAGACTGATACAGCAGAAGCTGCATTTTAATGTCATTTAATATTTTTTTAAACAAATGTGAAATTGTTGGCCAAGTTTCTATATGGGGCTCTGCCAATGCTGTCTAAAACTATACACAGTTCCCCGCAGTAGGCTTCCAAACCTGTCCAAAATCATTTATTTTAATATGTTAGGCTGAAAATTGTGGAGAGAAAACAAGCTGTGTGATTGGAAATAATAGAATCCGCGTCTTGCAGGATGCCGGATACCTAATCCATACTTACAGGGATGTTAAAAACATTCTCAAAAACAGCCTTTTTCCACCATAGAACTTGCTGACCTGAGCCGGGGTGGGAATGCAGCTGGCATTATGTTATGCCGTGGCGGGCAAAGAAGCTCAGGCATTAAAGGTATGTGCCAGTCAAAATAGAAAAATAAGCCTTGAAATGGATACAGGGACCAACGCCTACCTGCTCAGATTTTATCAGGTATCAATCCACCCTGCTGCCTTTTATTGATAATTAGGTGATCTGAGAACCCCAGCTTGTGATGCAGGATGGGAAATCTCAAACACAGCCATTCCAGGTTCATTGCTGTTTCCTCACATATAGAAACTCTAAAGGCAAAAATACATTTTAGTACTATGAGTACTAGTATTAGTACTATGAAACTTCTCCCAGCTACCAATAAGATGCAAGCCTGTCTTGGAAGTTTGGAGGAATGAACAAAATGAAAAGTTCTCTTGAAAGTACAACCTTCATCTTCTACATTGGTGTACACCTTCCCCTTCACTTCCTTCCTCCATCGCAGCCAGATGTCCAAACACCTGTGTAAGCTCTGTGCCAGATGAAGTCGGAACTTACACAGGCCCAAGGACTTCTCTCCCCCACATGACACTGTCCAGGCTTGGCCTGAGCACTGCACCCTATGATGCTCGTACAGTAGTAAAATCAAGAGTAGTCACAAATATAATAAAATAGTAAAGAAAAAATAATAATACTATTATTTCACTATTATTTAATGTTTTCTATTTCTTCTATTTCATGACTTTTCCTGTAGTGCCAATGTTGTATATCATGTATACACTAATTATATATTTTTATATAGACTATTGTATCTTATTTCTTAGCCCTGATGATGGAGGAAGATCTAGCCCCTGAAACGCCCTGGCATTTTCTTCTGACATGAGGACATGAAGCAGTAAAGATATTTGTGTACTCTCGCACTCTCAGCCTTTCTACATTCTTTACTGTCAGTAGAGTAAGACTTGAGAAATCTCCTTTTTCATAGCATGGGGAAGCATTAAAACTTCTCACAACATTTTTATTGCTAACTGTCGCATCTTGCTATCCTGATGATACAGTATCCATGCCCTCCACTTGCATCAGAGGGACACAAACCTCCGAACGGTGCCAGAGGTGAAGGTTGTATGCCAAGAAAAGTTACATAGTTTCATACTTAGTCAGGTTGAAAAAAGACACAAGTCCATCTAGTTCAACCATAAAAATAAATAAATAAATAAATAAATAAATAAATAAATAAATAATAAAATCAAACAGTCCCATGTACCCAATCCTATACCCACAGTTGATCCGGAGGAAGGCGAAAAACCCCAGCAAAGCATGACTCAATTTTCTACCCAGTTATATTGTGTGCATTTAGGAAAGAATCCAGGCCTTTCTTAAAGCAATCTACTGAGCTGGAAAGAACCACCTCTGGAGCGAATCTATTCCACATTTTCACAGCTCTTACTGTGAAGAAACCTTTCCGTATTTGGAGATGAAATCTCTTTTCCTCTAGGTGTAAAGAGTGCCCCCTTGTCCTCTGTGTTGACTGTAAAGTGAATAACTCAACACCAAGTTCACTATATAGACCCCTTATATATTTGTACATGTTGATCATATCTCCCCTTAATCTCCTCTTCTCAAAAGTGTTGTTATATTATTTCCCAGCCCTGATGAAGGAGTAGTATTGAACCTTGAAACATGTTGAATTTCTCTTTTGACCTCTTGTCAAGTGCAATATAGATTTACTTGACTCACATGAAATTTTTGATGCTCTCATCCATTCTACATCCTTTATTGTTAGTAGAGAAAGACATGAGAAATCTCCCTAACGGGGGCACAGACAAAAAAAGAACATTTTAGCAGAGTGGGGAAGGGTTAGAACTTCTCACAATATGTTTATTGCTATCTGTGACATCTTCCTGTCCAGATGACAACCAAACCCTCCACTTGTATGAGTATCAGACGGGCACAAACCCCTAAAGGTGCAAGGGGTGAGCATTGTATGTGAAGGTTTGTGACTCTCTCATCCTTTTTACATTCTTTAAACCAGCTTTTTCCAACCAGGGTGTTGTGAACCCCGGGGTGCCTTCTGGGTTCTTCAGAGGTGCTTTGGCGAAATGTCTAAAAATTTACCAAAATTGTCGAAAAGCTGGTAGGTAGATCATGCCTGCCGTTTTAGTTACACAAAGCCATGGGGTTTTATTTTGCAGCATTACAACCTTGGGCACAATGCAGGCCAGCTGTTGGCTTCCTAACAACAGAATGGCATCACAGTTTGATAAGGAAGACATTAGGCCCCTGAGGACATCCTTGTTTGCCCTTCCTCTGCCCCTCTCCGTCAGCACTGGTGTCAAAATACCTGAGTGAGGAAAAGAGTGAGAAGAGAAATGGTGGAATACTAGTCAGTACCAGTGTGCAAAGGTGTATTTCTCACCTTTAGAGCCCTTTCACACTCACAGCGCCCGGACGTCGGCGGTAAAGCGCCACTATATTTAGTCGACGGTAAAGCGCCGCTATTTTTAGCAGCGTTTTACCGCCATTTTAGGGGTGGTTTTCGGCCACTAGCAGGGTGCTTTTAACCCCCTGCTAAAAGCTTCGGTGGCGCTGCCCATAGATTTCAATGGGCAGGGGCGCTTTAGGAGCGGTGTATACACCGCTCCTAAAGTGCCTCAAAAGAGCTGCTTGCAGGACTTTTTTTGACGTCCTGCCAGCGCACAGCTCCAGTGTGAAAGCCCTCGGGAGAGGTGCTTTACAGGCGCTATTTTTAGCGCTATAGCGCCTGTAAAGCATCTCAGTGTGAAAGGGGTCTTAATGCTGGGTGTCCTTCATATGTAGAGACCGCTACATTATGTAAAATTAATAGTTTTGTTTTTACATTTTAGAATGGGGTGCCTCGAGATTGTACAGAATTTTAAAATTTGAAATTTCTCGTTGAGAAATACTGCTTTGGACTACTCTGGAGACTACCAAGGATATCCCGGTTAATAGACAACTGCCTCTTAAATTTGCATTCAAGCCCCATCCTTCCTACTTTTGGGTCCAGTGCTCTATCAACATGTCTGTTTGGATTTAATTTAATGTCTATTTGGATTCCAAGAACCATCCTTCCTACTTTTGAGTCCAGCGCTCTATCAACATGTCTATTGTAACCCTGACAATAATGCCCCGTACACACAGTCGGATTTTCCGATGGAAAATGTCCGATCGGAGCGTGTTGTCGGAAATTCCAACCATGTGTGGGCTCCATCAGACATTTTCCATCGGATTTTCCGACACACAAAGTTTAAGAGCAGGATATAAAATTTTCCGACAACAAAATCCGTTGTCGGAAATTCCGATCGTGTGTACACAAATCCGACGGACAAAGTGCCACGCATGCTCAGAATAAATAATGAGATGAAAGCTATTGGCCACTGCCCCGTTTATAGTCCCGACGTACGTGTTTTACGTCACCGCGTTTAGAACGATCGGATTTTCCGACAACTTTGTGTGACCGTGTGTATGCAAGACAAGTTTGAGCCAACATCCGTCGGAAAAAATCCATGGATTTTGTTGTCGGAATGTCCGATCAATGTCCGACCGTGTGTACGGGGCATAAGGTCCCTTTCACACAGGCGGATAGAATTCAGCTTTTAGCTGCGGATAGATGAAGTTATCTACCGCACCTCACACAATGCTTTCCATGGCCCCATTCACACACTGCGTTTAGCGACGGTTTCGTTGGATTTTGTGCAGTTAGAAAAAATAAAATTGACTGCGTCCAGGACTGATTTATCGCAGCTATCTGTACATAACTGCAGGTAATGTGGACTATTTCACCTGCGGATAGAAGCGGCAACCAGGAAAGGAAAACAACAGGAAGCACATCAGAAATGGCAAGAATGTTCTACCGCAGCTAAACGCAGCCACATGTAAACGTACGTAATCAATGCTAATTGCAATGTACAACTGCAAGTGATCGATGTGCTCTTGGAATTTCAAAATAACAAAACATGCGTTTAACAGCAGCAGGACAGCCGCCCGTGTGAAAGAGGCCTAAGTGAGGAGAATTGTCACCAATAGGTACAAAACCTGACAGAGTCCCTAACCCTTCCCCGCCCTGTCCAAAACAAAATACATTTTGGCACGGGTGTTTCTTGCATTTTGCCCTCTTGCTCTAATGAACAGATTGTAATGATGGCATCCATTCACATAAACAAATCCTGTTTATCAAAAGAACAAAGACGTCTCCTCATATGAAATCAAATTTTTACTTTTGAACCTTTGCCAAAACAAGCTTGGTTCTTAAAAATGGTGAAATGAATTGATGGCACCGTTTCATAGAAGTTTCATAGAAGTACCTTTTCTGACTTTTTTCATGTTTCCTCTGTGTTTGTTTTGGAGCCGTTGTCCTGTTTTATTTGAGTTTCAGACCAGGAGAGGAATGGCTGCAGATTCTGGCACGGAGAAGTTAATCAGCTTGACATTAAAACCTGAAGTATGTGGTTATGAGAGAGGAGCTTGGAGACATAAGCAGGGTGGGAGCTCTGCTGTTGGTACAAACTTAGCTGCTTGTACAGATGGAGCAAAAAGACACACGGGGCCAATGTCTTCCGGAAACGTTACTAATGACACATCTGGGATATAAGATTTGGCTTCCACGGACTAAATTGTTGCTTCTTTCCTTCACAGTGTTATTGAAGGCGATTTTTGAGATTTATTTAAGCTTGTCTTGTCTGTTTCATAGATCTTAAAGTGTATGTCCAGCTGCAGGGATGTAGTATTATTGCAACATTTCTTTTTGTATTTTTGTGGGATTCTGTAGTTAGCTGTGGGCTACAGTCAGACTATCTGTACCTCAGCAGGAGTGGTGTCTAGGCGTACAATGTATTTTCTCAGTCGCTTGCTGTCTGAGCTTCCTCCAGCAGGGTGTGCTGGAGAGTTATCATTATATGTTATGAATGTTTGATGACCTAGCCTACTAGCAGATTTGGTGGGCCTGGTGATGCATGCTCGAAGAGCTGTTAAATGTTTGGGACACTTTCTAGTCTGTGTGTTCCCTCATGGGCCCTTGCCCTGTGAGTATGTTTCTCTCTTCAGGTTTCTGGAGTCTAGGGGTTGGAAATGAACTGGGATCTCCCCTCTTAGTTCTTAGTTTTCCTGAAGATACTTGCTGCTGGAGTCCAAGAATGCGAGCCTGAAGGAAACAGACTGCAGCTGTCCTCCACAAAGGAGATGCGCTAAGTGGCAGGTTGAGTGGGATGTATACACAGGAACCTTACCATTTTGTTCTGCTTTGAAAACCAAAGTTTGACATACAACTTGCAACTCAATTGCCAAGGTTCTGTATCCAGCCAACATAGTGTACAGGGACAGAGTGACTACGATCGGCCATATATGGATCAAAATTTAGCCGATTCAGCAGGGAATGGCCAAATTTCAATCAATTTTTGGGCAGGCTGGATGTACACATGTGATTCTATCGATCAACTTGTGTACAACCAGCCTGTCAGGTTTTTCATGAATGATCAGTGCAGCCGGCTATAGCTAGCAACACTATTCATTGCATTCTGCCGGAGCGGAGGTCTATGTAAGAGCTAAGAGATAAGGAAGAGCTAAGAATCTAGTCTGATATTTGAGAACATCCTTGTTATTTGGGATATCCTTATCCTTGCCTTCCTTCTCATATTGCCATGTGCAATGAACCAGTTCCTGTTTTTAACTCACTAAAGTCACTGGCACCCATCCTTTTTAAAGAATCCTGTCTACAATAAAATGTTGCCTGGGATCTTATTGCCCGGCATCTGGGATCTTATTGCTATGTAAAGGGAACGAACATATAGGCCAAATATCAGGCAGCATCCCCCAGTTCAATAGAAACCTGCTGACATTCGGCCTGTGTGTATGGCAGCCAGTCTAACAGAAGCCAGCCATTCGGTTGGCTGTTGTCAAAGGGGGGGTGAGAAAAAAGGTCTGCTGAGTTGACTTGTGTGTTCTGGTGGAAGGCCATCCCCCTGTTAGAACACAATAGCTCAGCCGGGGAAGATCACTGTACTAAAATTGCATAGTTAGTAGAGCGGCTCCACCCGAGCTCTTTGTTTTGTTTTTTTCATTCAGCCCGCTGTCAATAGACACACACAGTGCAACTCGACCATGCCCCTTACTGCCTCCTTACAGTATTTGATTGACAGCAGCACCAGCAGCCAATGGCTATGCGCATCCTTTCCATCATGTATATGATTTAGTATCTCATTATTTCCTCTTATCCTTGAACAGTTTTTAAGAAGTCTTTAATAATAAGCATTAAAGCACACAGTTAGACTCAATTTGTTATATAGTGATTTATGTGATTTATATTGGTATACATACATGTTTTTTCGCTCATTTTTCTCTTTTTGTTTTTAATACATTTCTTCCTTACATGTTTACATTAAATAGATAAAGTGATGCGCTCATAATATCTATAGGATATCCTACTATTCAATGTGCTGACAGGTCACATTCTACTTGTGGATACTTTGTTACAAACTATACAAAAACTTGAACAGTGATTAGCATAATATAAATAAATATAAATACAATGTGTTGAAAAGTCTGCTGTGAAAGTCTAATTGGAGACCTCCCGGAATACAAATCCAAAAGTTAGTTCACCATTTGTTCTTGTGAAATAATAAACAAACAAAAATATGTGGAAAAAGGTGGTGAAAAAATAGAGTGGAAAATATATTAAAACAGATATATTAAATAGGTAGTTGGTAACAATTATAAAAGGATTACAATTGTGTGGATTCCCATACACTTTACTTGAAAAGGTGATTCCTTTGCAGGTAGAAGATACCTCTTATCTGTGTTTAAACAAGGCTTACTGAGTCTGGGTTAATCAGCAGAGGATAGGCTTACATCCACCGGCTAGGATCATCTAATCTCCACTTCTCCTGTTCATATGCTTTCCCCCACATGAAATACAAAAGTGGGACAAGACCATTGCGCACATAACTTCTACTAAATAAAGTTAACAAAGAGCCCAATAGATCCACTCACATGATGTAAAAGATCTAGATCGCATTTCACTGATGTATGGTCAGTAGAAATCACTGCCTTCGTGTGCCTCTGTGCTGCTGCTATTCAGGATCACTGCAGGCTGCACACTGACAAGAGCTGACAGGCTACTTCTCCCTCACGCGTATCATCACTAGACACGTAACTTTTTTAAAGGTCCAAAGGTGTCTAGTGATGATACGCCTGAGGGAGAAGTAGCCTGTCAGCTCTTGTCAGTGTGCAGCCTGCAGTGATCCTGAATAGCAGCAGCACAGAGGCACACGAAGGCAGTGATTTCTACTGACCATACATCAGTGAAATGCGATCTAGATCTTTTACATCATGTGAGTGGATCTATTGGGCTCTTTGTTAACTTTATTTAGTAGAAGTTATGTGCGCAATGGTCTTGTCCCACTTTTTTATTTCATGTGGGGGAAAGCATATGAACAGGAAAAGTGGAGATTAGATGATTCTAGCCGGTGTTCTGACAAGAACTGTCCTCCTATCGGATAGTGTCCGCCCCGTACTGCGCAGGCGCAGCGCTTGCGCAGTACGGAGGAGAAGGAGATGCCGAAAGTGTCCGAAGTTGATCAGCTGACCATCAGCTGTACACAGCGCTTGGGCACTTCTTAGCGATGGCTTTGTAAGAGGGCCCCTCACGGGCTCGCTTCGCTCGCCACGCTTCGGGCATGGCCTCGCTGCGCTTGGCAACTATTTATTCTAACTCTATGTCCACTTGGATAGTAGGGAATGAACCTGGACATAGGGTGAGAATAAAAGAGCAGGCGCCGTGTACAGCTGATGATCAGCTGTTGAACTTCGGAGACTTTCGGCGTCTCGTTTGTCCTCTGTACTGCACCTGCGCAGTACAGGGCGGACACTATATGATAGGGGACAGTATTCGACAAGACACCGGTGGATGTAAGCCTATCCTCTGCTGATTAACCCAGACTCAGTAAGCCTTGTTTAAACACAGATAAGAGGTATCTTCTAACCTGCAAAGGAATCACCTTTTCAAGTAAGGTGTATTACACAATTGTAATCCTTTTATAATTGTTACCAACTACATATTTATTGAATATATCTGTTTTAATATATTTTTCACTCTATTTTTTCACCACCTTTTTCCACATATTTTTGTTTGTTTATTATTTCACAAGAACAAATGGTGAACTAACTTTTGGATTTGTATTCCGGGGGTCTCCAATTAGACTTTCACAGCAGACTTTTCAACACATTGTATTTATATTTATTTATAGTATGCTAATCACTGTTCAAGTTTTTGTATAGTTTGTAACAAAGTATCCACAAGTAGAATGTGACCTGTCAGCACATTGAATAGTAGGATATCCTATAGATATTACGAGTGCATCACTTTATCTATTTAATTATTTATAAGTGGGGTGTCACTGAATGATTGCAGCTGCAGTATCTGGATATTTGAACTCTTTTTTATATATCAGATTTTTTATATATTAGTTTATTTATTCATTTATTTTTTACACTACTTTGTACAACATTTTACAGTTTTATATATTCACTTTAGCGCTTGAGTAGGGGTTGTAAAGGTATACATTTTTTCACCTTAATGCATTCTATGCTTTCAGGTGAAAAAACTTTTGACAATACCGCCGCCCCCAGCCCCCCCGTTTTACTTACCTGACACCTCGAAACTTAGCCGCTCGCTCCCGACCTCCATTTCGCCGCTCAGCCTGGTCGCTGATTGGCTATAGTGGATGGATTGTAAGCAGCGCAGCCATTGACTCGCGCTGCTGTCAATCACATCCAATGACGCGGCGTGCTGGGGGGCGGGGCCGAGTGATACAGCGAGCGGCTATAGCCGCCGGCTGTATCACGGGAGCGTGCCCGCAATAACTAACCACCATGCGAGGGAGCTCGCATTAAGGTGGTTAGTTGTTGCGGGGAGGAGCTGAAACAGCCACCGAGGGACCCCAGAAGATTAGGTTCGGGGCCACTCTGTGCAGAACGAGCTGCACAGTGAAGGTAAGTATAACATGTTTGTTATTTAAAAAAAAAAAAAAACAATTACCTTTACAACCCCTTTAACACTTTTATTTACATGTTTACATTATCTATTTTTGTTTTGACCATTTTATGATCAGATTTAGCATTTGATAAATGTTTTTATGTCGGTGAAGTTTTGTGTTGATTGCTCTTTAACTACAGGAGTTTTGTGTTAGGTGTTCGGTTTGATATACGCCTTTAAATAGCTTGTATTGTGAGCATTTCAATTGTTGTGAACAGTGGCGGCTGGTGCTCAAAATTTTTTGGGGGGCGCAAACAAACTGAAAAATACTGAACCCCCCCCCTCCCATCAATTACAGCCTCACTGTGCCCATCAAATGCAGCCATTGTGCCCATCAAACGCAGCCAGGTGTGCCCATCATGTGCAGCCACTTGTGCCCATCAAATGCAGCCACTTGACCATCAAATGCAGCCACTTGCCCATCAAATGCAGCCACTTGTGCCCATCATCATATGCAGCCACTTGTGCCCATCATATGCAGCCACTTGTGCCCATAAAATGCAGCCACTGTACCCATCATATGAAGCCACTTGTGCCCATCATATGCAGCCATTGTGTCCATCAAACGCAGCCATTGTACCCATCAAACGCAGCCACTTGTGCCCATCAAATGCAGCCACTTGTGCCCAAACGCATCCATTGTGCCCATCAAATGCAGCCACTTGTGCCCATCAGATGCAGCCACCTGTGCCTATCAAATGCAGCCACTTGTGCCCATCAAATGCAGCCACTTGTGCCCATCAAATGCAGCCACCTGTGCCCATCAAATGCAGCCACCTGTGCCCATCAAATGCAGCCACCTGCGCCCATAAAAAGCAGCAACTTGCCCATCAAATGCAGCCACTTGTGCCCATCAAATGCAGCCACTTGTGCCCATCAAATGCAGCCACTTGCCCATCAAATGCAGCCACCTGTGCCCATCAAATGCAGCCACCTAAGCGCCATACATCCAATAGGATGGCCTGGCGCTCTGGCCAATCAGGATGATTGGCGGGGAGGAAGGTTAGTGTCAAAATAGCGAAAATTAATTCGCTATGGTCACACAATTTGGTGGGATCAGGGTGGACTCTCTGCGCCCCGAGCCCACCCTATTTTGAAGCCTATTAGAGCCTCTGGCTCTAATCAGATGCTTCAAAAAATGCAACCCCCTCCCACCCCAACCATAGGAATCCATGCCTCCGGCGTCCTGAAAGGGGCCGGGCGCATGGATGGAGAGGCGGCGCCCATGCGCCCACAGTGCACGGGCCGCCACTGGTTGTGAACAAGCATGGTTCTTTTCGTGTGAAACGCGTCAACTGATCATCATTACAATTTTGTCTGGCTCATGACAATAAAGAAATTTCTACAGCATCTTTTGGATCCAAGCGTGCGATCAATTTTTTCTTCTCTTCTGGAATGCTAATTGGCTCCTGTCTAAGTTGGCCATTGTATGTGATGCGTATGTATGCATGTGATATAGGGACCTTAGATTGTAAGCTCCTTGACTACAGGGAGTGATGTGATATTACAATTGGTAAAGCACTGCCTAAATTATTGGCGCTATATAAATACCTGCCAGAGCTATCAATCATCCTCCCATTCTCCATTCTTAGATCCTGTTTCATTCATAGAAGCTGTAATACTGCTTCTATTAATGAAGCAGCTTGGCGGAAAAAGTGGGCATAGTCGAGCTCTCTTGATGAGAGCCTGTGACATCCCCTTAGTTGTTTTAACCCCTGCCGTACTGGAAGATTATGGTAGCTGGGGTGGGGGAGTCATGGACAGAGGAAGATTTCTAACAAACTTTTGTAAACTTGTGGACAGTCTGTTAATTGCAGCCCATTTAAAATATGCGTAAAATATCCGTAAAAATATGGCTGCAGGCCGACTTTGGAACTGTGCATGTGCAGTTCCAAAGCCGGCTAGGCTTGGGCAAGCTTGAACATGCTCAGCCATATTTCAGCCGGGCGGGTGCATGTGCAGTGATGAATGAATAGCAGCACATCAGCGGGCGAAAATCCCGACCCAGGATCCCAACCCACATCATTTATCCAAGGCTGGAGCTTGGACTGGGCGGTCGGCCTACCCCGCCCGCATCCATGCACTCTGCCACTGTGAGCACGGGCAGCTTCTTCTGGACTGCTGGAGAAGGACAATAGGACTGGTGCTGCTATGGATGGACTTGCAGAGGCACAAACATGCCAGCAGACAGTTACAGTGGACTGACAAGAGTCAGCAGGCACTGGTGAGATTTTATGTCCTCCACTGCCTCTAACCATCTCCTGTATCATGTTCTCTTCAGCCTCTAACCATTTTCTGTATCATGTCCTCCGCAGCCTTTAACCATCACCTGTATCTTGTCTTCCGCAGCCTCTAACCATCTACTGTATCATGTCCTCCACAGCCTCTAACCATCACTGGAGAGGGGAATATAGGATAAAACCAGAGTCACCAAGCTGGAGCCTGGAGAGGACCGTCTGAGCCCTGTACTATGCACCTGAGAGGAGGTCAGTGACAGTGCCACAAGGTCAGTTGGGGGGGGTCACTGATGTAGGGGAGGGTGAATACAGTAAGGTAAGAGGGGACACTGATATAAGGGTTCCCCCTTATATCAGTAACCCCCTCTTACCTTAGTGTATTCCCTCTGCGGAAGGTGGTGTGTGGTCTCCACAGTCACATCACATCAGAGTTCATGGCGTTCCCCTTTACATCAGATTCTGCAGGATTCCCCCTTACAGTGCAGGGGGGGGGGGACTCTGCAGACCCTAATGTGAAGGGGAACTCTGATGTAAAGGAGAATGATGTGGACTCTGGTCACCAGAGCCCCCCCCCCTTACATCGGAGTACCACTTTACAACAAGGTCGGCAGCATTCCCCCTTATATCATGATCCACAGCGTTTTCCTTTACATCAGAGTTCCCCTTGCACTGTAAGGGGGAATCCTGCAGACTCTGATGTAAGGGGGAGCTCTGTGCTGACTGGGTTATATTAACCTGACCTTCATGTAAATGGAGACATATGTTTTTTCACTTTTATTATAACTTAAACACGTTGCTAATAGCACTAGCTACATGTTTGCAGCTTAAATATTGATATTTGCACTGTTTTGCACTTAAAACTGAATTTTTTTGTTCTTTTTTTGAAGTTTCAGTAAAAAAATATGGCGCTGTCAGTAAACTTCATGATTTTTGTGAGTAGAAAATTTGTTGCTCTTTGTAAATTTTGGGCGTCCTGCCAGTAAATTTCACTTCGGGGGGGTTGGCAACACTGACCACAAGGGACACGTCCTGCTGACTGTAAGTTATGTCCCTTGTGCTGACTTTTCTGTTTTTCATTTTAGCTACACTTAGGCTTTAACCATTTGACCTCCAGAGGGTTTTACCCCCTTCATGACCAGGCCATTTTTTGCTATATAACACTGTACTACTTTAACTGGCAATTGCGCCGTCACACAACACTGTAAGCAAATTAAATTTATATAATTTTTTCACACAAATAGAGCTTTCTTTTGGTGGGATGTGATTACTACCGGGTTTTTTATTTTTTGCTATTAAAATGAAAAACGACCAAAAATTTTGAAAATTTTTTGAAAATATTCTGCTACATATATTGGGTAGAATAAAAAAATCCCAATAAGTGTATATTATTTGGTTTGTGGGAAAGTTGTAACGTCTACAAACTATGGTGTATATATATTTGAAAATGGATCAATCCTGATGTACTGATCTCATTTCTTAGGCTCGATTCACACTAATGCATTTTTTAATGCATTTTGCATTTTGCAGAAATGCAGGGAAATTTTTTAACATGGGTTCCTATGGAACATGTTCACATCAATGCATTTTTGTGCCTCTGCGTTTTTGGAAAGGGTTGGGGACTTTTTTCCTGCAAAATGCAGCGTTTTGCTTGTAATAGAATTAAATGGACCCGCACCCAAACGCATGTACCATGTTTTTACCCCGATTTTCCCGCGATTTGCGTTTTGCGTCTTTTTTAATTTCTTTTTTTTACACTGTATATAGCTGGTTGCTAAGGAGGGGGGCGGGAAGCTGGCCGCCGCGTCCTTAACAACCGATGAGTCATGAGCTGTCAGCTGGCTTCCCGCTCAATGTAATAAAAAAAATGCCGGCTAAAAAAAAAAATCTTGAAAAAAACAGCGTGGGGTCCCCCCCAGGTCCATACCAGGCCCTTGGGTCTAGTATGGATTCGGAAGGAACCCCCCATGCCAAAATTTTTTTTTTAAATGGCGTGGGGGTCCCCCCAAAATCCATACCAGACCCTTATCCAAGCATGCAGCCTGACAGGTCAGGAAAGGGAGGGGACGAGCGAGCGCCTCCACCCCCTCCTGAACCATACTAGGCTGCATGCCCTCAACATGGGGGGATGGGTGCTTTGGGGCAGGGGGATGAGGACAAGGGCCTCTTCTGGACAACCCTTGCCCGGTGGTTGTCGGAGTTTGCAGGCGGGGGGCTTATTGGAATCTGGAAGCCCCCTTTAATAAGGGGGCCCCCAGATCCTGCCCCCCCTCCCATGTGAATGAGTATGGGGTACATTGTACCCCTACCCATTCACCTGGAAAAAAAGTAGTGTAGTGTTAAAAAATACAGTAGACGGTTTTTGACAAGTCTTTTATTAAAAACCTTCTTCTTCCTCTCCGCTTCTTCCTCCGTGCCTATATAAGTCGTTGCACACGTGGCATTACAGTGGGAGAGAGCGTTGAGTCAACATTGGAAGAAGAGAAGATGGAAGAAGACGTAGGAGAAGACCGAGCAAGAGCTAGCAAAAGAGCAGGCAAAAGAGCAGAAGCGAGAGAAGAACCAGAGAGCGTGGAGAAGAGAGTGGAGAAGTCGGAAGAGACCCCCGGAACTGCCTAATAAAAGACTTGTCAAAAACCGTCTACTGTATTTTTTAACACTACACTACTTTTTTCCAGGTGAATGGGTAGGGGTACAATGTACCCTATACTCATTCACATGGGGGGGCGGGATCTGGGGGCCCCCTTGTTAAAGGGGGGCTTCCAGATTCCGATAAGCCCCCCCCGCCCGAAAACCCCGACAACCACCGGGCAAGGGTTGTCAGGAAGAGGCCCTTGTCCCCATCAACATGGGGGCAAGGTGCTTTGGGGTGGGGGGCGCAGAGCCCCCCCTGCCCCAAAGCACTCATCCCCCCATGTTGAGGGCATGCGGCCTAGTATGGTTCAGGAGGGGGTGGCTCGCTCGTCCCCTCCCTTTCCTGACCTGCCGGGCTGCATGCTTGGATAAGGGTCTGGTATGGATTTTGGGGGGACCCCACGCCATTTTTTTAAAAAAAAATTGGCATGGGGTCCCCTCCAAATCCATACTAGACCCAAGGGCCTGCTATGAACCTGGGGGGGACCCCACACCGTTTTGTCTCTCGATTTTTTTTTTGCCGGCAATTCTTTTTTTTTACATTGAGCGGGAAGCCAGCTGACAACTGATGACTCATCGGTTGTTAAGGATGCAGCGGCTGGCTTCCCGAAAATCGCGGTAAAAACGCATGTCAAAAAACACGGCAAGCAGAAACGTTTAAAAGCAACATGCATAGATATGAATCGAGCCTTAAGGTCTTTAAAATACCAGGACAGTGCAAACCCCCGTCAAAAGAAACTTTTTTGGGAAAATAGACAGTCCAAGGTATTTTAGTAAGAGGATTTACATCATCATATGACTGCTGTGGCAGTGATCAGGGACACTGACTGGTGACAGTATGTTAAAAAAATAAATGAAATTAATTTTTATTCAATTTTATAAAAAAAAAAATCTTTTGTTAATATTTATTTTTTATTTTTCTTACTATTTTTTTTTTTTTTAACATACTTTCATCAGAGTAGTTCGATGTCAACATAGTGACACTGCACTACTCTGGGGGGGAGGTGACCATGATTATTTTATTTTTAAATTTTGATTGCTGTTAAATTTGAGATCCAGATTAAATTTTGTGCGACGGAAATTCCGATGGAAAATGTCCGATGGAGCCTACACACGGAAAATCCGACTGCGTGTACAGGGCATTACAATAATCATTGTACCAGCAATGTTTTGAACTGTCATGAATGGGTTATATTCATAACAGCTGTGATTTACTATTGTGTGCTGTGATTGGCCCACAGCTATCACATGGTACAGGGTACCACTGTGGCCCAGGTACCATGAGATAGCTGTGGGACAATCAAAGCATCACTATAGGAAATACAGCTGTTATGAATGAATTTCATTCATAACAGCTTTGTTGACATTGTGATCATGTGATCCGTTGGACACAGCGGCTGCTCGCCGCTAACCTGAAAGAGGCAGGATGATGTACGAGATCCTGCCTGCCCGTGCTGCCATGCCACAGTAAATGTGCTGTGGCTGGGCAGTATGCTGTTAAAGTGATTGTAAACCATTATTTCTATTTTTCTTTTAATGAAATTCCAAACATGTCATACTTGCCTGTGGTTTGCACAAGGCAGCCCAGATCCCTCTCTTTTCAGGTCCCCCCCACTGAAGCTCTTGCCCCCCCCCCCCCCCCCCCACTAGCCTACAGCATAGCAGGCCACTTGCTATGGGGCACCCTTGCGGGCTCGCAACCAAGCAGGCTCAGCCCCGTCCCCTGATCCCTCCTTACTTGCTTTGATTGACATAAGAGGGAGCCAATGGCTCCTGCTGCTGGCTCTGAGCATATGTGGAGGCAGAGAGCCGCTGCTCTTGTGCATGTCATGGGATTAGGATCAGGCTCAGGTAAGCATTTAGGGGAGCTTGTGAGGGGAGGGGCTCTCAGGTGGTTTTTGCAGAGATTGCATTAGGGTAAAAAATCGTTAGCCTTTAGAACCACTTTAATACCTTACCCTTTACAGATGATGTAGATGTCCTCACTACCACTACTTCATGTCATATTCCGAGTCCCCGCTGCACACAGGGGAAAGGCACAGTTGGATACAATCTAAATATCAACTGATGTAAAACAAAGTGTTTCTCCAGATGACATCAAGAACAATAAGTTGTCTTTGACATTCGTGGTGTTTCCTGTATTATATCCTCATTGCTGGCCGCAAGCCAACATCCACTGAGCGGAAACATTTCTATTTCTTTCAAAGGAGTGAAGCAAAAGGAGACCATTGCTCTCACTTAAAGTAAACCTGTACACAGTTCCAGGGCCATCTTTAATATTGATTGGGCCCTGGGCAAACATTTTCTTGGGCCCCCCATTCTGAGACATTCAAAAAATAGCAGGTACTCCAAATCAGTTTACTGCAGCAGATCACACAGAGATTGCAATTGGTTGCCAGTGGTTACAGCCCAAGCTTACCGCTCACTGGCTGGTTGCTAGAGGTTTCAACACATCATTTCTGCTTGCCGATTGGTTGCTAGAGGTTACTGCACATTATTAGCGCTCACTGATTGGTTGCTAGGGGTTACAGCACATCATTACCACTTACTGATTGGTTGCTAGAGATTACAGCAGATCACTACTGTTCCCTGATTGGTTGCTACATGTTAATGCACATCATTACCACTCACTGAGCAGTGGAGCAATCCCAAATAATTGAGCAAGTAAAGCAGCACATTAATACACATATTACAGGAGAGGGTGAGAGAGTGCAGACATACTGCAGTAGGGGGTCGGAGACTGCAAACATACTGCAGGAGAGGGTCGGAGACTGCAAACATACTGCTGGAGAGGGTCAGAGAATGCGGACATACTGCAGGAGATGACCAGAGACTGCGGACATGCTACAGGAGACAAATCTGAAACTGCGGACATGCTACAGGAGACAAATCTGAGACTGCGGACATGCTACAGGATACAATCAGAGACTGCGGATGTACCACAGAAGACAATCAGCGACTGCAAACATGCTACAGGAGACAATCAGAGACTGCGGACATGCTACAGGAAACAATCAGAGACTGCAGACATGCTGCAGGAAACAATCAGAGACTGCAAACAAGCTACAGGAGACAATCAGAGACTGTGGATATGCTACAGGAAACAATCAGAGACTGCAAACATGCTATAAAAGACAATCGGAGACTGCGAACATGCTACAGGAGACAGTAAGAGACTGTGGACATATTACAGGAGATGGTCAGAGAACTTTCAGCAATGCACAGCTTTACAGTTAAATAACACAGCTCAGGGTTTCAGCAGTCAGGCATTTTATGGGTGTAAGGACATACCTGGCTAGCCAAGCTCACTACATACATTCAGAGGTCCATGGGCGGGGCTTCCACTCTCTGCTCTCATTTCAACTGCTCCACCCTGAGCATACAGGCTGCATGGGGCGGGGTTGGAGCGTCAGTGGAGCTCCCAGCCCCACCCCTTGACCTCTGTATTCCCCAGCCAGTATAGAGGGGGCGGGGCCGGGAGCTCCACTGACGCTCCCACTCTGACCACTGCTCTCGCTACAGCCGCTCTGTTCCAAGCATACATGCTGCATGGGGCGGGGTCAGAGCATCAGTAGAGCCCCCAGCCCCACCCCCCACTCTGCTGGCTAGCTCGGGAATACAGCCTCTCGTGTCCTCTCTGCGCTCTGCAAAGCCGTCATCGGCACCCCAATTCGCGGGTAGCGTGGGCCCCCCAACAAAGATTGGGCCCTGGGCAGGTGCCCCGTTTGCCCTGTGCTAAAGATGGCCCTGCACAGTTCCTTTAAAGTGAAACTGAACTTAGAAAGTGAAGATTTGCTATGTTATAGGGAACATTTAGAAATGTGGATTGTGCCTGAGCAAGATTCTGAAAATTGTATCTTATGTCTTGAAATTCTCCTGAAAAATCACAGTGTATGTGGGGGCAATGCGGGACAGGGTCATCCAACTTCCAGGGTGAAGATGCCAAACTGCACCCACCTCCTCTATGATGTGTGTACCCAATCACCTTACCCATGCCCCATGTGCATGCTTCATCTTCATACCACGTACAGGGTAGTCGGTATCCTACAAAGTGCAGGGGTCAGAAGTAAAAGACACACACTCACACCCCATACATACACTATATTACCAAAAGTATTGGGACACCTGCCTTTACACGCACATGAGCTGTAAGATCAAGCAGAAATGGCCCCTTCCTGTTCCAACATTAATGCGTACCAGTGCACAAAGCAAGGTCCAAAAAGACATGGATGAGCTAGTTTGGGGTGGAGGAACTTGACTAGCCTGCACAGAGTCCTGACCTCAACCCGATAGATCACCTTTTGAGATGAATTAGAGAGGAGACTGCAAGCAAGGCCTTCTCGTCCACATCAGTGCCTGACCTCACAAATGCACTTCTGGAAGAAGGTCAAACATTCCCATAGACACATTCCTAAACCTTGTGGACAGCCTTTCCAGAAGAGTTGAAGCTGTTATAGCTGCAAAGGGTGGGCCAATTCAATATTGAGTCCGACGGACTAAGACTGATATGCCATTAAAGTTCATGTGCGTGTAAAGGCAGGCGTCCCAATACTTTTTGTAATATAGTGTACCTCCCGAAGCCTGGCTGGAATACTCCCAGGACATTGCTAAGTACTCCCAGGACATTGCTAAGTGAGGCCTAGTCATCACTGCTCACCTCCAGAGGAGTGAGCTCTTTCTCTAATTCAAACTTCCTCACATACTCTCTCTCCCCTGATGCAGTAGCTCTGAGCTCAGCATTTGAGGGCTCATTCCTGTGACGGTGGAGGTGAGCAGTGATGACTAGGCCTCACTTAGCAACGTCCTGGGAGTATTCCAGCCAGGCTTCATAAGGTATGAATGGCCTACACCTATAGCATGGACTTATTCATCTTTAGTCAGAGCTGCACAGTTTGTTTTTATCTACAGATGCCCCTTATCTGCATAGGCAGTTTTGTGGTAAATGTAGACTATCCCTTTAAACCTAGTCACTTTTTAATTAGTTTTGGACAGAGAAAGGAAGGGTTTGAGCCCCTCTAAGGGCTTGTTTACACTTGACTAACGCTTAACACTCCTATAGTGTTAGTATGGGCATTAGGCTCGCTTAAATGAGCTTTAGTATGGGCATTAGACAGGCGTTTTACGAGCATTAACGAGGAGTTAAAAATGCTCCCCGAATGCCCTATGGGCCGCTTTGAAGCGTTCGACGAGTGTTAAGGCGTGTTAAAACTTAAAACCACTCCACAAACTCCTATTCTATTACAGTAAATGAACTAATTTTAACTTCCTGAAGCCTGACTAAAAAAATCATCCCCCATCCTGCCTTGTTGATAAGATGTTGCTAAGGCACTTCAAGCTGTTACTGCTCACCTCCACCATCACAGGATAAAATCTTTTTAGTTTCCTTATACAGGGTTACCTAAAAAAATTGCCTTTTGAAAATTAAAGTGTTACTAAACCCCGGACCCTGCATTCACTATGTAGCTATACCCCCTGCAGCAAGTATGTTTGTTGCGTACTCTGCCTCTCAACCCCAATATCCCCAATAACAGCCTCTGCCCCTCTTGGCACACCTGGTAATAGTGTAAGTGCCATGACCAATGAGAAACACACATGTTATAATAAAAAAAACACAGAAATTGTCTTTACTGCAATATTTCTGTGGAAGGATAACAGACAGTAACAATATATAATCAAGTAATCAACTGGAGAGCAATAACTGAGATTAAAAGCAATATAGCTCAATCCTATATTCAGGCTGCTTTCAGGGGATTGAAATCTGAGAATGTCCCCAACAGCAGAGGCACACTTAAAGTGGTGTTCCGGCCGAAATTATACTTTTTAAATAAAAATACCCATATAATACACAAGCTTAATGTATTCTAGTAAGGTTAGTCTGTAAACTAAGGTCTGTTTTGTTAGTTTATAGCAGTAGTTTGTTATTTTATAAACTTACAGCAGGCCGTGGCCATCTTAAGTGTGGGCATCTGAAGCCAGACAGTATTTCTTCCTGGATCTCATCCTTGCAGATTTCGCACATGCTCAGTGCAGCACAAGCAGTGTAATAGGATTCAGGTCAGGTTTCCATAGCAATGGCAGTGTCAGAGAAAGTTGCTGCCCCTTCCCAGAAGGCATTGCAAACAGGAAATTATGCGATGGGCCGCGGCCAGGGAGGAGGAAGTGAAAAATGAACACAGCAGATATACAGTAGGTGCTGAGAAAAAAAATTTAAAAATATCCAATTCGTTTACAGTGCACAGTTTAGTGAGGGATGCTGAAGAGTTGTAAAAGTGGGTGGAACTCAACTTTAAATGGCAAATAAATCACAATATGTCATTTTATATTGGATTGGTTACCTCTACTCTAATGCGGCTCTATGAGTCCAGGCAGGAGGAGAGCAGAAGGCTGACCCTCTTTATGTCAGACCCCTCTCTCTTCTGTCTCCTGATACCACAGGCCTAACTACAAACACTGTATTCAAACCAACATTCAATGGATTAGCTTCCCAGATAAACTGAGTATGTGTGTGTGGGCCCATATGGCACTAGTAGCTTCAATCCCTTTGAAGAAAGACATAGCTCCCAACTGTCCCTGATTTCGAGGGACTGTCCCTGATTTGGAACAATGTCCCTCTGTCCCTCTTTCCTCATTTGTCCTTCATTTTGGTCTGATCTATATAGATGTCTATAAAATGCACTTTTTATCTAAAAAGTGTTTTCCAGCACTAAACCTTTTATCCAATTGCTGCATTTGTAAATTCCAAAAGCCAATATAAAGGAATAGTAGTGGTAAAAAAAAGGGGGTTTAACCAATCTTGTTTTTTTTGTACAATTCTCCTTTAAGGGGGTGTGGCAAGGGGTGTGTCCTATGCCTGCATACTTTTGCTGATAGGTTGTCCCTCATTCCCATCTCAAAAAGTTGGGAGGTATGGAAAGATAAGGCCTTGTATCTTCAGCTAGCCACTCTCGTTGGTGCACTTAAACTCCTGAATAACAGGGCCAAAAACACAACTGGGCCAGATTATCAAGTAAAGAATGCAGGATTGTCTTCAGCTAGGTCAAAATGGCGTCTGTATACAGTGTCTCTGTATTTGAATGGCCTTGTGTCCTGCGGCACTACAGGTGTCAGCAACGTGACTAAGAGCAATGATGTCTGTATACAGTGTCCATACAACTCTGTGTGCAGTGTCCCTGTTTCCTACAAATGGACAAAAGCCCTCTAACCCAATCCTGCGGTCAAGGCCCAAACAAACATCCTGGAACAGGCAGGCTCTTCTAGTGACCCGACTGGTCACCTCATACTGAAATGCTTCACACCGTTGGTGCAGGTGTATCTGGATATGCACCTGGGGTCCCCCTCTCACAGGCTGGATGTCCCGACTGGCTGTGGATGCCTAAAATCACACGGTGGACTGACCTGGGAGGCAGACCCTCTCCCCTGGGTCTAATCTCTTCCTCTCCCCCGTGTAGTCTGAGAAAATCCCCTCAGATCAGCAAGATGGAGTTTCTAGTTCCTTTGCCCCCAGAGCAGGCTGGAAGTTGTAGTCCTAAAACAGTGCAATCTCAATGTGAAACTTGAGTCCTGGAACTACAATTCCCTGTATGCTTTGTTCCCTGATGTTAATAACTCTGCTGACAGGATGTGATGACTAGGGATGGGCCGAACACCCCCCAGTTTGGTTCGCACCAGAACATACCGAACAGGCAAAAAATTTGTCAGAACACACGAACACCGTTAAAGTCTATGGATCACGAGCATGAATAATCAAAAGTGTTCATTTTAAAGCTTAGATGCAAGTTATTGTCATTAAAAATGTGTGTGGGGACCCGGGTCCTGCCCCAGGGGACATGTATCAATGCAAAAAAAAAATTTTTTTAAACGGACGTTTTTTCGGGAGCAGTGATTTTTTTAATGCTTAAAGTGAAACAATAAAAATGAAATATTCCTTTAAATATTGTTCCTGGGGGGTGTCTATAGTATGCCTGTAAAGTGGCGCATTTTTCCAGTGTTTAGAACAGTACCACAGCAAAATGACATTTCTAAAGGAAAAATTGTCATTTAAAACTGATCGCGGCTGTAATGAATTGTCGGGTCTCGGCAATATAGGTAAAACTAACAGTAAAAATTCAAAGGTGTGGCGCTAAAATTTACGTGAAAAATAAGTATACAAATACAGTGACTACAGATCAGATAATTCGGTATGAACCAAAAAGAGTGCGTGAGTATACAAATTAATGAATATAAAATGACAATCAATATACATGTATTGAACAAAAAATATAAAGATCGTGAAATATAGAGTCCCAATAAATGTGCAAACAACAAGCAAAAAAAGTCTGTGACAATGGTGAAAAAATAATGATAAACAGGTGTCTCCTGAGCATGCAGGGAGATGGTTCAGAGCCGGCAACTTGGTATGTGAATAAACCGTAGAGAAACCGGGAGATAAGGGGGGTGGCATTGTTTTACTAAATAAAACCGATTACTGTGAAGAAATGTATCGCATTTTAGGAGACCGTGACACTTATATGGAACTACCGAATAATCCCACATATGAGTATAAGAGAGAATTGAAGAAAATAATAAACAAAGGTTATGAGTCTCGTATTTTAAATAATAAGGAGAGATCTTTTTTAGTTCCCTTAGCCCCGCGCATTCCAGTTATGTATTATTTGCCCAAAGTTCATAAAGACCCCCTACACCCCCCACGTCGACCCATAATTAGTGGTATCGACTCGGTCACTTCTAAAATTGGGAAGTACATAGACTTCTTTCTTCAGCCGTCTGTACTTAAAATGCCATCCTATCTTAAGGACACAAAAGATGTGATTAGATTACTATCTAATGTTTCCTACTCCGGTGACCTTATCATGGCCACTGCGGATGTGGCGTCCCTCTACACCTGCATTCCGCACCGTCAAGGTGTGAACGCGGTACAATGTTTTCTGAATAGAGACGCTACTCTTGCTTCCCCCCAAATTAATTTTATCATGGAGTTAATCGAGTTTGCTACGCAACACAATTACTTCTGGTTTAACGGTAATTACTATCGCCAACACAAGGGGGTTGCAATGGGGGCTAAGTTTGCCCCTAGCTTGGCCAACTTGTTCATGGCCAAGTGGGAGGAGGATGTCGTCTATGCCATGGGGAACCCACATCTTCTGATGTGGGCCCGGTACATAGACGACATCCTCCTCTTATGGACAGGTAGCCATGATGATCTGGTTGACTTCATGGCTTTTTTAAACACAAATGATAGGGGTATTTCCCTGACTTTTGAGGCTAGTACCACCTCTGTCCATTTTCTAGATTTGGTCATTGACAGAAAGGAAGGTGGTTTCACATTCAGTACTTATTTCAAATCCACCGACAGAAATGGCTATATACCAACCGATAGCTGTCACCACAGTTCCTGGATACGATCAGTCCCCCGGAGTCAATTCTTGAGGTTACGCAGGAATTGCACCGACCATGATACTTTCTTGGTTCAGGCTAGGACGCTGAGGGATCGGTTTTTGGAAAAGGGATATAATCTCCCCGATCTAAACAGGGAAATTGAAAATGCCTATAAGGTGGATCGCCAGACACTATTGCAGGATAGACCCAAACATCCCAATGATGATTTCAAATGGTCATTCTTGACGTCTTTCTCTATGCAACACAAACATATTAAAAGGATTTTCGAACATCATTGGGATGTCCTCAGAACTGACAAAATACTAGGACCACTGCTACCCGAGACCCCCAAGGTGGTCTCCAGAGGCGTTCCATCCCTTGGGAGCAAGTTGGCCCCTAACGTTATAGATCCACCAAAAAAAACATCTTTCTTTTACAATTGGACGGGTTTTCATCCTTGTAAAAGATGTTTGGTTTGCCAGTATAACACCTGTGGGAGAAGGACCAGTCATGATTTTTCCTCTACCGTAACTGGTCGCACATACACAATAAAACAATTTAGTACGTGTGCAACCACAGGGATTGTATACTTGATAACCTGCCCCTGCGGTAAACAATATGTGGGCCGTACTATTAGATCTTTTACCGTACGTGTCTCGGAACATATTAATTTAATTAAAGCAGGTAGTACCAAACATACGGTCCCTAGGCATTATAGGGAATGTCATGATAGAAACCCTGAGGGCACTCAGTTCCTTATCATAGACAAATACACGGCCCCTTGGCAGGGGGGGTCGACACTTAGGGGTGTCTCCCGTTTAGAGACATATTGGATATACGAGTTGGGATCCCATTCTCCGCAAGGTATTAACGTTGAATGGGACATCAACTCTTTTATCAACCAGGCATAGCTATAAACAATTATCCGTTCTTTCTTTAATTCTTTAATTTCAAAAAACATGTATAATCCAACATACCATATGTTCCTTTGATTATATTATTACCATTTTTCATACTGTATATGTGTTTAAGTATGTTCTGGATTGTACTGATGCCCCCTATTGGCAGTGTCCGGTAGATCTCAGTTTTATACTCATATGTGTCATATAAGCTCCGGTTGTTCAACATTTTTATACTGATTTTAATATATTTTTTACCATTTTTTATTAATATATTTTTTAATCATATTTTATTTAATAAATTTTTTTTATTCATTTCCACATATTCAGCCCTTACACACCTCTCATATAGTTTTTTTGTGCGTGTCCGCCTTTGCTGACACTTTAGCAGTCCTTCCGGTCTTGTATCCAAGCCGGGCTCCACCCCTGGGGGAGTTGTGACCGAACATTATTCACTCACTCACTCACTGCGCTTCCACCCATCTGCTAAGAGAAAATGAAAGTGAGGCTTGGTTCCGGATCGCATACCGGCCTCAATCCAAGCCATTCAAGCTCTTTTGCCTCTTATTGTTTATTTTGGATTCATTTAAATTAAATATAGTTGTTGATCTATACACATGGTATAATTTGGTGCACTTATACCCCCTGAACCGGAAATAAAGGTCGTCAGAAGCACTTCCGGTTTCGGTCATTTCCAGTGGGGGTCATCATTCACCATTTATCTATATATAGAGCGGTGGGATGAGGGGGTCCACACCCCAGATGATGACTTTTTAGTTGAAACATGTCGGGTGGACCCCTCACAACTACCGCTACAAGATTACATGCTGTTTTTATCCTCTGAAAATGTGAGTTTGTTTTCCTTTTATTTTAATAAATCCAAGTTCAAACGTTATTACGCTATGTGAGTGTTTTTTCCCTCACATGTTATCCACACCAATTATCTGGTTTATGGTGTACCCATTGCTGAGGAAGCCGTGCTGATCCCCTTCCCTCCTTATGTGATGACATCCGGCCAGATTATTTGCCTAGACCTGTTGGTCATCAAGCCTTTTTGACCTGTATGGCATACGCCATTGCAGGCCACATTTTCTGGTAAGCCTCCTTGGTTTCTGGTGATGGTCCTGACACCGACATCAATCCTCTGTGCACTCCCGGTTTCTCTACGGTTTATTCACATACCAAGTTGCCGGCTCTGAACCATCTCCCTGCATGCTCAGGAGACACCTGTTTATCATTATTTTTTCCCCATTGTCACAGACTTTTTTTGCTTGTTGTTTGCACATTTATTGGGACTCTATATTTCACGATCTTTATATTTTTTGTTCAATACATGTATATTGATTGTCATTTTATATTCATTAATTTGTATACTAACGCACTTTTTTTGGTTCATACCGAATTATCTGATCTGTAGTCACTGTATTTGTATACTTATTTTTCACGTAAATTTTAGCGCCACACTTTTGAATTTTTACTGTTAGTTTTGATCCTGAGTCTACGGGTGTGTTGGCTGCTGTTTGTCACCTTTAGCGCAGCGCTGTACTTATCCTCTGTATATCCAATATAGGTAAAACTCACTGGAAAAAAGAGCATGGGATCCCTCCCCAGTCCATTACCAGGCCATTTGGGTCTGGTATGAATATTAAGGGGAACCCCCAACCAAAATTTAAAAAAAAATTGCATAGGGGTCCCCCTAAAATCCATACCAGGCCCTTCGGGTCTGATATGGAAATTAAGGGGATCCCTGCGCCAAATTTTTTTTAAAAATGGCGTAGGGGTCCCCCCCAAAATCCATATCAGACCCTTCAGGGTCTTCCCCATAGACTTTAACGGCGTTCCGGCGGCTTTCAAATTTTTCCCAGAACATCCGAACAACCAAAGTTCGGCCCAAACCTATTTTTGGGCCGAACCGTTTGCCCATCCCTAGTGATGACACAGAGTCTTAGCTGGCACTAGAGGGCTGTTTCACTGCAACGATGTTGCAGAGTGTCTTCTGATACTGCAGGTAAGATAGCCAGCTCCCTGCTACAACTATATCTAGTCTCCCACAGTACATAGAACATGAAAATGCAATAGTCTTGTCGCAGTCTTGTGACTTCTATCTGTGTCTGGTTAAAGCTTGTAAAAGGAGTTTTGCTTCTCCCCTGATTGCCCTATAAAGCTGCAGGACCCCTGACCCTCTGTGTGGACAGTGCTGATTGCCCTGTGCTGATCACATGCACCCTCCCAAGGAAAAAAAAAACCTTTCTAGCAATACACACCAAACTGAGCATGTGCGGCTTGTCCCCTAGCCTCTGTGAGTATAGCATGCATGCTGTACTGCATATACAGACTGATTTTACTGTTGTGGGTTCAGTAACACTTTAAAGTGAAATTAAACCCTCTATTTTTTAAAGCAGTTTTGGCAGCTGATTTAATCACTTACTGAGTATTCATCTTTTTATCTCTTATTGCTTGTCTGTGTTCCTGTTTAACCTGATGCTATGACTGCTCCCACAGGTTTCCTGATTCAGGGTGGCTTATTTCTCTTGCAGCATCCTATGGAGCCACCATTGTATGCAGAGACTAGAGTTGTGTCTCCCTACACTGTGTGCATCAATAAAATGACACAGCCCTATAGCCTAAGATGGAAGGGCACTCCCCTGCTGCTCTCAACTCCTCCCCTTCCCATCTCCAAGCTAAAAGACTGTCCCAAAACAACGCTGTCCACTTCTAACTCTTTCCTGCGAGGACTGGAAGTTTGGGGAAGCAGCACTGAGAGAGCAAAAGCCAGCAGCACTGAAAGTTGTAAACTACAAGTGCTGAGGTAAGAATTTAAACATAATTTACTGGGGAATGTTTATTTCATTGTGCTCAATGTGTTTAGCTAAAAAAAAGTACTGGGGGTTTATTGCTACTTTAAGGAATAATAAATATACTTCAATAAAGAAAAAGGAGACTGTTTGTGTATTATGCCAACCCTTTATAAAGTGGAACCGCGAGTGCTGAAATTTTTGGCTCCATCTTCAAAAATTGTAAAGTTCACAAAAGTGGCACATCGAGTTCTCCCCTCCAAAAACTGGAGGGTCACCAAAACTGCAAGAGGCCAATTACCAAGCTTATTGGAAGGAGATTGTTCTGGAAACAGCACAATCCTTGGAGCGTAATATCCTGAAAGAGCTTTTAAAGGTTGGAAAAGAACATTTAGAAACAAATCTGACAGAATGCTGTATAATTATCATCACCAGTGTGCTCACCCAAGACATAGGGCCTGTCTTTCACCGCTCCGGAGATGAAGTCCATCAAGAGGAGAGAAACTAAGAAAACGCCCATTTGTCTCTGAGCAGAGGATTAGTGAAAAGACTGGCAGTACAGCAGATTATTACACATACTATATAATGATGATGATGAGATTTTATAGTTCCTTTTTAGATTTTAATGCAAGGTGACAATACAAGATTTTGTATAAATCTGAAGCTGTAATATGGCATTAAAATGATGCTGTTGCCAGGCAATGGAAATCCAGGTGCTAGCACCTTCTTAATATGCCGCAAATGAGGTTGAAGCCAAGCCTTCACTAAACTCTGTAGATGCAAGAATTCTGGAGCAATTTGTTCTCAAAGTTCACAGCAAAAGCACTAAAGTGATCCAAGTCAAAGTAGCTCAGCTACCCCTGCTGTCCCTTGCAGAAGTAACTCAGCAGCTCAGCTGAGTAAATGGCCCACCATATGGAAAGTTGGTATACCTAGGTATGGTATATTTAAAGCCAAAGGGAGCCAAAATAAAATTTAAAAAAACAGGAACATCAGCACAAGGGACATAACTTACAGTCAGTAGGATGTGTCTCTTGTGCTGATGCCTTTTCTTTTAGATGAAATCCTCCTCCTTCCGGGAAACTTAAAAAATAGGTATGGTATAGGTATGGTATATTTAAAGCAGGGGTCCACCTATCTATCGTTTTGTTTTTTTTTTAGTTCATTCACAAACTTTTCTTCTCAGCATTACATACTCACATATTGTGTGTAATATGTCCGCCTGTGTCAGATTTCGTCGGAAAGAATAACTTATATTATTCACTGCAGGCGGTTTCCATCTTCATTGTGGGCATTTGAAGCCCACAAGTATTTATTTCCTGGATGCGGTGAATGCTGTGCTCCCAGCATTCACCGCTCGTTCCCGCACATGCTCAGTGGCATCCTGGGAAGCCTGAGACTAGCTCCCAGGAGTCTGGGAGAGGCTAGAAACACGCCTACTCCCACGGGAGGAGAACCAGGAAGTGCAAAGAAGAATAGAAAAATAAAAGGTAATTATGGTGATTTAATTTTTTTTAAATGGCATGTCAGCATCTAGGCAAGGAAGAGAATACATACAGATATTGTTCAAAATTTGGGTGGAACCCCGCTTTAAAGCCGAAGGGAATCAAAATAAAATAAAATAAAACAGGAACATTAGCACAAGGGACATAACTTACAGTCAGTAGGATGTGTCTCTTCTCCTGATGCCTTTTCTTTTAGATGAAATCCTCCTCCTTCCGGGAAACTTAAAAAATAGGTATGGTATAGGTATGGTATATTTAAAGCCGAAGGGAGTCAAAATAAAATAAAATAAAACAGGAACATCAGCACAAGGGACATAACTTACAGTCAGCAGGATGTGTCTCTTCTCCTGATGCCTTTTCTTTTAGATTAAATCCTCCTCCTTTCCGGGAAACTTAAAAAATAGGTATGGTATAGGTATGGTATATTTAAAGCCGAAGGGAGTCATAATAAAATAAAATAAAACAGGAACATCAGCACAAGGGACATAACTTACAGTCAATAGGATGTGTCTCTTCTCCTCATGCCTTTTCATTTAGTTGAAATCCTCCTCCTTCCGGGAAACTTAAAAAATGATCTCCTGCAGTGAAGTTGCACATCACACAGCCATGTGAAAAGGGAGAGCAATCCCTCCCAAAAACACTTCCAGATACATCCACCATACCAACCATCTAATGTCCACCACCCTCTCTGCCAAGGGCTTCTGCTCACCAAACTAATTAAATTTGGAATACCAACACAACAAAGTCATCCACAGTCCCAGCTACATTGCCAACCTCTTTCAAAATATCAACCAAACCTCCTGTTTTCTAGCTCCCTCGTTACCTCCTCCAATGCTCGCCTCCAGGATTTTTTTTTGAACCTCTCCCATCTTCTGGAACTCCCCACCCCAATCTGTCTGGCTATCTTCTATTCTGTCCACTTTTAGGTGATCCTTGAAAACTCATATCTTCATAAAAGCCTATCTCCACTCCCACAGAAGATTCCTGGGGCTATCCTAAAATGTATTAAAGAAAATTCTGACCTTTAACTTAAGAATTTTGAGATTCAAAATCAGGATTCTGAGTTTCAAAGTCAAATGCAGGACAGCATGTTCTTTGCTTCCATCACCACCCACTTTCTGATTCCACGCCAGTCTCGTTGACTGGTTCATGAATGTGAAGTTGCAAAGCACATAGCTGTGTGAAAAGAGGGAGCAATCCCACCCAAAAAAACTGGGAGAAGCCTGCTGAACTGCAAAAATTCTCCAAAACGTAGACTAAAGAGAGCGAAGAGTAGATTTAGAATAATACCCATGTTCCCGGGATAGCACTGGCCGCTCACTTAGGGATTTTTCTTATTGTCTGCACTGTTTAACTGAGGTTTGCCTTTTCTGTTGTGAACTTTGCATAACCCTGAAAAAATCAGGTACCTACATCAAGGGCAATTTCTCCATAAATCCATTACTCTGAAACAAATTGTAAAATAATGGTAGGACATCTATATAAACTCTCCATAGAGCAAATGGCTTTGAACGTTATGGGATATGCAGAGTACATGAAAGAAACACAAACATTAACAAAGCAGTAAGGATGTGTCCTAGTGTTCTCGGAAATTCCTCTTTTACTGTCAGACAGAGGGGTCCTCCGCATATATCCTCTCAATACTGTAATATTTGTCTTGTCCTGTGTTCTCTTATTTTAAAGTAAGCCTGTCAGTCTCCCTATAATAGGTACGATAGTACAGGACCTCATCAGACTCCCCATGTACCTTCAGGGCCCATTCACAACAGGGCTGGCCATTGCAGTTTATTTAATGCATGCTTGTTAGCACAGATTAAAGTGTACTGTATTTCAGACTATTCACTTGAATGGGCTGCCTAATGCACCACAACGGACCAAAAATCAGATCTGCTGCATACTAGAACAGCCAGAAGAATGTCTAGGTTTAGCACCACTTGAGGTGGCCATTCTTATCGGCCCAGCTGCCAGCATTCTAGCAACCAATGACACTTTCCCACTGCCTCTAGGCAGGTGCAGGTGTTTTTCTCACCTCTAGGTGGCACCATGCCGGTGCTACAGGGGATGAGGAGTCTGAGGAGGGCATTGTCCCCTTATGGACTCTGTTAGCCCCCCTCTGGGAAAGTAAGTATCTGATTTGATATCCAATTCTTACAAGAGTTCAGGTGCCAATCTTAACAAACAAGCCTTTAAATAGGGGATCCCATATCACTTGGGTGCACTTTGTGACAGGTTGAGGAAAGGAACCCTCTGGTTAGAGACAGTGTTTAGCTCAAGGAAAGGTTCCTGATGAGTAGGGATGGTGCAGGGAACACTATCTGGTGTGGAAAAGCATATTGCTCTCTAGCTCCCTCATCACCTCCTCCCATATCCGCCTCCAGGACTTCTACCAAGCCTCGCCCATCCTCTGGAATTCCCTACCCCAATCTGTCAGACTGCCTCCAAATGTATCCACTTTTAGGCGATCCCTGAAAACTTTCCTCTTCAGAGAAGCCTATCCTGCCTCCATCTAATAACTGCACTATTTTCTCCATTAGCTAACCCCCCACAGCTTATTACCCCTTTGTATAACTTGACCCTCCCTTCTAGATTGTAAGCTCTAATGAGCAGGGCTCTCTGATTCCTCCTGTAATGAATTGTATTGTAATTGTACTGTCTGCCCTAATGTTGTAAAACGCTGCATAAACTGTCGGCGCTATATAAATCCTGTATAATAATAACAATAATATTGAGGACTCATTCCAGAGAGCCAGTGCAGTTTGCTTGTACAAGGTTTTGCCACTCATTACAGTGCATTACAGTACTTAGAGCTGTGCTGAACTGTCCTATTCAACTATAGCCATTACTATAAAATGTATACTTTGCTGAGGCCTGTAAGTGTGCGTAGCAACTCCCAAGCACTTACCTTGTTGAGGTTCTGCCTCCAAGCCTGCCTGCACCATAACACCCAATGATGTTCTGTGGCCCAGCTGCTAGTGTTCTAGTCACCAGCTCAGTAACATTGCCCTGTGTGTACAGAGCAAGGCTACTGAGCTGCCTTATTGGTGTGGCATGTAGACATGTACAGTTTGTTTCGTTCCGAATCAAAATTCAGACAAATTTTTAATTATTCGGACATTCAGATGTATCCAAATCTTAGAATTTCAATAGTAATGAATTTAAACGAATCCGAAATAACAAAACAAAACTTTGCATGAAATTCAAATCAAATGCTAACCTTTTTCGAATTTGATTTGAATTGTTTTTTTCGAATTCGATTCAAATTTCTGAATACAATAAAATAGAATAGAAAATGAAGGAAAAGAATAAAAAATAATGGAATAGAAAAGAATAGAATCAAATAGAAAAGAATAGAATAGAAAGGAATAGAACAGAAAATAAAGGAATAGAATAGAAAATAAAGGAATAGAAAAGAGTAGAGTAATACACAACAAAATTGAATAGAAAATAAAAGAACAGAATAAAATAGAATGGAAAATAAAGGACTAGAATAGAATAGAAAAGAATATAACCCTCTTCTGAAATTCGAATTACAAATAGAATAAATTTGAATTGGAATAGAATAGAAAATAATAGATTAGAATAAAAGAGAAAATAAAAGCATAGATTAGAATAGAAAAAAATAAAATAGAATAGAAAAAAAGAATAAATACTACTGTGACAGGCCCGTACTTAAGAGGAGTCTGTCCGCCGTATAAGCTTCACTTGCCCGGTACCAGCACAGTCCAAGATCCCTTAGCTCACCCATTCACTTGTCGAGACATAGTCTAGGGTGTTGCAAATACATCAACTGTTTATTGACACACAGGTACAAAGAGATATACACTCTGGGGACAATCCCCCTTTCTTTGCATAGTGTCACAGGGCGGGGTAAACTGTACATTCAGTAACATGACACACAGGTATATTCAGACTTTTCAACAAATAATTCAATCATTACCTGGGCACCCAGACAGCCTTTAGGAAGGGCTGCTCAGGAATTCCCCCCCAGCAGCTAATAGCTGACAGTGGTTTCATTAACCGCTTGCCAACCAGCCGCCGTCATTATACTGTGGCAGGTCGGCACGTTCCAGTGAGCCATCGTAGCTGTACGTTGGCCCAGGCATCAGCGCATGCCCGCTGCACTGCGGGGGTGCTGATGCGCGTGGCTGGCGGTCGCGATGACTGCCGGCCACGCACGATTGCGGGCACAAGACTTAGAATAGGGATGTGTGTGTGTAAACACACACATCCCTGTTCTGTGAGGAGAGGAGAGACAGATCGTGTGTTCCTACTAGTTAGGAACAACGATCTGTCATCTCCTCTAGTCAGTTCCATCAACACAGTTAACCCCTTGATCGCCCCCCTAATGTTAAACCCTTCCCTGCCAGTGACATTTACACAGTAATCAGTGCATTTTTATAGCACTGATCACTGTATAAATGTGAATGGTCCCAAAAATATGTCAAAGGTGTCCGATCTGCCCGCCATTACTAGTAAAAAAAATGCCATAAAAATGCCATAGATCAATTGGCTTCTATCTAAATTGGCCCTACTATATGAATGTGAGTTAGGGACATTACATTGTAAACTCCTTGAGGGTAGGGACTGATGTAAATGTACAATCTATATGTAAATAGCTGCTTAAACAATAATAATAAATCTTTCCCATAGTTTGTAGATGCTATAACTTTTGCGCAAACCAATCAATATACACTTATTGCAATTTTTATTACCAAAAATATGTAGAAGAATACATATGGGCCTAAACTTAGGAAAAAATTATATTGTGTTTTTTTTCAAAATTAGCGCTCCTTTTATGTTCATAGCGCAAAAAATAAAAACCGCAGAGATGATCATGTAGCACCCTCTACCAATAGGTAGGTGCTAGTAATAGGTTTTACTAGGAACTGTCAGCACAGGCAAATTTAGGCAGGCCTATGCTGCAATACATCTGGGGTGGGGTGTACCGATTGCAGGAGGAGGCCCAGGGAGAGCTGTGAAGGAACGTTGCCTCTACATGGTCATTGGCAATGTCTTTTTCATCACACAGTGACTGATAAAGAACTCCTGGAGCAGAGGGGCAGGTGAAGCTGTCGGAAGGTATAGTTCAGTCAAGTTCTCCATCAAGGACCCAGGGCAGTGAAAGGTCGGTGAGTGTTACCACAGTGGAGGGCTGGATGTGCCAGGAAGTCTGTGAGGGAACTTTGCTTCTACACGGTCATTAGCAAAGTCTTCATCATTCTCCCACTCTACAAGACTCTGGTCCGGCCGCACCTAGAGTATGCTGTCCACTTCTGGGCACTAGTCCTCAGGAAGGATATACTGGAAATGGAGCGAGTACAAAGAAGGGCAACAAAGCTAATAAAGGGTCTGGAGGATATTAGTTATGAGGAAAGGTTGTGAGCACTGAACTTATTCTCTCTGGAGAAGAGACGCCTGAGAAGAGATATGATTTCTTTTTTTTTTTTTTCTTTTTTTTTTAACAACAAGGTTGGTCTTTATTTGAAGAAAAAAATATACATGAAATTGGTGCGAGACAATTGTTTGGACAGTAAATAAATACAATCAGAGTCATACACGTATATAACCATTCAAGGGTATTGGTACAGAACTTCAGGCATCATGGATAACAAAGTAGTCACTCAGAAAAATTCACATAGTGCCTAGTAAATATAAGGATAGGGAATCGGTAGGGGAAGGGGAAGGGCGGTAGGGGGGAAGAGGGGCAGGGGAAGAGGGGAAGGGGGGCAGGGGAGGGAGACACCCAAATATTTCCTGAGAATAACTACTACAATTGCAAGCCTCATCAACTGTGGCATATGCTATATGTGGGGTCTGTCCATGGCCTCCAAATCCGCTCATACTTCAAAGGGCACCCTCTACTCATGTAAGTTAACTTATATAATGGTAATATTGCATTAACAGAGTCCTCCCATGATCGTATCGTGGGGGGCAAATGTGAAGTCCATTTCAGCAAAATTTCTTTTTTGGTGTAAAAAAACAGTAATGAAATCAGTATCTTAGTATATCTTGACCTCTGCTCATCATCCTGAATACCCAATAGGGCCAACTCTGGTGTCACTGCAATAGTCAACTGAAGGCGAGTATTAATGGCTTCCCCCACCTCTGACCAGTACCTCGATAGTCGAGGGCAGGGCCAAAACATGTGAAAAAAGGTACTGTCTATTGAATGACACCGTGGGCAGTTTGGGGAGCGCAGCGGGTATATCCTGTGCAGTCTCTGGGGCGTGTAGTATATCCTATGTAAAAACTTTGTTTGGATCAACTTGTCTCTAGATGAGATCACTAATTTAGAGCTATCCTCAAAACATTCCTCCCAGGCCTCTCTGTCTAATTCAGTCAAGTCTGCTTTCCATTTATTCCATAAAGCCTCCATTTTGGGTGACTCCTTTTGAATGAGGGCGAAATACAATGTAGACATAATCTTATCGAGGGATTCCTGTGCCAGCAATTCCTCAATAGGATCCACTTTAAGACTAGGAAGTAGGGGGAACTGTGCCTTAACTGCGTGACGCAGCTGATAATACCTAAACTGCATCCAAACTGGGAGGGAAAATCTATCTACAAGAGCTTTAAATGAAAGAAAAGATCCTTCCTGGAGCACATCTTTTAACAGCTTAATACCATAACGGACCCAAAGTTGTGGATCTGGGATAGTCCTGAGGTGAGGGAGAGAGGGATTACCCCACAGGGGACAAAAGGGGGACCACTGATTAGGGCATATAAACCGTCGCCTAGCCATAGCCCACACCCGTAAGGTCACTGTGGTCGGGACCGGCAGTGAGGGACACGCCGATGGGCCCCTATACACCAAGTTGCTCAGCTCCGTAAGAGATCCTACTATGGCCGCCTCTAAACACACCGCTGCATTGGCTCTAGACTTCTGAAACCACCACCTCACTGTAACCAGCATAGCCGCCCAATAATACACCAATAAGCTGGGCAAGGCTAGGCCACCACAACTCACAGGAAGCTGGAGTGTCTGTCTGGCCAGCCGAGGGGAAGCACCCTTCCACAGAAAAGAGCCAATGCTACTATCTATCTCCTTAAAAAAAGACAGGGATAACCATACGGGACAATTCCTGAAGAGATAGGTAAACTTAGGGAGGTAAATCATCTTCAAAATATTAATGCGACCAAGAAGATTAAGCGGGAGGTTAGCCCAATGTGAGCAATGATCTCTAAGGCGCTGGACCACTGGTTGGAGATTAAGGCGCTGAAAGGAGCCCAGGTCCCTTGATATCTTAATTCCTAAGTAAGTAAAGTCCTCCTCCCATTGCAAGGAAGTTCGTGTCCCATTCACCTTGGCCTGCTCGTCCAGGGGGAATAAGGCGGATTTGGCCCAATTGATTCGGATTCCTGAAAATCTCCCAAATTCATCAAAGGCTGCCAGGGCCGCATCCAATGACATTTCAGCATCCTGCAGGTACAGTAAGGTGTCATCTGCATATAAGGATATTTTCTCCTCCAAAGGGCCGACCCGAAGACCAACTATGCGGTCCGACTCCCTGATCAGAACTGCCAGCGGTTCCAGTGCCAAGGCAAACAGGCTGGGTGATGAAGGACACCCTTGACGGGTCCCCCTTTGAAGGAGAAAGCAATCCGATAGGTAGAGATATGATTTCAATATACAAATACCATACTGGTGACCCCACAATAGGGATAAAACTTTTTCGCAGAAGAGAGTTTAACAAGACTCGTGTCCACTCATTAAAATTAGAAAAAAAAGAGGTTTAACCTTAAACTACGTAGAGGGTTCTTTACAGTAAGAGCGGCAAGGATGTGGAATTCCCTTCCACAGGCGGTGGTTTTAGCGGGGGGCATCGAAGTTTTCAAGAAACTGTTAGATAAGCACCTGAACGACTGCAACATACAGGGATAAACAATGTAATACTGACATATAATCACACACATAGGTTGGACTTGATGGACTTGTGTCTTTTTTCAACCTCACCTACTATGTAACTATGTAACTATGGGGAGTCCTGGATCAGAGGAGAGACTGTGGGGTTATGTGTCAAATCGATGTGGCCTGAGGGCACAGAATTTTCAAGCTGGGCTGGCTGGGAACAGTAGTCCACCATCCAAGAGAATGCTTTTAAACTACTAGACCTCCGGGGAGAGGTACTGCAGGCCTCAGGCTTAGTAATAGTGAGCAACCAGAGCCTGCTTAAGGACTTGTTCAGAGTGGGTCCTTATTGCTCAGTAGAAGAGGATGCGACATTATTTCACTTCAAGAAGTTTTGTGCAGGAGGAAAGAAGTTTTGGGCAAGGGGAAAGAAGTTCCGGGACCATCACTCTTACATGGTCAAGAGTGGTGTCCTCATTCTTTACACAGTAATGGATGGGGAATTCTTGGAAGAAATAGTCTGCAGGAGTTAAGCAGAGGAGGAGCAACAGTCTTCATGGTAAAGCAGGAGGAAGATCATATCAAATCTTAAATGCACATCATCTCTTCGGGCTATAATTATGTGCTAGTGTGTGTAATCTGTACAATATGATGGCAATTTAAACATCCTATGGGCATCCCATATACCCTTTTCCCCAACCAAGTTGCAAGTGATGAATGGAGTCTGGCAGCAGGGTGAATTGGTGGATTGTCTGTTACTAGTGGCAACTACACTGCTACATTTGGAGGTCCCACGGAGATCCGCCTTCATGGTTAATCTGCTGGCTGTCACTCCTAGCAACCGCTAAAAGCCAGGAGAGACTTTACTATGTTAAAATGTGATCGATGTATAGTTTGCCTGCCTTCAGTTTCAGCTTCTGTGATGCAGTTTTAAAACTAAACCTGGACAGTGCCTGCAATTCATCAGCGCCTGCCACCAGGTGTCACTACAGCGCACACTGTTTGAAGCATGCAACAGTTCCTCACACGCTGAACCAACGAGCATGTGGGCGGAGTCACTCCCCGGCGGAGGACAGAAAAGAACTCAGCATGCTGCGCGCCAGACACGAGGTGAAGGAAGATGGCGGAGGGTGATCGGAGGATGCCTGCTGTACAGCGACTACCTGAGAAGCAGGACCGGGTGCTAGTCGACACTGGCATCTCATTGGAGATCTGTGGAGGACTCGCTTTGGAAGTGATCGGAGGAGTGAAGGGGCTATGCATGCTGTGCCCCAGGTGCCACCTACCTACAATTGGAGTCAATGCCTGGACCCAGTGGGGTCATTGTGGGAAGCCGCTAACCCGCTTACGGCCGGTGCAGTGGGAGTCAAGGTATTATAATATCCATCTGCTCACAGGACTATGCATGCTGCAGCCGCAGGACATTTGGAAGCCCGGAGAGGGCCACGGATCACTTGAGAGTGATGGAGAACAACCAACAGGTGTGTCCACTACAGGGACTGCTGTGGAGACTCGTGGCCTGGTCAGGGGCCTGGAGGCTGCAGGAGTCAGTGTGCGGCCTCCGGTTGATATCCCTGAAGAGCCGGCTCCAAGTAAGACCCTTGCTGTGCCCATGCGGAAGGAGCCCATGTTGCAGGAGGGAAAACCTTCAGGTGAGCTGGATGAGGTGAGCGAGGGCCGGGTCATAGACTGGGGTTCACCCAGAATGCTGGAGAGGTTCGGGTCAGTGGAGAAGTTATTTTCCTGGTCTTCTCCTGAGGAGGGCTCCAGTGAGGAGGAGTGGGAGACCGGAGATTCCCTATCCGTTGATACTCCATCTGATGCAGTGGAGGAACCACAGTCCCCAGCATGGACCATAGTGCAAGCCAGCAGAACCTTCACTAATCAGCCATCCACTACCCAGACCAGGGCGCCCACTTACAGGCAATGGGTCATCAAGGCCCCAAATGCCTGCATCCTGCCATGAACAGTAAAACTTAAGGAGTTACCCCGACTCTCACGGTTCCAGCGAGAAGTAGAAAGGAGGGTCGCCTTGGAGTGGGAGATTACCCCTATGTCCCAGCCCAGACCATGGACGTCATAGAGAGCTCACGGGGACAGTGGGAGGATGACATGGTTTGGGACTTTTTGCACGCCCCCAAGCCACTCCGGGTACCAGAGAGTGATGCCTGGGTTCAGATCAAGGACATCAAGCAAGAGTGGAGCTTGGGTTGTGCAATCCACAAAGACCGGGTCCTGGTAGTAAATGCAGGTCGGCCTACCAGGAGGCACTCGGTCTCAGTCAAAGGAGAAGGGGATAGCCGGAGGAGATTGCCGAATCCACGGTTTTATGTGTAGGGAGAACTGCTGTGATGTGCAGCCCACATGGAACCGGCCACCAGGACTGCAAGGACAGGGCAGTGCCTCTGTGGTTTTCTCCAATGACAATTTCTAAATTTCCACAGGGACAGCTTTTGCCCGCCACCCAGGGTGCCTGATAGGAGTACAAGTGATCATGGACACTAGGGTGCACTGTCCCTGTTAAACCTTTTTTGCTACCTGACTTTCGGGAGGGGCCCCTCCACCTAGGAGCAACCAGGTTTATTTTTTTTCTTTGGTCATTGGCATGTCTGTTTAGACTGTACTCAGCAGGAGGTTCCCTTAGATCCCTCTTGCCGGAGTGACAGTAAAACAGAGAACAGCATGCCACCCTCTTGTAAAGTCTGGAAAATGTATTTTTCTTCAGCACATAGAGGATTGTAACCCCCTCTACCTGGTGAATTTCTGTACAGATAGTTATGTGGATAGACTGTGTGTGTTTTGTCTTCTCTTAGAAACGCAGGGATGTGACGGCTGTCCATCTCCACCGCCGGAAAACAGATGAATGACAGGGACCTGTAGATTAGGATGTGTGTATAAAATGTACATTGTGAATATATGATCAGAGTGTATATACTTTATTTTTGTATTTTTATAAAAAAAAACCTGTCCAAGTTTGTACCCTTTCCCCCATCCAACCAAATTATATGGGGTGCCTTTACTCCTGGGCCCAGGAGGAATTTTTGGAAACTTATTTCCACAGCTGAGGACAGCTGTGATTTTGGTGGGGGTGAATGTAGCACCCTCTACCAATAGGTAGGTGCTAGTAATAGGTTTTACTAGGAACTGTCAGCACAGGCACATTTAGGCAGGCCTATGCTGCAAGCTAGGCCTGTCTGTTTTGATCTGGGTGCTGGGATTGGTCAGAGTAGCAGTGGGTGTGACCACCTGTGCTCTAGTTCTGAGGCGCCTCCCCTGCTTCCAGGGAGAATATTCTGGAAGAGGGGCTGAGTCTAGAACTGGAGTGGCAGGCAGCTCATGTGGGAGCCCTGACCAATCCCCATCTGGTATTGGCAGGGGGCGGGCCTCCTATATAAGCTGAGGCAACATGCCACTGGAGGGAGATTTCGGCTGAGTGAAGTGGAGGATGGAATACTAGGCAGCAGCAGGAGGGTACCCCCATCGACGGGGGGCCTGCTTAAGGACTTGTTCAGAGTGGGACCTTATTGCTCAGTAGAAGAGGATGTGACATTATTTCAGTTCAAGACGTTTTGTGCAGGAGGAAAGAAGATGTGGGCAGAGGGAAAGAAGTTCAGGGACCATCACTCCAGTGGTGTCCTCATTCTTTACACAGTAATGGATGGGGAATTCTTGGAAGAAATAGTCTGCAGGAGTTAAGCAGAGGAGGAGCAACAGTCTGCATGGTGATGCAGGAGGAAGATCATATCAAATCTTAAATGCACATCAACTCTAATTATGTGCTAGTGTGTGTAATCTGTACAATATGATGGCAATTGAAGCATCCTATGGGCATCCCATGTACCCTTTTCCCCAACCATGTTGTACCCCCCCCCCAATAAACAAAAAAACAAAACCAGCAAAAGACTGTTCATTGTCTCTGCAAGTGATGTATGGAGTCTGGCAGTGGAGTGAATTAATGGATTATCTGTTACTAGTGGCAACTACACCACTACAATCAAATACCACCAAAAGAAAGCTCTATTTGTGGGGAAAAAAAGAACGTAAATTTTGTTTGGGTACAGCGTCGCACGACTGCGCAATTGTCAGTTAAAGCGACGCAGTGCCGTATCGCAAAAAATTGCCTGGTCATTAAGCAGCCAAATCTTCCGGGCTGAAGTTGTTAACATGAGCTAAGTAAATAGCCACTTAAACCAGCCTAAATGAACAGACTATTCGGCAACAAGGCTACAACAAAGTACGTTACACATTATCCTAAGACCCCTTTCACACTGAGGCGCTTTACATGCTCTATAGAAGAGCCGCTCCTGTCTCTCCAGTGTGAAAGCCAGAGGGCTTTCACACTGGAGCGGTGCGCTTGCAGGGCGGTAAAAAAAGTCCTGCAAGCCGCATCTTGTAGGAGCGGTGTATACACCTCTACCAAAGCGTCCCTGCCCATTGAAAACAATGGGGGAGCGCCGCCAAACCGCTGCAACAGCGGCCTGGAGAGCGATACAATAATAATGAGTGTCTGCAGCTAACTCTGAAGCATGGTGGGGCTCCTTGCAAGTTTAGGGCTGCATTTTTGCAAATAGAGTTGGAGATTTGATCAGGATCAAGAGTGTCCTCCGGTGGTAGACCCACAGACACCCCCCAGACGGTCGGTTAACCCGCACACCCCCCCTGTCCGCTTGGTCAGGTCATCAGGAGCACCGTAGCACTTACCCCATCTATGGCGGGCAGCACTTCACCCGGGCGATGGGCAGCGGCTTCTCCTTCCCCTGCTCTCCTCCGCAGTCATCACGGGTGGCTTCCCCTTCCCCTGCTCTCCTCCGCAGGCATCACGGGTGGCTTCCCCTTCCCTTGCTCTCCTCCGCAGGCATCACAGGCGGCTTCCCCTTCCCCTGCTCTCCACTGCAGGCATAAGGGCGGCTTCCCTTTCCCCTGCTCTACTCTGCAGGCATCATGGGCGGCTTCCCCTTCCCCTGCTCTCCACTGCAGGCATAAGGGCGGCTTCCCTTTCCCCTGCTCTCCTCCGCAGGAATCACGGCGCTTCCTGATTGGCCGGGAGGAGAATCAGTGTGAAAATAGTGAATATTCATTCGCTATTGTTTCACAACTGGGTGGGCTTCGGGTGCAGTGCTCTGCACCCGAAGCCCACCCTTTTTTGAACCCTATTAGAGCCTCTAGATCGAATCCGTGCTTTAAATAAAACCCCCCATTGCAATCCAAGCGTCTGGCGCCTGCATGTAGATTAGGAGGCCGGACACATGGATGGGGGGGCGGCCCCCCTGCACCCCTAATGGACGGTCCGCCACTGGTGTCATTAATGCTGAGAAATACAGGCAGATACTTATCCATCATGCCATACTATCAGGGAGCCATGTGATTGGCCCAAAATGTTTTCTGCAGCAGGACAACAATGCCAAACATACAGCCAATGTCATTAAGAACTATGTTCAGTGTAAAGAAGAGCAAGGAGTACTGAAAGTGATGATTTGGCTCACACTGAGCCCTGATCGCAACATGTGGTTAGTTCTCCAAGATGTTTGGAACAACCTACCTGCCGAGTTCCTTCAAAAACTGTGTACCTAGTGTACATAGAAGAATTGATGCTGCTATAAAGGCAAATGGTGGTCCCCCCAAATATGACTTTGATTTGGATTTCTCTTCTGTTTATTTACTTCCCATTTTGTTAATTGATAAAAATAACACTTCTATTTCTGAAAGCATTCTTAATTTACAGCATTTTTTAACACCTGCCTAAAACGTTTGCACAGTACTGTATATTGTATGTTTCATTTTTTTAGGCATATTGTGTGAATGGGAACACCTAACAAACATATAATGGGGTTTTCTGAAATATGACTGCAAAAGTGAAAATACACTTTAAATCTGTGCTTTGTAATGTCTTTCTCAGTTCTCTATTTTATTTCTGTGGTTCTGGGTGGTGCTACATCGTGTCATAAGATCTCATACTGTAAAATCTCACAAATGTTGGAGCCATGCTGTAGTGGACCCAGATAAAACAGGAGACAGGGAACAATTGGCCAGAGTTTCCACAGTCCTAGATTGAGGTCCATTCACAAAATTGGAATGGGAACCATTTAACCAGCCCGTGTTCTCTGAGCTAGCTAAATGTTTATATAAGGCTACTTTCACACTGAGGCCCTTTACAGGCGCTACAGCACTAAAAATAGCGCCTGTAAAGCGCCTCTCTTGTGTCTCCAGTGTGAAAGTCCGAGTGCTTTCACACTGGAGCGGTGCGCTTGCAGGACAGTAAAAAAAGTCCTGCAAGCCGCATCTTTGCAGCGCTATCAGAGCGGTGTATTTACCACTCCTAAAGCGCCACTTCCCATTGAAAACAATGGGGCAGCGCCGCAAACCCGCCGGGCGCTAGCGGGGGTTAAATCCGCCCCGCTAGCGGCGGAATAGTGCCGCTAAAACGACGGTAAAGCGGTGCTAAATATAGTGCCGCTTTACCGCCGACGCCCCAGTGTGAAAGTAGCCTTAATGCCTTAATGTTTGAGTGGAGTGTGCCTATAAAATAAACCTTTGTGTACATTCATAGTACTTAAAGTGGAGTTCCAAACCAAAAAAAAAAAAATTAGTAATGTGTTTAAAAAAAATTTAAAAAAAAACATTTGGAAAAATTTTTTTTTTTTACTCACCTCTAAATGCCTGTTGCTAGGGGGTCCCTCGTAGTCTGCCTCCTTCGGTGCCTGGGCTCCTGACGTCACTTCTCTCGGTGCAGGAAGGGCGATCACCTCTCTCCCCTCCCTCTTGTCAATCATCTGGGACACGTGACCTGCTCCAGATGATTACGGGGCCAGTGACAGCGGGCTGCGCCGCTTGCGCATGCGCAGTGGGTGCCCGGCTGTGAAGCCACAGCCGGGCGCCCACAATTAGAATGCTGGCCCTGCAGGGGGGGGCCAACGGGGCTTCGATCCCCTGCATCGCTGGACCCAGGGACAGGTAAGTGTCCAATTAAAAGTCAGCAGCTGCAGTATTTGTAGCTGCTGACTTTTATTTTATTTTTTTTTTAAATGGGAAACCCACTTTAAGGTGGTTGCTATCCTAACAATTTTAATACCTTAGATTGTAAGCTGCTTGAGGGCAGGGACTGATGTGAATGTATAATATACTGTATATGTAAATTGATGGCGCCATATACTATAAGTACCTGAAATAAAGAAAAATACATATTCTTGATATGTGTATGTTGTATCATGTTCTTGTGCTTAAAAGTATCTTATTCTCTTTGCACTTCTTCCTCTGTGTGAAATACCTGGTGATTCTTCCAGTCCCCCCGCTTTCCTATTGCAAACTGACCACACTAGTGATGAGAGCACATCTATCCCAGCGTGGCCAGTTTTCTGGCTGTGCTGGTAGCACCCCTCCAGCCTCCCAAGTTTCAGTATTGATCCATAATTGTGAAAGGCAGCCTCACTGACCAATAGTGAGGACTGGCCCTTAAACTTAAAATTAGGACTGGCCCTTTAAGGATGGAAGTTTCACTCTACTGAAAGCTCACCATTGCTCAAAGTCACCTATAAAGGCATTTTATGAAAGAAAAACAATTGCAGAAAAAAACTAACCTCAACCCCGGCTTTGGACTCTTTTAGAAGGCGAAAGTGGCTGGCTGGCTCCAGGGTTAGCTGGCTCCTAGGTTAGCTGAAGGCTCAAAATCCTGCAAGTTTGCACTCCAGTCCAGGGCTTGAGTCCTGCAGGAATGCATGGGAATGGCGTTCCTGTACTTTTTCCATAGCAGGAACGCCATTCTCGTTAGCAGCCGCGTCCTGCAGGACTGGCCCTTGCCTGCTTACACACACTGCCCGCCCACCCAACACTCTGCCATTCAGAGGTTAACGTACATCACACTGTTTCCAATATCTAATGATGGCACTGCTGACATCTCCCTCCTCACCCACCACATGTGCCTGGCTCTCAATACTGTGTGTGTGCAGCGAGTGCTCGGAGGAGCATAAAAAGGTCAGGAGGAGGGGAAGACTGGAGATGACAGGGGTGGTGTGCTTAGGACTGGACACAGGTGTGCTATGTCATTGCTGCTCATTAGTGGCTCTGTACAGCATTGTCGATGGAAGTTGTATAGTGTGTTCTGGGGGCAGACTGAATGTGTATTAGGACAGATCTGAAGTGTGGATATGGGATAGGCACTTCAAGTCACTATCATCTATTAGCTATGTGGGCATGAAGAGTTATGTACAACTTGGGGGGCCAGCCACCACACCATTTACTTGCCACAGTGATGAAAAAATGTGCAAGCTCCAGATCATGTTAAGAGGTTCTGCAGGGCTAAGGACTCTGCTAACCCCCACATGAAGAAACGGTGAGTATAAGCACAGTGGGAGAATCATGGCCGCACAGTCTCTGACCATCTCCTGTATCATATCCACACAGCCTCTGACCATCTCCTGTATCATATCCACACAGCCTCTGCTCATCTCCTGTATCATGTCCACACAGTCTCTGACCATCTCCTGTATCATATCCACACAGCCTCTGACCATCTCCTGTATCATATCCACACAGCCTCTGCTCATCTCCTGTATCATGTCCACACAGCCTCTGACCATCTCCTGTATCATGTCCACACAGCCTCTGACCATCTCCTGTATCATATCCACACAGCCTCTGCTCATCTCCTGTATCATGTCCACACAGCCTCTGACCATCCCCTGTATCATGTCCACACAGCCTCTGACCATCTCCTGTATCATGTCCACACAGCCTCTGACCATCTCCTGTATCATATCCACACAGCCTCTGCTCATCTCCTGTATCATATCCACACAGCCTCTGCCCATCTCCTGTATCATATCCACACAGCCTCTGCCCATCTCCTGTATCATGTCCACACAGCCTCTGCCCATCTCCTGTATCATATCCACATAGCCTCTGCTCATCTCCTGTATCATATCCACACAGCCTCTGCCCATCTCCTGTATCATGTCCACACAGCCTCTGCCCATCTCCTGTATCATATCCACACAGCCTCTGCCCATCTCCTGTATCATATCCACACAGCCTCTGACCATCTCCTGTATCATGTCCACACAGCCTCTGACCAACTCCTGTATGATATCCACACAGCCTCTGACCATCTCCTGTATCATATCCACACAGCCTCTGACCATCTCCTGTATCAACAGCCTCTGACCATCTCCTGTATCATATCCACACAGCCTCTGCCCATCTCCTGTATCATATCCACACAGCCTCTGCCCATCTCCTGTATCATGTCCACAGAGCCTCGGACCAACTCCTGTATCATATCCACACAGCCTCTGACCATCTCCTGTATCATATCCACACAGCCTCTGACCATCTCCTGTATCATATCCACACAGCCTCTGACCATCTCCTGTATCATATCCACACAGCCTCTGACCATCTCCTGTATCATATCCACACAGCCTCTGCCATCTCCTGTATCATATCCACACAGCCTCTGACCATCTCCTGTATCATGTCCACACAGCCTCTGACCATCTCCTGTATCATATCCACACAGCCTCTGCCCATCTCCTGTATCATGTCCACACAGCCTCTGCCCATCTCCTGTATCATATCCACATAGCCTCTGCTCATCTCCTGTATCATATCCACACAGCCTCTGCCCATCTCCTGTATCATGTCCACACAGCCTCTGCCCATCTCCTGTATCATATCCACACAGCCTCTGCCCATCTCCTGTATCATATCCACACAGCCTCTGACCATCTCCTGTATCATATCCACACAGCCTCTGACCATCTCCTGTATCATATCCACACAGCCTCTGACCATCTCCTGTATCATATCCACACAGCCTCTGCCCATCTCCTGTATCATATCCACACAGCCTCTGCCCATCTCCTGTATCATATCCACACAGCCTCTGACCATCTCCTGTATCATATCCACACAGCCTCTGCCCATCTCCTGTATCATATCCACACAGCCTCTGACCATCTCCTGTATCATATCCACACAGCCTCTGCCCATCTCCTGTATCATATCCACACAGCCTCTGACCATCTCCTGTATCATATCCACACAGCCTCTGCCCATCTCCTGTATCATGTCCACAGAGCCTCTGACCAACTCCTGTATCATATCCACACAGCCTCTGACCATCTCCTGTATCATATCCACACAGCCTCTGACCATCTCCTGTATCATATCCACACAGCCTCTGACCATCTCCTGTATCATATCCACACAGCCTCTGACCATCTCCTGTATCATATCCACACAGCCTCTGCCATCTCCTGTATCATATCCACACAGCCTCTGACCATCTCCTGTATCATATCCACACAGCCTCTGCCCATCTCCTGTATCATATCCACACAGCCTCTGCCCATCTCCTGTATCATATCCACACAGCCTCTGCTCATCTCCAGTATCATGTCCACACAGCCTCTGCCCATCTCCTGTATCATATCCACACAGCCTCTGCCCATCTCCTGTATCATATCCACACAGCCTCTGCCCATCTCCTGTATCATATCCACACAGCCTCTGACCATCTCCTGTATCATGTCCACACAGCCTCTGCCCATCTCCTGTATCATATCCACACAGCCTCTGCCCATCTCCTGTATCATATCCACACAGCCTCTGACCATCTCCTGTATCATATCCACACAGCCTCTGCCCATCTCCTGTATCATATTCACACAGCCTCTGACCATCTCCTGTATCATATCCACACAGCCTCTGCCCATCTCCTGTATCATATCCACACAGCCTCTGACCATCTCCTGTATCATGTCCACACAGCCTCTGACAATCTCCTGTATCATATCCACACAGCCTCTGACCATCTCCTTTATTATGGCCGCAGAGTCTCTGACCATCTTCTGCATCATGACTGCACAGTCTCTGACCATCTCCTGTATCATGTCCACACAGCCTTTGACCATCTCCTGTATCATATCCACACATCCTCTGCCCATCTCCTGTATCATGTCCACACAGCCTCTGCCCATCTCCTGTATCATGTCCACACAGCCTCTGCCCATCTCCTGTATCATGTCCACACAGCCTCTGACCATCTCCTGTATCATGTCCGCAGAGTCTCTGACCATCTTCTGCATCATGGCTGCACAGTCTCTGACTGTCACAGACCTAGCCGGGACAGAGGCTGTTGGAGAGGACTGTATGCAAGCCTGTTGCCTTTTGATTATGGGCCCTGGATTTTCAATGGATTCATTCTGTTGGGACACATCCTGTGAGGAGATGCTGGTGTCATCAACCTGTGTTTATGTTAATTGAATGAGCTAATGACATTGTCCTCTATACAAGGTAGGAGACGGGACGACTGCTATTGTGTTGATATAACTGTGTGAAGCTCGGTGACCACAAGTCTGGGCGAAAGGTCATGTCTCAGTCACCTAGGCTGTATAGAGGATTAGATAATTAGCTCATGTTAATTAGGTTACGTTTGTATTGTTAGAGTAATCTTCTCCTGTGTATATAAGACTGTATTCTGGTTCTGAATAAAGTTAGTTCTTGGTAGCAACAAGCAAGTGTCGCCTTGTTTGTGCTCAGAGAGATTGGGATATCTGTATACAGACTGGGAGGAAGTGGTATATGACGGAAGCACTCAAGCGGAGTGTGGGACGTTCCGTGACATTGGTGGCAAGCAGCGGGAAAGCTTCCTGAAGTCTGGGACATCCAAACCTCCAACTGGATCCAAGATCAGCATAGCAGACTTCAGTCACCCCAGCGGAGATATGGACCTGGCATCAGAATTCCCAGGGCTGCTGCGGATCATCCTTTCAACATACACCAGGACTGTGTCAGAGGATGAATACCTGGAGCTTAGGCAGCAAATTCGGGTGGAGCTCTGGATTGCAGCCCTCCGTCTCGCTGGTATAAAACAGGGCAAGTGCTTTCCAACCCAAGAGCAAAGGGCCAGTGACCAACGGGCATTGTGGATGGCATTCCTGGGAGAGCAGCCCCAGGAGCAATGGGTGACTGAGTTGGACAGGTTGGTCCAGCAGGAGATAGAGCTGGACAATCGTTATCGGGCTCTGCAATGGCACGCAGAGGAGGGATATTTAGGGGAGACAACAGAATGCTCTCCGGAGGGATATGACTTTGGCGGCCCTGGATTGCTGTGGGAGAACCTTACAGATCTTTTTATGTTTGGCGATGAAGGGGAACCTGACATTGAGGACCTGAGAGACTATAGAGAGTCTATGCTCGGTCTTGCAGGGGTCTCAGAGCTCAAACCTGATCTGGACCATTTGCTAAGGAAGGAACAGCATCTGGAAACGGCATACAGGAAACTGCTAGAACAAGTTCAGCAGCATGCCAGAGAATCGGCAGTGGAAAATCCGGAGATTGCCGTCCCCAAACCTGAAGTACTGACAACAGGGCAGAGCTCTGCTAACCTCTGCCCAGAAATGATAGCATCTTCTGGGTTCCATGGACAGGAGATGATGAGCCTCTATCCCCAGACACCAGTTGCAGAGACATGGGACTTGATAGACTTTTCTGCTGAGGAAGAACAACCTGATGAGCCTCCAGCAGAAGAGCTGCTATCAGGGCCAAAGTTCACTGTGCTCTGCCCAGCACCAACAGTGGCTTCGGCCTTCTTGAGAGAAGAGGTAGTCGGCCTTTCTCCCACAACACTGACAGGGACATGTGATTTTCTGCCAGCAGCATCTATGGAGTTAAAACAAACTTCTCCAGCTGAAGATCTGGTAACTGAACAGAGGGTCCAAGACCTCTGTCCCACACTTTTACCAATTCCAGAGACTGGGGATTTAATAGACGTTTCTGTAGAGGAGGAACCACCTGGCAAACCCCCAGCAGAAGTGCTGGCAACCGGACAGAGGGTCCAAGACCTCTGCCCCACACCTGCAGCAATTGTGGAGGCCCAAGGTGAGGAGGTGGCAGTCTATCGTGAGCTGCAGATCAGGATCCAAGGAGAGAATGCAGTCATCACCTCACAACTGCAGCTTGATCTGGTGTCGGTTGATGGGGCTTCAGTCCCCACCTGTATACCCCAGGGATGCTGGGCAGTCGGCCCAGATCCCCAACAGCAGGATGGAGTGAGCCCAGTCCCCCTGTCTTCTCTCCAGCGGCAGAAAGGATTCCAGGGAGAAGGGCCAGTCCGGGCCTCTCCCCAGCGGCGGATATGTTCTCTGAGAGAGGCAGAGGATGGCTGGGTGAGTAATACTCTGTTTGGAACAATTTATTTAGGGTACTGTGTGGGTACAGGCATTAGAGGACTAGAACTACTTACTAACTTCGGAGTCAACCCGTCTGGGGTCTCCTCCTATGTTAGTCTCCTGCCGAAAGGGGAGAAATGTCACAGACCTAGCCGGGACAGAGGCTGTTGGCAGTGTTGCCAACCGCCCGTAGATTTACGGGCAGCCCGTAAAAACGACCCGTTTTTCGGGGCGCCCGTGAATGCCCGTTACGGGCACCGGTGCCCGTAAAAATGATGGCCGCGAGCCGGCCACGCAACTGCGCATGCGCCGTTCCGAAGCCGGCCGGGCTCGGGCAAGCTCGTACGCGCTCGGCCGGGCGGCGCATGCGCAGTAACGTAATACCGCCGCCCGGCGCCATTTTCGAATCGATCAAGCGCGGCCGCGGCGGCAAGGCAAGCTGACAGCTAAGCTGAGCCAGGCGACGAGGCGACTCTGTCCTGTCATGCAGTGCATGACTTGGCTGGCTGCACACACAGGAGGTACGGAGAGCGAAGCTGTGGGGGGGATGGGATTGGGATCTAAAGGAGGACATTACTGGGACTGGAGCCGGGAGAAGTAATATGATGGTGAATAGAGCATATCACTCTCTGTCCCTGGGCCCTGGCTGCATGGCATATGCAGGGGACAGAGACTGATGTGCTCTATTCACCATCATATTACTTCTCCAGTCCACATCATATTCATCAGTGTGCTGTGTCCTCCTCCTGTACCCCTTTCACCTCTCCACAGGTCAGGGCAGAGGTGAAAGGGGTACAGGAGGAGGACACAGCACACTGATGAATCTGATGTGGACTGGAGAAGTAATATGATGGTGAACAGGGGAGGAGGCTGCTGTGAGGATGTGTCCTGTCCGCAGTCTTTGTCCCCCTCCTGTGGTATGTCCGCAGCCTCTGTCCCCCTCCTGTGGTATGTCCGCAGCCTCTGTCCCCCTCCTGTGGTATGTCCGCAGCCTCTGTCCCTCTCCTGTGGTATGTCCACAGCCTCTGTCCCCCTCCTGTGGTATGTCCGCAGCCTCTGTCCCCCTCCTGTGGTATGTCTGCAGCCTCTGTCCCCCTCCTGTAGTATGTCCGCAGCCTCTGTCCCCCTCCTGTAGTATGTCCGCAGCCTCTGTCCCCCTCCTGTAGTATGTCCGCAGCCTCTGTCCCCCTCCTGTAGTATGTCCGCAGCCTCTGTCCCCCTCCTGTATCATGTCCGCAGCCTCTGTCCCCCTCCTGTGGTATGTCCGCAGCCTCTGTCCCCCTCCTGTGGTATGTCCGCAGCCTCTGTCCCCCTCCTGTGGTATGTCCGCAGCCTCTGTCCCCCTCCTGTGGTATGTCCGCAGCCTCTGTCCCCCTCCTGTGGTATGTCCGCAGCCTCTGTCCACCTCTTGTAGTATGCCCGCAGCCTCTGTCCACCTCTTGTAGTATGCCCGCAGCCTCTGTCCACCTCTTGTAGTATGCCCGCAACCTCTGTCCACCTCCTGTAGTATGTCCGCAACCTCTGTCCACCTCTTGTAGTATGTCCGCAGCCTCTGTCCACCTCCTGTAGTATGTCCGCAACCTCTGTCCACCTCTTGTAGTATGTCCGCAACCTCTGTCCACCTCCTGTAGTATGTCCGCAACCTCTGTCCACCTCTTGTAGTATGTCCGCAGCCTCTGTCCACCTCCTGTAGTATGTCCGCAACCTCTGTCCACCTTCTGTAGTATGTCCGCAGCCTCTGTCCTTCTCCTGTAGTATGGCCGCAGTCTCTGACCATCTCTTGTCTCTTATCATGTCTGCAGTCTTTGAGGGGATCCTAGAAAGGATTCAAGAGTGGGAGTGCTGCCGGGATGGGGGTTACGGGAAGAGACAGACACGTGTGGACTGTGGAGAGGAGGCTATAGAATAGCCACCAAGCTGGAGCCATCTGACTGAGCCCTGCTGGGTGCACCTGAGAGGAGGTCAGTGACAGTGCCGCCAGGCCAGTCTGGGGGGGTCACTGATGTAAGGCGGAAGTAAATACAATAATGTAAGGGGGCACTGATATAAAGGTTCCCCCCCTATATTAGTAATCCCCCCCTTACCTTAGTGTATTCACACTGCGGAAGGTGGTCTCTGGTCACCATCCTGCAGACTCTGATGTAAGGGAGAACTCTCTGCTGGCCGGGTTATAGTAACCTGACCTTCATGTAAATTGAGAAATATGTTTTTTGACTTTTGTTTAACTTAAACACATTGCTAATAGCACTAGCTATGTGTTTATAGTTCAAATATTAATATTTGCAATGTTTAGCACTAAAAACAGTAATTTTAGGTACTTTTTTTGCAGTGTCAGTAAAAAACGTGGATCTGCCAGTAAATTTCATGGGTTCTTTTTGCCAGTAAAAAATGGGCACCGTTTGTAAATGTTGACGTTCTGCCAGTAAATTTCACTTCGGGGGGTTGGCAACACTGGCTGTTGGAGAGGACTGTATGCAAGCCTGTTGCCTTTTGATTATGGGCCCTGGATTTTCAATGGATTCATTCTGTTGGGACACATCCTGTGAGGAGATGCTGGTGTCATCAACCTGTGTTTATGTTAATTGAATGAGCTAATGACATTGTCCTCTATACAAGGTAGGAGACGGGACGACTGCTATTGTGTTGATATAACTGTGTGAAGCTCGGTGACCACAAGTCTGGGCGAAAGGTCATGTCTCAGTCACCTAGGCTGTATAGAGGATTAGATAATTAGCTCATGTTAATTAGGTTACGTTTGTATTGTTAGAGTAATCTTCTCCTGTGTATATAAGACTGTATTCTGGTTCTGAATAAAGTTAGTTCTTGGTAGCAAAAAAGCAAGTGTCGCCTTGTTTGTGCTCAGAGAGATTGGGATATCTGTATACAGACTGGGAGGAAGTGGTATATGACGGAAGCACTCAAGCGGAGTGTGGGACGTTCCGTGACATTGACCATCTCCTGTATCATATCCACACAGCCTCTGACCATCTCCTGTATCATATCCACACAGCCTCTGCCCATCTCCTGTATCATGTCCACACAGCCTCTGCCCATCTCCTGTATCATATCCACACAGCCTCTGACCATCTCCTGTATGATATCTACACAGCCTCTGCCCATCTCCTGTATCATATCCACCCAGCCTCTGCCCATCTCCTGTATCATATCCACAAAGCCTCTGACCATCTCCTGTATCATGTCCACACAGCCTCTGCCCATCTCCTGTATCATATCCACACAGCCTCTGCCCATCTCCTGTATCATGTCCACACAGCCTCTGCCCATCTCCTGTATCATGTCCACACAGCCTCTGCCCATCTCCTGTATCATGTCCACACAGCCTCTGTCCATCTCCTGTATTATGGCCGCAGAGTCTCTGACCATCTTCTGCATCATGGCTGCACAGTCTCTTTTATCTTTATTTTTTTATACACTATTTGTTTTAGAAATTCCCTGCGAGGGAACCATTATCACACATTGGGGTGTTTTGTTTTGTTAGTATAGCATACAGGTTATTTTGTTGTTATATTTGTTCTATATTTATTTGTTTAATGCATGTGAATTTTGGGAGGTGTTCTCGTAAACTGGCACTTTACAATAAATGTTGCACTTTATTTGTTAAAAAGGAGTACATATTATGTACAGACATACCCCACTTTTAAGTACACAATGAGGTTTATTTACTAAAGCTGGAAAGTGCAAAATCAGGCTCACTTCTGCATAGAAACCAATGAGCTTCTAACCTCAGCCTGTTCAATTAAGCTTTGGTAATAAAACCCGGAAGCTCATTGGTTTCTATGCAGAAGTGAGCCTGATTTTGCACTTTCCAGGTTTAGTAAATAAACCCCATTGTGTACTTAAAAGTGGGGTATGTCTGTATATACAGTGCCTTGAAAACGTATTCATACCCCTTGAAATTTTCCACATTTTGTCATGTTACAACCAAAAATGTAAATGTATTTTATTGGGATTTTATGTGATAGACCAGCACAAAGTGGCAAATTATTTTGAAGTGAAAGGAAAATGATAAATGGTTTTCAACTTTTTTTCAAATAAATATCTAAAAAGTGTGGGGTACATTTGTATTCAGCCCCCCTGAGTCAATACTTTGTAGAACCACCTTTCACTGCAATTACAGCTGCAAGTCGTTTTGGGGATGTCTCTACCAGCTTTGCACATCTAGAGAGTGAAATTGTTGCACATTCTTCTTTGCAAAATAGCTCAAGCTCTGTTAGATTGAATGGAGAGCGTCTGTAAAAAGCAATTTTTAAATATCGTCTCATATTCTCAATTTGATTCATTTCTGGACTTTGACTGGGCCATTCTAACACATGAATATGCTTTGGTCTAAACCGGGGATATGCAATTAGTGGACCTCCAGGTGTTGCAGAACTACAATTCCCATGAGGCATAGCAAGACTCTGACAGCCACAAGCATGACACCCAGAGGCAGTGGCATGATGGAACTTGTAGTTTTGCAAAAGCTGTAGGTCTGCTAATTGCATATCCCTGGTCTAAACCATTCCATTGTAGCTCTGGCTGTATGTTTGGGTCTGTTGTCCTGCTGGAAGGTGAACCTCTGCCCCAGTCTTAAGTCTTTTGCAAACTAATCTAACAGATTTTCTTCTAAGATTGCCCTGTATTTGGCTCCAACCATCTTCCCATCAACTCTATCCCTGCTGAAGAAAAGCATCCCAACAACATGACGCTGCCACCACCATGTTTCATGGTGGGGATGGTGTGTTCAGGGTGATGTGCAGTGTTCGTTTTCCGACACACATATTGTTTTGCTTTTAGGCCAAAAAGTTAAATTTTGGTCTCATCTGACCAGAGCATCTTCTTTCACATTTTTGCTGTATCCCCCACATTGCTTCTCGCAATCTGTGGACAGATTCTCCCACCTGAGCTGTGGATCTCTGCAGCTCCTCCAGAGTTACCATGGGCCTCTTGGCTGCTTCTCTGATTAATGTTCTCCTTGCCCGGTCTGTCAGTTTAGGTGGACGGCCATGTCATGGTAGGTTTGCAGTTGTGCCATACTCTTTCCATTTTGGGATGATGGATTGAACAGAGCTCTGTGAGATGTTCAAAGCTTGGGATAATTTTCTTATAACCTAACCCTGCTTTGAACTTCTCCACAACGTTATCCCTGACCTGTCTGGTGTGTTCCTTAACCTTCATGATATTGTTTTTGTACTAAGGTTCTCTAACAAACCTTGGAGGGTTTCACAGAACAGCTGTATTTATACTGAGATTAAATTACACACAGGTGGACTCTATTTACTAATTATGTGACTTCTGAAGGCAATTGGTTCCACTAGATTTTAGTTAGGGGTATCAGAGTAAAGGGGGCTGAATACGCCACACTCTTCAGATATTATTTGTAAAGAAAACGTTTATTATTTTCCTTCCACTTCACAATTATGTGCCACTTTGTGTTGGTCTATATCACATAAAATCAGAAAAAGTACATTTACTTTTTTGGTTGTAACATGACAAAATGTGGAAAATTTCAAGGGGTATGAATACTTTTTTAAGGCACTGTATATATACACACACACACTTTTTTATTTTTGAGGTGGAGGGGGGAATCATGGATGAGTTCCCACACTTTTTTTCCCAGGACTTGACTCCTGCTCTAGTCCATTGTAAGGGTGCATACTCGTTCTTTGGAGCACCCATGTTTCCCAGGATGGAAAAAATGCTTTTTTTCTATAGAAGTTAAGCAGCTTGTAAGGAGGCCAACAGCAACTTAAAAGTTGGTCGACTCCAAGTAAGAAGGAGGTCAACCACAAGTAAGATGGAGGTCAACTGCAAGTTAAAAGGAGGTCAACTGCAGGTCAAATTCACTTGCAAATGAACTTAAAATTATCTCAGAGGTATCCCAAACTGATGTATTAAAACAAGCTTAAAAAAATTTTAATTTTGTTAAGAAAAATTTATTTCTGCCATTTATATCTAATTGGGATATTTTCCTTCACTTCCTGTCCCGCAGACCCAACAAGAAGTGAGAGGATATCTTATCAATGTAAAGGAAATCCCCTCTTAGCAATTACCATGGGAACACATCTCCATTGGAAAAATTTACCTCTATTCCTGTTCTGGTGGCAACAAAAAATTTTGGATTTTCCTCACTTTCAGTCCTAGTGACATGGGTGATCATGACAATTAGAGAGACACAGACATCCATAAAATCATTTGTTCAGTGCCCGTTTACTCTCCATGCTCAGCTACAGGCACAGGCCCATTTAAATCCTTTTCCTGCAACTCCTTGGGTTCCCGGGACACATCCTGGAAAAAAATAATAAATAGCTTCAATTGTGATATTCACATTCATTTTTTTTCTGTTTCAATTGTTTTTATTAGTTATTTTGAAAAGAACAAAGAGAAAAGATCACTTAGGCCCCTTTCACACTGGGGCGGTAGGGGGCGTCGGCGGTAAAACAGCGCTATTTTTAGCGCTGTTTTACCGCGGTATTCGGCCACTAGCGGTGCAGTTTTAACCCCCCGCTGGCGGCCGAAAAAGGGTTAAAACCCCTCGTATAGCGCGGCTATAGCCGCGGTATTACCGCGGTATAGCTGCGTTGTCCCATTGATTTCAATGGGCAGGAGCGGTGAAGGAGCGGTGAATACACCGCTCCTTCACCGCTCCAAAGATGCGGCTTGCAGGAGATTTTTTCTTCTCCTGCCAGCGCACCGCTTCAGTGTGAAAGCCCTCGGGCTTTCACACTGAACAAACAGTGGAGGCTGTTTAGGGGCTTTTTGCAGGCACTATTTTTAGCGCAATAACGCCTGCAAACTGCCCCAGTGTGAAAGGGGCCTTAGGGGAGCAGCAAACAATCCTCGCATAGTCTGTACATGTAACAAAAAAATGGCACACAAATATGAAGGAGAGAAGAAACAGAAGAAGACCTAACAGTCCGGTTAGGGTCTTAAACTTGTAGAGAAAGGAAGGACAACAGGAAGGACAACAACTGACTATAAACTGCGTATAAAGTGCATCATGAACTTCGAGAAGCAGCCATCTAACTGACCACCTAGCGAATCATATTTATACAAAACATACGGATCATGAGATCAAAATATAACTTAAAGGGTTTGTAAATCCTCGTTTAAAAAAAAAAAAAAAAAAAAATCATGTCTTACTTACCTGCACTGTGCAGTTCATTTTGCACAGTGTGGCCCTGATCATGGTCTTCTGGGGTCCCCCTGAGGCTCTCGCGGCTCCTCCTCGCATCGGTAAACCCCCTGGGAGAAGCGCTTTCCTGGGGGCTTACCTTACGGGCGTGCTGCAGAGTCCAGCATTTGTGTCTATAGACACAGAATGCCGGACTCGGCCTCGCCCCCCGGCGCCCACGTCATTGGGAACGAAGGGCTCAGGTGAGTAAAACGGGGGCTGGGGGACCGGTCAGTGTCAGAAATTTTTTTACCTTAATGCATAGGATGTATTAGGGTGAAAATACACAAGGGTTTACAACCCCTTTAAACATAACCACTGTAAATTGGTCTAGGTGGTGATAAAGCCTCCGACCTGTATTGTACAATATCTAAGGCACTTCCCACTTCAGACATCATAGCTCTCCCTTTTGGGGGACCTCACTCCCAAAAATTTGCACAGGAGTATCTAAGTAGCAAAATAAATAGGCTGTAGAAGCTTGGTACCAAGATTTGCAAGAAACAAAAGAACAAGAGAAAAGTTATGGAAAGGAAAAGAAGAAAGGGTGGATCCGTCCAGGGATCCTCCATCAGTCGTCCATGGAGTCAACTCCGTACATCAGGGACCTGTAAGTAAGCAAGCCAGGGGGACCATTACATTCATTTTTTTGTATTCCCGGTGCAGATACCTCTGTTTGTTGCTTGAAAATGTATTTGGAACTGAATCCTTTGTCTGATCATCCCTGGTGTGCTTTGGAAGAGAGTTGGCTGAATGTCATTGTTTCTAGCGTCAATTTTTATTAGATGTACAATTGAGCATGTTGTATCTATTCAAGATTAGCTTGACCCAGAACTTTTATCATATTGTTACTATTCTTAGACAATCAGATCAATCTATTTACCTTGTGTACCCTCTTAGTTCAAACACTTAGAAAGCTTTTGTAAAAGCTGTATTAAACTTGCCCAGCTAAAAATATCCTATACATGCAGCCAAATAACTAAGCCATACACTCAACGCCATATAACAAAATGCACTAAAAAGCACTAAGAAACTCATGGCGCTTGTTTTTTCATTCATTAACCACTTCTTTTTCTAAAAATGATTGAATTTATTAACAAGGAACTACAACATGAAGGCAGTTGAAGAATACATGGAATAAGGTCACGTAGCAGCAAGCTTAGAACAGTAGAGCATAACGCAAGTAAACAAGGGCTTAGATATCAATCAGATCAAGCAAACGGGGGGGAGGAGGGCCAGAGGTATAAGTGACCAAAGAAAGAGAGAGAGAAAAAAAAACTATATATATATATATATATATATATACACACAAAGTATATAATATAATAATTTAATATAATAATTTTTTAGAAATATGCCTCCAAGCACCCTCCCGATGCCTCAGCAACTAAGCCACTGAGAACATAGAGAAGCCAAGCCTACTGTATCTACCATAGGGAAGAGAGAAAAGTGGAAGAAAGGAGAAAGAACGAGAAAAGGACTGAGGGGAAATTGGGGAACAAGAGGAGTGGGGAGAAGGAAGAAGGTGGTGAGGAGAGGACCTAGCCATCTGCAGCCATCCCAAGCAGTTAAGTGCCTCTCAGAGGCAGCGGTTGAGGTTGAGTTCAAGACCAGGCATTTTCATCCCTTTCCAGCCCAGGCCATTTTTCAGTTTTCATGGCTCTCATTTGAATGATAATTACTCAGTCATGCAACACTGTACCCAAATTACATTTTAATCATTTTTTGAGACAGATATAGCTTAATTTTGTTGGTATTTAATCACCAGAATGTTTTTTCTTAATGTTTGATATATACAGTCAGGTCCATAAATAATCTAATCTTTTTAATCTTTTCTAATCTAATCCAAAAGTAATGGGACAGTTGGCTGCTCAGCTGTTCCATGGCCAGGTGTGTGTTATTCCCTCATTATCCCATTTACAAGGAGCAGATAAAAGCTCCAGAGTTCATTTCAAGTGTGCTATTTGCAGTTGGAATCTGTTGCTGTCAACTCTCAATATGAGATCCAAAGAGCTGTCACTATCAGTGAAGCAAGCCATCATTAGGCTGAAAAGACAAAACAAACCCATCAGAGAGATAGCAAAAACATTAGGTGTGGTCAAATCAACTGTTTGGAACATCCTTAAAAAGAAAGCTCAGCAACACCAAAAGACCACGGAAAACAACTGTGGTGGATGACCGAAGAATTCTTTCCCTGGTGAAGAAAACACCCTTCACCACAATTGGCCAGATCAAGAACACTCTCCAGGAGGTAGGTGTATGTGTGTCAAAGTCAACAATCAAGAGAAGACTTCACCAGAGTGAATACAGAGGGTTCACCACAAGATGTAAACCATTGGTGAGCCTCAAAAAGAGGAAGGCCAGATTAGAGTTTGCCAAACAACATCTAAAAAAGCCTTCAAAGTTCTGGAACAACATCCTATGGACAGATGAGACCAAGATCAATTTGTACAAGAGTGATGGGAAGAGAAGAGTATGGAGAAGGAAAGGAGCTGCTCATGATCCAAAGCATACCACCTCATCAGTGAAGCATGGTGGTGGAAGTGTCATGGCGTGGGCATGTATGGCTGCCAATGGAACTGGTTCTCTTGTATTTATTGATGATGTGACAAAAGCAGCAGGATGAATTCTGAAGTGTTTCGGGCAATATTATCTGCTCATATTCAGCAAAATGCTTCAGAACTCATTGGACGGCGCTTCACAGTGCAGATGGACAATGACCCGAAGCATACTGCGAAAGTAACCAAAGAGTTTTTTAAGGGAAAGAAGTGGAATGTTATGCAATGGCCAAGTCAATCACCTGACCTGAATCTGAATGAGCATGTATTTTACCTGCTGAGACAAAGCAAGTAGAGGCCTGGCAAGACAAAGAATGAAGGAAAAATGCCCCAAGAACAAGCAGGAACTGAAGACAGTTGCAGTAGAGGCCTGGCAGAGCATCACCAGGGATGAAACCCAGCATCTGGTGATGTCTATGCGTTCCAGACTTCAGACTGTAATTAACTGCAAAGGATTTGCAACCAAGTTTTAAAAAGTGAAAGTTTGATGGATGATTGTTAATCTGTCCCATTACTTTTGATCCCTTAAAAAGTGGGAGGCACATATACAAACTGTTGTAATTCCTACACCATTCACCTGATTTGGATGTAAATACCCTCAAATTAAAGCTGAAAGTCTGCAGTTAAAGCGCATCTTTTTCAAATTCAAATCCATTGTGGTGGTGTATAGTGCCAAAAAGATTAGAATTGTGTCGATGTCCCAATATTTATGGACCTGACTGTACAGTAAATAAAAAATGACAGAACATTTTGAAAAATGTTTGTGTCTGTTATAAAATGTAAATAAATTATCTTTCTTCATTTATTTAGGTCAAAATGTATTCGGCTACATTTCTTTGGTAAATGTAACCCAAATCAGTGTATATTATTTAGTCTATGTGAAAGTTATAGAATCTACAAACTATGGTATATAAATTTGAAAATGGTTCAATCTTGATGTACTGATGGCCTGTCTTTTTTCTTGAGGCCCCAAAATGCCAGGATAGTACAAATACCCCCAAATGACCCCTTTTTGGAAAATAGACAGTCCAAGGTATTTAGTAGGAGAGATGGTGAATTTTTTGAAGTTGTAATTTTTAGCCACCACTTTTTTTGGAAAATGGAAAAATTTGTCATATTAACAAGTTATTTCTCACACACAACATAGGCATACTTATAATTACACCCCAAAAAACATTCTGCCCCCCTCCCATAGGCAGGCGCACGGGGTGCATCCAAGAGAGTGTCTTGCCCACGCTGCCTGTAAAACTGTTTCACAGGCAGCAGATTGTGAGAATTGCCAGAGCTGTTCATTGTATGAAACTGTCAGATAATGACACTGCATGCAGGGAGAGAGACCAGCTTTCAAAATGTCGGGGTGATGTCGGGGGTGGGCGGGACCGAACAGCCATCAAACACCAGCCAATGGGATGGGGTCTGGGTGGGCCGCTACATTTATGTGGCCCCGCCCCCTCTCTGAAGCAGCTCAAACATTGTCTGGTATTTATACCGCTTGGTCCCGCCCACCCCCAACATTGTGGCTGAGTTGTAAGTCATCACAACTCAGCTGCGATGTCGTAGGTGGGCGGGACCAAGCGCCAACACCAGCCAATGATTGGGCTACTTCAGAGAGGGGGCGGAGCCAGAGAAATGTAGCGGCCCGCCCAGACCCATCCTATTGGCTGAAGTTTGGTAACTGTTCAGTCCCGCCCACCACCAACATCACCACTGACTTTTAACAGATGGTCTCTCTCCCTGCATGCAATGTCATTATCATACACTGAACAGCTCTATGCTGCCAATCAGTACCAACCAATGCTGCCTATCTGTGCCAAGCAATTCTGCCTATCAGTGCCAACCAGTGTAAACCAGTGCTGCCTATCAGTGCCAACCAATGCTGCCTATCAGTGCCAGTGCTGCTTATCAGTGCCAACCAATGCTGCCTATCAGTGCCAGTGCTGCCTATCAGTGCCAACCAATGCTGCCTATCAGTGCCATCCAGTACTGCCTATCCGTGCCAGTGCTGCTTATCAGTGCCAACCAATTCTGCCTATCAGTGCCAACCAGTGCTGCCTATCAGTGTCAACCAATGCTGCCTATCAGTGCCAACCAGTGCCAGTGAGTGCTGCCTATCAGTGCCAACCAATGCTGTAAATCAGTGCCAATTAATGCTGCCTATCAGTGCTGCATATAAGTGCACATCAGTGCTGCCTATCAGTGGCAATCAGTACCCATCCGTGCTGCCCATCAATGCTGCATATCAGTGCCCATCAGTGCTGCCTATCAGTGCCAATCAGTGCTGACAATTAGTACCCATCAGTGCTGCCTATCAGTGCCACCTATCAGGGCCCATCAGTGCTGCCAGTCAGTGCCCATCAGTGCTGCCTATCAGTGCCCATCAGTGCAGCCTATCAGTGCCCATCAGTGCTTCCACTCAGTGCTGCCTATCAGTGCCAATCAGTGTCCATCAGTACTGCGAATCAGAGCCTATCAGTGCCCATGAATGCTACCAATCAGAGCCCATCAGTGATGCATATCAGTGCCTATCAGTGCTAATCAGTGCTGACAATCAGTATCCATCAGTGCTAATCAGTGCTGACAATCAGTACCCATCAGCGCCACCTATCAGTGCCAATCAGTGCTGCCTATCAGTGCACATCAGTGCTACCAATTTGTGCCCATCGACGATGCCAATTAGTGCTGCCAATCAGTGCAGCCTATTAGTGCCCATCAGTGCTGCCTATTAGTGCCCATCAGTTCTGCTTTAGCAGGGATGGTGGAAGCCCCTCTACAGATAATTGCAATACAAATTACCTTCAAGTGCAAAAACTTTTTATTTGGGAGGTTCACACCATTATAGCATTTTGGAATTTTTATTTTTTAGAGTGTTACACTTAATTGTATATGTTTTAGTTGCGGTTATAATGTGAATTATTGCACTAGAAGTTAATTTCCCACCACCCCTGCTAAGTCCATGTCTTTATGGACTTTGCTTTGTGCACTGGTGTACAGTCATGTTGGAACAGGAAGGGGACATCCCCAAACTGTTCCCACAAAGTTGGGAGCATGAAATTGTCCAAAATGTCTTGGTATGCTGACGCCTTAAGAGTTCCCTTCACTGGAAATAAGGGGCCAAGCCCAACCCCTGAAAAATAACCCCACACCATAATCTCCTCTCCACCAAATTATTTGGACCAGCACAAAGCAAGGTCCATAAAGACATGGATGAGCGAGTTTGGGGTGGAGGAACTTGACTGACCTGCACAGAGTCCTGACCTCAACCCGATAGAACACCTTTGGGATGAATTAGAGTGGAGACTGCAAGCCAGGCCTTCTTGTCCAACATCAGTGCCTGACCTCATAAATGCCCTTCTGGAAGAATGTTCAAACATTCCCATAGACACACTCCTAAACCTTGTGGACAGCCTTCCCAGAAGAGTTGAAGCTTTTAAAGCTGCAAAGGGCGGCTAACTCAATATTGAACCCTATGGACTAAGACTGAGATGGCATTAAAGTTAATGTGTGTGTAAAGGCAGGTGTCCCAATACTTTTGAATATATATTATACACATACATACATACATACATATACACACGTATGTGTGCTTGAGCTTTCGGGTGCACACCCTAATGCAATAGGCTGCGCACGCCTATGCCCCCTCCAGTATAGTGATGCCACACTTCTCACAGTCTAACCGTATAGAGAGGCCTGAAGTCCAAGGAGCACCTTTAGACTTTCTATGGGCATTGATTACCCATCTAATTTCCTAATTGCCTATCACATTTTTAGAGGCCCTGGAGCTCCAGGACAGTGGAAATTACCACAAAACTGCCTTATTTTACAACACAAATACCCCAAGGTATTTTCTAAGAGGCATAATGAGTTTTTTAAAAATGTATTTTTTCTACTGCAAGTTTTTGGACAATATGGAAAGAATATGAAAATTATTATTTTAATACAAAGTTGTTAATTATTAAGATACCTCCAACACACAGTATAAGCATACTTAGAATAACACCTAAAAACAAATTTTCCACTCCTCCCTAGTAGGGATGAGCCGAACACACCACGGTTCGGTTCGCAGTAGAACATGCGAACAGGCAAAAAATTAGTCTGAACACGCAAATACCATTAAAGTCTATGGGACACGAACATGAATAATCAAAATTACATAAACGGGTGGCCCCGCCCCCTCTGACATCCCAGGAAAGCCATAGGGAAGTTCTCGTGCGGCAGAGGGGGGCGGGGTCACCCAGGAACGCCCCGCCCTCATTTATAAAAGAACTGTCAAAGCGAAGACGCGTCATACGGCGGGAGCCTTCCATGGAGGCGGGTCAGTCGCGTTTTTTTATTTCCATTTTCGCTACGGCAGAGCAAGAGAAGAAGAAGACTTTATGGGACATTTTTATTTTTTAATAAAGGACTTGTCCCAAGCCGTGTCTTGTCATTTTTACCATTTTGACACTTTTTTTGTGAAATGGTAGGGGTACATTTGTATCCCGTTACCATTTCACACAGGCGGGGAGGCCGGGATCTGGGGGTCCCCTTGTTAAAGGGGGCTTCCAGATTCCGATAAGCCCCCTGCCTGCAGACCCCCACAGCCACTTGGCAAGGGTTGAGGGGATGAGGCTACCCCAAAGCACCCACCCCATGTTGAGGGCATGTGGCCTGGTACAGTTCAGGAGGGGGGGCGCTCTCTCATCCCCCACTCTATTCCTGTGGCCTGCCAGGTTGCGTGCTTGGATAAGGATCTGGTATGGATTTTTGGGGGGACCCCCGCGCCATTTTTAAAAAAAATTTGGCACAGGGTTCCCCTTAAAATCCATACCAGATCTGAAGGGTCTGGTATGGATTTTGAGCGGGACCCCCACGCCATTTTTTTAAAAAAAAATTTGGCCCGGGGTTCCCCTTAATATCCATACCAGACCTGAAAGGCCTGGTATGGAATTTGGGGGGACACCCACGCAATTTTTTTTACATTTACATTACATTTTACATTTACTTTTTTTTACCTCATAATGATAAATTCATCATAACGAACATTCGTAATTGTTACGAAAAGTTAACGAACCTAATGAAAATTCGTATTTCGTACGAATCCAAATTGAATTTCGGACACGAATTACGAAATACGAATGAATTCTAATACGAAACGGAACGGAACGAAACTAAGCAAAATTTCTTGATGCCGCACATGTCTAGTAGATAAACCCCATAGTCTTTTGAAGACCTAATTTTTTGCCACAATTTTTGGAAAATGTGGAAAGGAAAATGAAAAATAATTTTTGTCAGTTTTATAAGATATTTAGAAGATACTTTTCACACACAGCATAGACATATTTAGAATTTCACCCCAACATACAGTTTGCTACTCCTACAACCAACACTGCATGGAAAGCAATGTACTGTAATGGTTGCCTCTGGATCAAGGAATATAGCTTAGTGTAGCATTACCTATAGCAGTCCTCATTCCTAAAAGCCAAACAAGCCTAGCCTACTGGTATGTGGCTGACTCCAGGAATGCCATGTTAACCAGCCAGGAAGTACAGGAGGCTGAAGAAAGGAAGAACAAAAAGATTTCTGTGATTCCAGGAATGCAGTTGTCCGGAGGGGAAGACTTGAACTTGGGTCTCACAGGTACATAGGATGTGCAGATGGGTCGGTTCAGGTGTCAGGCAGTGATAAATAAATAGGCAAATGATCGGTCCAGGCAGCAAGCAGAAACATGGTCAATAAACAGGCCAGGGTCAGTTCAGGCAGACGCAACACTGCACTGATGTGGCAGTGATCAAGAACCCTTTTGCTGGCTGCACTGGCTCTGGTGACACTGTACTGATGTGGATGAGATCTTGTAACATTATCACTGTCGTAGCGATAATCAGGAACACTGTAACTTGCTGTACTCTTAGGCCTCATTCACAGGGGATGTTTAAATGTGTACCCTGTTCTAGGGCCATGCTTACCCACATTGGAATGCACAGGTGTTCTGTGCATCCCCGTGCAGGTAGTCCCATCTATGCCTATTGGGACACAGTGGATACAAAGACACAGCTTCTGTTCCCAATCTGTCTGTGTTTGGGCCTTGCACCCGCCTGAATGTCAGATTGGGAACAGCAGCTGTATCCACGCAGCCATTGTGTTCCATCTGACATGAATGGAACTGCCTGCACGGGGATGCAAGGAACACCTGTGCATCACCACATGGGTAAACATGGCCTTTGCACTCGATACGCATTGATACGCGTGAATGAAGCCTTATGGTGACACTGAGACTGGTGTGGTGGTGTTCAGGGACACTGTGGGGTTGATTTACTAAACTCAAATTTACTGTGCACTTTTGAAAGTGCAGTTGCACTCTGCAAGTACAGTTGCTCCAGGGCTTAGTAAATGATTAGAAGCTCTGCTGACTTCCATCATCTAATCATGTGCAAGCAAAAATGCTATTTTTCTATTTACTTTGCATGTGATTGATTGTTCCTTGTAAAGTGAAGCTTTACCTCATTTACTAAGCTCTGGAGCAACTGCACTTGCAGAGTGCAACTGCACTTTCATAAGTGCACAGTCTATTTGCGTTTAGTAAATTAAACCATGTGACTGGCCGCACATTTGTGGTGTGTAAGGGCTCATTTACACCACCCCTCAACCGCTCCCCCATTAGCTGGGAAGATAGCTGCTGGGGGTGTACACATGTCATGGCAGGAATCATACCCCATGTTTCCCATGGTGGACGTTACTGCCCACTGAGTGAAACCTATTCAAGTGGATGGGGCCAAGTTGTAACTGCATCACAATCATACACAACGCACGAAGTTGCTGTGCAGTAGTCCAGTATTTAGGGGGTTTAGGGGATTACAATAGGTAATGCTCTCTGAAGAGCGATTTGTACTCAGAGCCCCTAACTTTTGGTTTTTTAATCACAGTGGGGACAGAAAGTATTCAGACCCCCTTACATTTTTCACCCTTGTTATATTGCAGCCATTTGCTAAAATCATTTAAGTTAATTTTTTTCCTCATTAATGTATACACAGCACCCAATATTGACAGAAAAACACAGAATTGTTGATATTTTTGCAGATTTATTAAAAAAGAAAAACATGTTTTTAAAAAACATTTTTTTCACAATTCCCAAAAAGTTGGGACGCTGTGTAAATCGACATGAAAATAGAATGCAATGATTTTCAAATCCCATAAACCCATATTTTATTCACATAAGAAAATAGAAAATAGAAAATGTTTAAACTACGAAAATGTAACATTTTAAGAAAAAAATAAGGTAATTTTGAAATTATTGGCAGGAGGTGGATAAAGTTCATCTGAAGCCAATTTATTTTTTTGCTTGTTTTGGATAATGTAGGAGTAAGGGCTGAAACACACTTTTCCATTGCAATTCATGAAGGTAATGTAGCCAAGAGTCGGCTATTATTACCTGCATTTAAGAGACACTGTGCAGCATCTCAGCTATGAAGCTATTTCCTCCTAGTGTTTGGCTGGGATTCTTCCTGAATATAGAGTGACTGAGCTCTAAGTGTAAAGCAGACCATCTTGGGACGTGTAGTTCAGGAAGCTGGGGTCTTGCTGGATTGTTTTGAACTACAATTACTAGCCTGCTGGAAGAGAGGAACAGACTGCTGGGAGAGGATATATAAGGCCTGTGTTAGGCCCAGATCGCTCTCTTGGGACCCCGGCCTGGATCTGCAAGCAAGGACTCTGTGTCTGAGGGTGCTGTGGCCGAATCACGGCATGTGCAAGGAAGAGTCATCACGAGTGTGTCTAAGGGGCACCCGCTGCCAGCATTTCCATACTGTTCGAGATCAGCCTCGAGGCCACTCCTGCTCCATCCACACCAGATCTGGCCGCGGCGCGACAGAGGTCAGACACCATCCCCTGAGCCAGGATGATGAGGGAGACCCTGTAAAGCCTTCAACTTTGTTATCATCATCATCAGTTACAATATCGGTGAGCAGGCACTTGGCCATCTACTAGACACTGCATGCAGACAACGTTGTCTCTTCTCACATTGCTTATGCCTGTAGAACTCCATGACACAGTATACCTAAGTAAATACCACAATTACCACCAGCACAGGTTTCCTCAATTATACATTTCCTAAGATAAGAGAGGTTCTAACCCTTCCCTTCACACCATACAAAATAAGAACAAATGTCAAAAGTTTTAATTGAAATCCCATCCCATCAAAACTTGTCTTTTAGGTTTTCTAGAGATGAGGAGTTAAAGCAATTTTAGCACTAAAAGTGATAAAAAAAAAAAAAGAATTTGGTGTAGTTGAGTCAGTTAATCACCACCATTGCTGATGCATTTTACTATGAGGGGAGACTGTAATTTGAACTTCTTTTCAAAATACACCTGTAGCTGATGTGTCCTAACCTGCTCATATGCATCCAGTACAACAGTCAGAAAGTTATACTTTTACCCTTTCTTATTGAAAAGCCTGTTATGCTTTACAAATATGTTATAACGGTACCCAACTACATTACATTACAAATTAAAAAAAAAAGTTTTATATAGAAAAAAAAATTTGTAGCTCCAAGAAATCTCAGAGCATTGCTTAGAACAATGGTGATCAGTGATAGCAAACAGCTAAAGAGAAGCCCGAAGCAAAAAATAAATACATAAGTGAAAGGCTGCATTGCAAGGGGGCAGTGGAAGAGGCTAGGATAGGGTTAATTTAGCAGGAGGGATGCGACTCACCTTAATTGGCCAGTTCCGAGAGAGGAGGAGGGGGGTATACAGGGTTGGGATCTGTATAGACGGCAATCGGTTAGAGCCAACGGACATGAAAAAACGTCCCACCCTCCCGCCTGGTGTTGGATTTGTTTATGTTGATCATAATGTTTTAGCGGTTGGGATCTTTGGAGGTGTTCACATTTCTCAGTGTTAATTCATTGTAGGGGACCTATCTAAGGTATGAAGTCTTCTGTGGTATCCCTGTTAATGGTGGATTAACTGGGAAGTTTTAAATAGTAAGTATCTGTGAAAGGCGGGTTGTCTCCAAACAGGTGTAGCGCGGCTGAGGAGTTTTACTAGTCACATAGATACAAACAGGATATTGGTTTGTGGTGCCTCCCAAGACGGCAACCTTTAAATTATGGTTACTTGATTATGAGTCTTATTGTTTCTGTTTTAAAAGAATGTTCAATTGTTTGGTTATTGTAAATAAATGGCCACTGCGTCCAAATTTTCTACATATTGGTGTCATTCGCATTATTTGGTAGATGATGTAATGTGATGGGTAAATAAGGGATAATTTGAAGAAGTGGTGAACATCTGGGTTACCTTAGTAATGGTCAATCCAATTAAATTTCAAAAGGCCCAATGGCCCTGGTGAGGCTGATCCTACTAAACTAAATAGAGCATTACTACCTGGGAACCCTGTGTAAATTGTAGTGTAAATTCAAGAAGTCGCATTAAGAGTGCCAGACTTATCCCAATCTAAGTATGCTTCCAAAACATTGGAAGCTAAACAGCTGAGTTTGATCATTCACACTTCCTGTAGTGTACACACAGGAGGAGAGAGGCAGGAGGAGAAGTAGCAGATAGGCAGCTCTCTCCTCTCCTGCCTGTGGGGGGGGGGGACTGTCAGTGCAGGCTCTGGGCTGTATGAGAGGGACCTCCCATCTCAGAGCCCTGCTGATGGGCACTGACAGGCGACATTGATGACCACTGATAAGTGGCACTGACAGGCAGCACTGATGGGCACTGATAGGCAGCACTGATGGGCAGTGGCGTCTCCAGCTTTCATATTTAGGGGGGGCACATGGGGGGACAGGGACAAAAATAGGGGGGCAATATAAAATGCAAATATATAGATAGATAGATAGATAGATAGATAGATAGATAGATAGATAGATAGATAGATAGATAGATAGATAGACAGACAGACAGACAGACAGACAGACAGACAGACAGACAGACAGACAGACAGACAGATAGATAGATAGATAGATCTATATATATATATATATTATCTATCCTGGGGCCCTTTACCCCCTTTACTACGATCCCACAATGGCCCTTTCACATGTTCTGCAGTGAGCTCCCTTCCTACTGTATTGCCCCCCCCCCCCCCCCAGGGTGACAGAGAACAAGAGATATATGTCACCAGCATACCAAGAAAATATAAGGGTGCAAAGCAGTGGGAGAACTGTCAGGGTTGCAAAGGTTGTCTTGCCACCGGGCCCTGGTGTTCTGCCACTGTGGGGTTCCCCAGCCTCCTCTTGCTGTCCTGCCCCTGCTATTGACAGAGCTGGTCTGGCATTTCTTGGAATTTACAGGCTCGTTCTCCTGTCCCAAGGACGGGAGAAATCAGTCTGTTTTTTCAGTAACTGAGAGTCCTGGTGGAGTCCTTCCTGCAACTCACTCTTCTCCCTGCCAATGAGGATGCAGGGGAAGGAGCAGATCGGGCGGCCGTGGTTGTGTGAGCGCTTGCATTATGCAGTGTCAGCGAGCAGAGGGAGGGGGGAGGAATCACCCGCAGGAGCTGACTGGGGACGTTCTCCCTCTCGATAGAGACTGTGTTACCCCAGCGGTGGCCCGAGTAAGATGCGGCACATCCAATATGAATACAAACAAAAAGAAATTGCCTTTTTGTAAAAAAAAAAAAATTAAAAAAAAAAAAAAAATTTTTTTTTGGGGGGGGGGCACATGGTGGGGCCCAGCATAATGTTGGGGGGGTCAGGGCCCCCTCTGGCCCCCCCTAGGGTCGCCATTGCTGATGGGCACTGATAGGCGGCATTGATGAGCACTGATAAGTGGGAACTGATAGGTGGCATTGATGAGCACTGATAAGTGGCACTGATGGGCATTGATAGGGGGCATTGATGAGCACTGATATGTGGCACTGATAGGCTGCACTAATGGGCACTGATAGGAAGCATTGATGGGCACTGATAGGTAGCACTAATAGGCAGCACTGATGGGCACTGATAGATGGCATTGATAGGCACTGATAGGCAGCACTGATAGGTGGCATTGATGAGTACTGATAGGCGGCACTTATGGGCACTGATAGGCAGCACTGATGGAGTTGCACTAATGATCAGAGCCCTGATCATCAGTGTAAACAATGTACTGACAGTCTTGCTGGTTAACGGCTCTCCTTTCCTCACACAGACACAGCATGGGAAGAAAGAACTGCTGATAACCGGCAAGTCTGTTTACATGTGATCTGCTGATCACATGGTAAAGGGCCGCTGTGGTTGGCCCCAATACTGTGATCTGTGATCAGCTGTGTCACAAAGCGTGCAGCACGTTAGAGGCAGGGTTCTGGGATGATGTCCATGGATGCCCTCCCAGAACTGGAAGCCCAGGGCTCGGGTGGAAGGGGGGGGGGGTCAGGGGGGCCATTCATGGTTTCTTGCACCAAGGCCCTGAAGGTTCTAGTTACGCCTCTGTATACAGAGCGGTGTCCCACTTCTATGAATGATTACAAAGCTTACTCTGATTGGCTGAGGCAGAGACCATGATGTATCACCTGACCCTCTCTAGATTGTAAGTTCTAATGAGCAGGGCCCTCTGATACTTCCTGTATTGAATTGTATTGTAACTGTATTGTCTGCCCTCGAATTGTAAAGTGCTGCACAAACTGTTGGTGCTATATAAATCCTGTAATATAATAACAATAATAATAATAAAATACAAAACTTCCTGTGAATGGCTGAGCAGCTCTCAGCCCGACTCAATTTTGTACCGGGAGCGGAAAAGTTCACCCCCAGGAGGCATTCAAGCCCACTGTATCCTTAAAAGCCTCCAAAAATCCACCTTAATTTTGTCTTTCCCATCAACTGAAAACTATATTTTTTTTAGAAGTAAAAGACTAAAAAATATTTACAGGTATTTAAAATGGCAAAATTGTGTTGATGTCTTACAATTTTCATCCAAAATTTTGGGGAAAATAAGACCCTCAATTCCGTTCAACCCTATTATTGACCTTAGTTGACCCATAGACTCACAAAATGAGACAGTGGGGCTGATTTACTAAAAGATTTGAGAATAGACATATGTGATTCGCTGTGTTATAAATCAAAATTTTAATGAAATTTTTGTTATTCGGAGATTCCGAATCTGCGGATCACAATAGTAACAAATTTCAATGAATCTGAAAAAAATTATAATGAAAACAGCAAATTAATTTGTATTCATTCATTTGTGACTTCGGAGGGTTATGTAAGTTCAGTTATTTGTATCACATTCTGTATTATGATTGGACAAACTTGCAAAACATCAAAGTGTGGCAAGCAAGTCGCAAGCAATTCACAATGCAAAGTGCCAATGGAAACCTAAGGAATGAAGCAGAATTTTCAGAAAATACAAATCGATCTGATTATACTAAATTAATCCGAATATATACAAAACTGATTCCTAAAACGAATTCTGCAATTATAACAAATATGACAAAACAAAATGATTGACTTAACAAATGAATCCGAAACTAAACAATTTTTTTCGCAATGCTGGTTGAGAATCTTCACATGTGTGAATTGTGTGAATATTCAATTCAATTATCCAATCATGTGAAAAGCATCTTCATTTGATTGGGTCCTCAAATTAAACAGGAATTTGCTTTTCATATGACTGGATAATTTTAGTAAATATTTACGCCATTTTTTGAGTGAATATCCTCAAGTCCTTTAGTAAATCAGCATCAAATCATGGCACTGCTCTTGCAATCTGGGAGCACAGTATGTTTATGTAACAAGAGTGTGATTGCACCATTTACATAAATAGATACAAATCATGCATTGAAACAGGATCTTGTAAAATACTGATAATATTATATACATAAAAAACCCATAGCTTCCCATTAGAAAGTGATCAGAGTCAATCACATACTACCTCTTGAATCTTGTTGCATCCTTCATCCATTTGGGTGGTCTCCATTCTGCATGTTATTTATTTTCACAAAACTGCGTCGTGCCTTATAATCAAGGCCAAGCAAGACTGTTTCTGGAGCCCTGTTTTTATTTTTTGTATATTTAATGTAAAAGCATGTTTATTTTCCTGGAGCATGAAATGTGCATTACATATGTCTGCTCAGAGCTCAAAGTGCCACATGCACAGCACAGATGGAGATGAAATACGACTTCTGCACCTTTTGAGTGTGGGAAAATACCACTCTGGATGTCTTCTGTAAGACTGCACAATTCATATACAGTGAGAATGACTTAATAATGTTTTACGATTAATGACGAAAATGTGATTTCTTATGCCGCGTACACACGAGCGGATTTTCAGCAGGAAAAATCTTAGATGGTTTTCCAGACGGAATTCCGCTCAAGCTTGGCTTGCATACACACGGTGACACAAAAGTTCGCTGAACTTTCGACCGTCAAGAACGCGGTGACGTACAACACTACGACGAGCCGAGAACATGAAGTTTAATGCTTCCGAGCATGTGTCGAATTGTTTCCGAGCATGCATAGGAATTTTGCTCGTCAGAATTAGTACAGACGATCGGAATTTCCGATCGAAACTTTTTCCGACCGAAAAATTGAGAACCTGCTCTCAGTCTTTTGCTGGCTGGAATTCCGCCAGCAAAAGTCCGATGGAGCATACACACGGTCGCATTTTCCAACCAAAAGCTCTCATCAGATTTTTGCTGGCGGAATTTCCGATCGTGTGTACGCGGCATTAGAGTATGTATGTGTTGGTGTGTGTGGAAGTGTTTTATGGGATGGGTTGAGGTCTTACACAATTAAACGGGTAGTATCCAAGCCACTGTGAAGGATTTGGGAATGGATCAGCCGTTTTACTCCCCATATCATTCCTACTAACTAGGGAAAAGTGAAGCAGTGTAATTCTACTTTAAAAAATAAACTTGCTAAATTTTGCAAGTTACTGGAATAAAAGGGACAGGGTTATAACCTATGTCTATCAGGAGATATAGACAAGATGGAGACGCACACCAAAGATCTCCTTCAGGCATGCTCAACCCGTGGCCCGTGGAGCCATCTGATGTGCGCCCCCATGACCTAGAAACCTACAGCTTCCTTCGAGTGTACCGCTCTACTGAATGATTGGCGGTCCTCCATAATTCCGGCGGCTGTAATACACAAGCCGCTATTGCTGCCGGCTCCCTGCTGTTTTCCTTCGTTCCTAAAGCCTGGTACACACTAATCATTTTTTATTTGATTCCACCCAGCGGGTTGAACGAATAAAAACTGACAGCTGCTGTACTAACAGTCCGACGGTAGCACAGCGATCTCTCCCCACTGAGCTGTTGTGTTCTGAGAGGGGGGCGCCCCCCCGATTGGCTGAGAGCGCTGACCAGGAGCCGGTCAGCTGCTGGTTTTTCAGCATGTTCGTCTGACAGAAGGTGGCCAAACGACCGGCTTCTGTCAGACCGGCTGACATACACATGCATTGAATGTTGGACAGTTTTTATTGAACTGGCCGATGTCTCCCAACATTCGTCCCGTGTGTACCAGGCAATACACACAAGTGAACATATTCGCCAGCACACCATGGATCAACACTTCCGTCCAAAGGTTTCTTCTATTGAGAGAGATCGCTACACAGAAATAGGTTACACCTGTGATGTGATCTCTCTCAATAAAAGAAACCTTTGGACGGAAGTGTTGATCCATGGTGTGCTGGCGAATATGTTCACTTGCTTGATGTTTCCAGGACCCAACTGGTACTCGCTACAGCACCCACCATTTTAAGAGCCATACTTTCCAGGAACGTTTGCGATAGCAATATTGACAAGGCAATACACACAGACATGGGGGAGGAGCCTTTAGCCGAGTGGTTTACATCTAGTGGCATCCATACAGGGGTGATAGCTTCAAAGACCCTGATATAGTGACGGGCCGGCTGCAACACTGGTTTAGAGCTTTTTTGGCTGGTCACACCTGAGCGCGAGAGTGGGATTAATGGCGATCTGGTTATTAAAAAATTAGATCAGTGGGTAAACATCCAACAGGGATTGGTCCCGTGGAAAATTATGATCCTGATTGTTTTTTAAAATCTTCATGACGCTATTTAAATATTTGAAATTCTGAACCATTTTGTTTCACCAAAATCTCATTTCATTTAATCAAATCACTTAAAGTGGAGTTCCACCCACTTTTACAACTCTTCAGCATCCCTCACTAAACTGTGCACTGTAAACGAATTGGATATTTAAAAAAAAAAATTCTCAGCACTTACTGTATATCTGCTGTATTCATTTTTCACTTCCTCCTCCCTGGCCACGGCCCATCATTTCCTGTTTGCAATGCCTTCTGGGAAGGGGCAGCAACTTCCTCTGACACTGCCGTTGCTATGGAAACCGGACCTGGAACCTATTACACTGCTTGTGCTACACTGAGCATGTGCGAGATCTGCAAGGATGAGATCCAGGAAGAAATACAGTCTGGCTTCAGATGCCCAGACTTAAGATGGCCACGGCCTGCTGTAAGTTTATAAAATAACAAACTACTGCTATAAACTAACAAAACAGACCTTAGTTTACAGACTAACTTTACTAGAATACATTAAGCTTGTGTATTATAGGGGTATTTTTATTTAAAAAGTATAATTTCGGCCGGAACACCACTTTAAGTGGCCCGTGCTCTTCAAAAGCTTGAGCACCCCTGTTCTAAGTGTTCTTTATTGGAGCATTCATAATATAGCTGCTTCCATGATGCTTCCGCTCAAGGATCTCCTTAACGCGTTTAACCGAAATTACTTGATGACAAGGAACCGTAAAGATCTTTGTGATCAAGCCGTTTTGGTGAAACGTGTTAAGGCAAGGTGATCCTTGGGTGGAGTCATCATGGAAGCAGCTATATTATTGATAGGTCCAATAAAGAACCATTAGAAGGAAGAGGTCTTTGGTGTGTGACTCCTATTCATCTATATCTTTTAATTGTAAGTGGAGACGGGCTTTTCAAGCCTGCACCCTAGACTAGACTCCTTTTGTTATGAATCGAAATTCAGATGAAATTTTGGTTATCTTGATTCGGATGTACCCAGATTTCTGAATCACAATAGTAACGAATTTCAATGAATCCAAAATAAATTATAACTAAACGAATTATCCAAATTTATATTTGAAATGGAAACATATTGCAATAAATACAGTAAGGTATAAAAGTGAAATAAGATGATGATTCCTACTTAGGCTGCTGAATAGAATAGAATAGAAAATAATAGATTAGAATAAAACAAAATATAATAGAAATTACTGTATATACTCGAGTATAAGCCGAGTTTTTCAGCACATTTTTTTTGTGCTGAAAATGCCCCTCTCAGCTTATACTGGAGTCAAGCACTTTTCTGCAGCAGAGAATGACATTTTCCGAACCAACTTTGGGGCCCCGAATCTCGGGGCCACTTGGTGCTAGGAACTCCATATTTGGTGTGCAAACCCAGTGGAACTAGCACTACAACATATCCAAAGCTGGGGTTCCTAGCACCAAGTGGCCTCAAGATGGGGCTCCAAAGTCGGTTCGGAAAATGTCATTCTCTGCTGTAGAAAAGTGCTTGACATTTTCCGAAGTCAGTCAACTGTGTCCATCTGCAGCAATGTCATTTCGGGACCCTTTGGGTCCAGAGCCCCAAATTTTGGCTGCAGCTAGGGGGCATCTAGGAACCCTTAACTACCGAATTTGAAGTTCGGGGGATCTATGGCTGCAAATGGGCACAGTGAGGCATGCAAATGGGCACAGTGAGGCTGCAAATGGGCGTTGTTGACCCTCTTTTCCACTTACAGTAGCTGCGCATTTTTCACCCTAGGCTTATACTCGAGTCAATACGTTTTCCCAGTTTTTTGTGGTAAAATTAGGTGCCTCGGCTTATATTTGGGTCGGTTTATACTCGAGTATATATATAATTAGAATAGAATAGAAAATAAAGGAATAGAATAGAAAAGTAAAGAATAGAAAATAATCGAATAGAACAGAATAGAAAAAAAAATATATAGAAAAGAAAAATAGAATAGATTAGAATAGAATAGAACAAAATAGAACTAATATATCCATTTTCCGGATTTCAAATACATTTGAGTTGCGAATAAATTCTAATTTTGAGTCGAATTTTAAAATAACAAATATACGAAAAAAATCAGAAAACGAATCAACTTAGCGAACTGATCTGAAACTAAACACATTTTTCTATTGTGCACATCTCTACTCTAGACGCCCACAGAGATTGCATGAGGCGAAGGTCTACAGCAGTGCTGTATATGTGGAGGTCTGAACTATGTCTATCACACCTTGAAAGTCTTTGAACATTTTACCTTTTTTGAATTAATTTTTGAAAAATCACCAAAGACAGAACTTTGTTTTCCTCATGGTTCTCTTCTTTTTCTTGCTTGTGAAACTTTGATTGAACCTATAATGCTCTCCTCCTTCATTGTTTTCTTCATTGCCAGATACTGAGCTAAGGACACTCAATACTACTTTGGTACTGGAGGCTGGGGAGTGGTCAAGCTGCACCATGCCAAGCCTCTGCAGCCTTGTTGAGAGGGACCTTTCCAGGTTCTGTTGACTACTGCTCCATCAGTCAAGTTTGGGCCCACCTGAATCCACACCTCCCATTTTAAAAATGTCTCCATGCCTTTCCTTTGTGATATCAGCACTTCAGGCCATTTCTATGACTGGATTACATGCATAGTAGGAGTCAATGTTTACTTAGAAACCCTGTTAGACGGATGTAGTCTTTCAACAGGGAGTTATTAGTTGTTTGCTGTTGTTTATGTGCTGCCTTTAAGCATGGTTGCTTAAGCCTAGTTGGCCTCTTATGTTTCATCTGAACCTATATTCTAGAAATATATCAGTTAGTTAGCGACCTGTAAGTGGGATCCATTTTCTTGGATGGATTTAATTGATACTTGGTTGAGTTAGGCTCATTTTAAAAGCTAATTGGTGCTATTCTTGTTCTGGTGGAGTCTATTGCTATCTTTTTCCTTTTTACCTTTTCTGTCCCTTCAATTGAGAGTCCTGGGCAAAGTAGTGAAATGTTTTTGCTTTTAAGGTGTAAACTTGTTAAAAATATTCATGCATATGTGCAACAGCTTACCGAAATATATTACGGTATATCCTTTTTTGAGACAGATAGAACTTTCTTTTTTTTGAGCCATGATGAAGGCCAGATGGCTGAAACGCATTGGCTTTTTTGACTGTTGTTCACCTGCATTAATAAAATGATGTATTAGCCAGCTTTCATGGCACCAGCCTTTTTCCCTTTTTTGCAAGAACTTTCTTTTGGTGGTAATTAATAACGATGGTGTTTTTAACTTATATTAGAGTTACATAAATCAAACATTGCCATGAGAGACCTCAATAATCCTCAACCCATTATTACAGTGATGTAGCTCACACATAGGAATTCATAAAGTTCATATAAAAGAGTTCATGTAGGTAAATGACTCCTCTTCATGAATGTTCAAACGTAGTGCTCAAGTGTCCAATCACCAAAAAAAGTTTCCAAAAGTGTAACACCCCAACCTTAATCTGGATGTACCCTTACCAGAAGCCATGGACCCTCTAATCAAAGAGAGGTCAAATGCACATGTGGCCAAATACCCTGGCCAGGATGATCACAGTTCTCTCCAATCGCTTAGATAATGTATAGACCAGGCATGTCCAAAGTCCGGCCAGTGGGCCAATTGCAGCCCGCGTTCCGGTTTAATACGACCCCCCCCTGGTAATTTTTATATATATATATATATATATATATATATATATATATATATATATAGCAATAACTCTCGACGGAGCTGCTGGTTTAAAGCGGGCCTGTTACCTTCACTCTGCTTCCCTCTGTTTCACCAGCAACGGGTCTAGGGTCCCGTTGAGTTTACCTCTGGACGATACAAGCACCAACTCTTGAGTACGTTTTAAATGCTTTATTGAACAATTAACGAAGGAAGTAGCAGGAAAGAGGCAGAAGGGAAACTGCAGGGAAAGCTCAAATACCTTTCTGTAGGATTCTTGACAAATGTCCTTTAGAGTTGAATATTTCAGTAGAATGCGCTCCCCTCGTGGGACACACTCTTTGCTCACCTGGATAGGCCTCTCTCACTTGCCTAGCAGCCAGTACGCAGCACGAACAAAAGTCTCTGCCACAGACTTGCTTGGGATGAACCCGTACGATCCTCTGCCACAGGATGTATTGGTTTTGTGGTGAATGTCAGTCACAGTGCTTGAACCTTTAAGCCAAACCCGGCAACTCTATGCTGTAAAGTTACTTTAGGATACGTCCTCCAACTGAGTCACCAGGCCCCTCTCCAGACCAGCACTCCGCATGATCCTTCCATGACGGGTCCCCCCCTGGGATCTCCTCGGTTGTCCAGCTTCTTCACTCTGGATAGACAGCTCAGGACCATTCCTTGGCTACTGTGGTAGGCCCCAGAAAAGCTTCTGGGCCCACCCATGCGCCGCAGCGACGCGGGCCTCCGGAACGGAGGATCACGAGGTAGCACTCTACAGGAGGGCCAGCAGGTGGCTGTAAAAAAACCTAAAACATGGCGTCTGTCCCATAAATACCTTCTCCCAGAATCCCACTCGGAGGACCACCTCCACCGAGTTGTCTCCGGGACAGAAGAGCATCCATACGCTTTGACACGTTGCCTTTAGTAACAACGACACCCACCGGCCCAGTATGGAAACACATGCAACGTCAGCCAAGCTGGAACAGAGGCAAATCTAACTTCCCCTAACGAGCAATTTACTAAATTTACCTATCAGATGGTAGATCGCAAATCTACCAGCGCTATATATATATATATATATATATATATATATCTTTTGTGGCCCCCAAGATATATGGTGTATTTATAAGTGCTACCTCAGAGGGGACAAGGAGGGGGCGGACGAGTGCCTTCAGATTACATACAGAAGAATCTCCTGTTTACTCTGTAATAGGAAGTCCCATCTCCTGGGCTGCCATTGGACGACTATTATGTCTATCATAGGAGGCGGGACTTTGTATTAAAGAGGCCACCGAGTAAACAGGAGATTCTCCTGTATGTAATCTGTCAGTACTGGTCTCGCCCCCCTCCCTGTCCCCTCCGAGGCTGCAGATGGGTATCGATCAGGCTGCACTGATGCCAATGGTAAGGCTGCATTCATGGCACATGTGAGGCTGCATTCATGGCACATATGAGGCTGCATTCATGGCAATGGTAAGGCTGCATTCATGGCAATGGTTAGGCTGCATTGATTTCAATGGAAAGGCTGCATCCATGGCAAAGGAGAGGCTGCATTCATGGCAATGGTGACGCTGCATTCATGGCAATGGTAAGGCTGCATTCATGGCAATGGTGATTCTGCAGGTGGGCACTGATTAGGCTGCATTGATGGGCACTGTCCCTTATTTTGCTTCACAGTTATTTATTTAAAATTTAAGTTTTTCCCTGAATCTTCCCTCACATCAGTGTCCTCCCTCTCCTCCCCCTCCCACATGTACTCACCGTTTTGAAGGCAGCTTCTCGTTCCTCTCTCCAGTCATGTGATAACAAGTGATAGGGGAGAGAGGAAGGAAAGTCTGCCGTTGGTCTATCTCCCCCTGCAGGCTGGAGGGAGCATAACGCCTAATGCTCTCTCCAGCATATGACGGAAGCTTCTCCTCCTGACAGGAGTGAAATTGCGATCACTCACTGTCAGAGAGGAGTGGCTCCAGGACCACACCTGACTAGCCCACTGAGCCATCGGCCCATCAGGAATCTCCCGGTAGTCCCGATGGCCAGTACATGCCTGGTCGGCCCTCACGCATGTTCACTTCATCAAATCTGGCCCTCTTTAAAAAAAGTTTGGACACTCCTGTTGTAGACTGTATTCCTTATCTTGCCGTTGCTCCAATATAGGAAAAAGCAGCTCAACATAGTGTAATATCGTACTGCTTGGTTTGATATTTAAAGAATTGCACTTACACTTAAAAGAATATAATTCGCAAGGTAAAACAGCCGGACAGCTGTTGCAGAAGTGTCCCGCACTTCCTAAAACACGTGATGACGTAAGCACGTCATTCCACCCACTTTTCATGTTTATATATGATTTATTTTCCAAGCGTGGTTTTCTTATGAATAGGTTGAGTTTTTAAATCCCTATTCCTACTATATAATGCAAATAAGAACAGCTTTAAAAAAAATAATGATGTTCTGACTGCATATCACATTTTTCAAGGCCCTAAAATGCATGTACAGTACAAAAAACCCAAAGTAATCACTTTTTGCAAAAAAAACAATTGATGGTGATCTCTTTTTTGCCACACCATCACTGACAGTCAATAGCACTTAAACACCAATACCCCCCCCCCCCCCCGTGTGTTACTTACTCCTGATTCCTGCAGTGTATGCGTTACTTACTCCTAAATCTTGCACACGCTGCATTCCTTATTCCTGACCACTGCACTCTGTATGCTACTTACTCCTGGCCTCTGCACTCTGTAAATCGCTTACTCCTGGTCCTCGCATTACTAACTCCTGACTTCTGCATTGTGTGCATTACTTATCACTGACCCCTGCACCATGTTTGTTAATTACTCCTGATCACTACATTCTCTGCAATACTTACTCCTGCACCCTGCACTCTGTAAATCGCTTACTCCTGGTCCTCGCATTACTAACTCCTGACTCCTGCATTGTGTGCATTACTTACCACTGACCCCTGCACCATTTTTGTTAATTATTCCTGATCCCTACATTCTCTGCAATACTTACTCCTGCACCCTGCACTCTTTTCAATATGCATCCCTAAACTCTACACTCTGAGATTTATGTACTCGACCCAGAGCACAGTAGGTTCAGGGTTTATTGAACTGCTTGCCGACCATCATTTTACCATGAGCGATCGCGGGCACGAGAGGCAGAACTGGGACATATGTGTGTAAACACACAAATCCCTGTTCTGTTCTGTGAGGCGTGACAGATCGTGAGTTCCTATTAGCTAGGAACCACGATCCGTCACTTCCTCTAGGTCAGTCCCCTCCCCCTACAGTTAGAAACACACACAGGGAACACAGTTAACCCCTTGATCACCCCCTAGTGTTAACCTCTTCCCTGTCAGTGACATTTTTACAGTAATTAATGCATTTTTATAGCACTGATCGCTGTATAAATGCCAATGGTCCCAAAAATGTGTTAAAAGTGTCCGATGTGTCCGCCATAATGTAGCAGTCCCGATAAAAATCGCAGATCGCTGCCATTACTAGTTGGAAAAAAAAAATAATAAAAATGCTATAAACCTATTTTGTAGATGCTATAAATTCTGCGCAAACCAATCAGTATACGCTTATTGCGATTTTTTTTAACCAAAAATATGTAGAAGAATACATATCGGCCTAAACTGAGAAAAAAAAATTGTTTTTTTTTTTTTTTTAAAAATGGGGATATTTATTAAAAATAATAATAAATTTAAAAAAAACGCAGAGGTGAACAAATACCACCAAAAGAAAGCTCTATTTGTGGGGAAAAAAAACATCAATTTTGTTTGGGTGCAGCGTCGCACGACCGCGTAATTGTCAATTGTCAGCGACGCAGTTCCCGAATCGCAAAAAAAATGGCCTGGTCATTCAGCAGCCAAATCTCCCGGGGCTGAAGTGGTTAAGCCCCTTTCTACAGTTACAGCCATTTGGCTGCACACATCCTTCCTCTATTAGTGGTGCCAATGACATTTTGAGTTTATACCTTGAATATCTGCCTCTTATTCCACAAGTCTATTGCCAATTATTTACGTTAAATCTGGCCTGATTTTGTAGGTGTGGCTACAAATGGGGTGCTTGGTTTTGATTGGCTAGACATGAGGATATGGTAAAATAGGATGTCCCTGGATTTTATTTTGAAAATCTGGTAACCTAACTGTAACTGACACACACTGCTAATTGTCAATTAAATTAAACGCACTCCCCTCCGCATCTGTGTTTATCATTATGATGTAGTATTTAATGATGTTAGGAAATCTAAAGTGACCGTGCAGCTGTCTCTGAAAACCAAAATGCAAAATAATACCTAAAAATGTACATTTTCTATAAAATATAGTCTCAGAACAACCTCACTAATAAATATATCATTTCAGCCTAAGACAAATTCTAAGATAGATTGTTCTATAGTGACCATTATGGGATTCATGAACGGCTTCATTACCGCCTGGAGTTTGCTGTTTTCGATGCATCTGTCAAATCTACAGAGACCTTCATCAGAGCAATTCTGGAGCTTCCTTCAAGCCAAGCTGTATTATTTTTGTGCTGATGTTTAACTTACCACAATGAATTTGAGGTATGAGTAGATTTATTAAGTGCAACATTTGAAATCCCACAAAGTCATACAAACTTCCTGACCTGCTAGTATCGTGGCCTCCCATTGGGTTTAATTTTGGGGTAAGTTCTATCTCCGGAGTCTAATTTTCCCATGCTTAACAGCTACATTTTACTATAAAATTCAGGTTTTTGCTGCATTAATTTTGCAATGTTATGACTTACAGTTAAGTCATCTGTAATTTTAAAGGAAAATCAGCATGCTATGAAGGAGGGCTGTATAATGAGGGGAAGACACAAAGGGATTCATGTAATAAAGAGACACTGTCACTTTGATCATTCATTTTCTACTGATAACCCACCTACCCAACAAGGGATACTCAACTATTCACGCTTCCTCAGAACCTACCAACTGAAGGATTACTCTCCGAAGAAGCTCCGATATGTAATAGTGTTGGTGAAAAACCAGGTGAATAAGAGTACTGCTCCTCCCCATGTGACAGGGTTTGACAGCCAGGAAGAGCAGTTGGGGGGTGGAAAAATACGGCTCAATTATGTGTTTATACCGCCCACTAAAAGCAAGTGTAAACATAGCCTTATGCCGCGTACACACGATCGGAAATTCGGCCAGCAAAAGACCAATAAGAGCTTTTGGTTGGAAAATGCGACCGTGCGTATGCTCCATCGGACTTTTGCTGGCCGAATTCCAGCCAGCAAAAGATTGAGAGCATGTTCTCAATTTTTTGGTCCTATCCGAAAATGTGATCGTCTGTAGCAATTCCGACGCGCAAAATTACTACGCATGCTCGGAAACAATTTGACACATGCTCGGAAGCATTGAACTTCATTTTCTGGGCTCGGCGTAGTGTTGTACGTCAACGCGTTCTTGACGGTCGAAAGTTCAGCGAACTTTTGTGTGACCGTGTGTATGCCAGGCAAACTTGAGCGGAATCCCGTCGGAAAAGCAATCATATCTTTTTCCGACCAAAATCCCGATCGTGTGTACGTGGCATAATAGAGTAGCCAAAGGCATTTTCCAGATCAACTACTGATGAGATTTGTGAAGATTATTACACTAGATGAAATGCTATTCATGTTCCAACCATTATTCAGTCCTAATGCATGAGGGTTGATTTACTAAAACAAGAAAGTGCAAAATCTGTTACAGCTGTGCATGGAAGCCAATCAGCTTCTAACTTTAACTTAACTTCAATTAAGCTTTGACAACAAAACCTGGAAGCTGATTGGTTTCTATGCAGAGCTGTGCCAGATTTTGCACTCTTCAGTTTTAGTAAATCAACCCTAAAAATTGGTTCTTATTGCACACTGTAATGAAGTTTAAGGCCCATGAAATGCATTGGTTACTTCTTTGATTATCCCTTTGACCCTTAGGCCCTATTCAGACATTGCATTGTGGGAATAAGCTCTCCTCACTTGCGATTCTGAAAGTGCAATTTACACGGGTGTCACGCATAGGGCAGCTCATTCATTTCATTTCTCTATGTGCGTCTGGGCAATAAGCTTAGCACAACTTTCAAGCTCGCAATTTGCCACGATTGCTGCTCAATTCTGTCGTGCAACAATTGCGGCAGAATTGCACCAAGTTTGGGGTGCCAGTAAAAATAATGGCACCCAAATGCGTGGCATGCATTTTGCTGCAATTTGATGTTGCAGGCAGAATTGCAATGATTCTGCCCACGATTGCACATCGCCTAATGTGAACAGGGCCTTACCGGCATAAAATTTTATGCAGACTACTAAGCAGTGGAATGTTAATGCTAGAGACAGACTCTAATGCCGCATACACACGATCGGGATTTTGGTCGGAAAAAGATATGATGGCTTTTCCGACGGGAAGCTTGTCTTGCATACACACGGTTACACAAAAGTTCTCTGAACTTTCGACCGTCAAGAACGCGGTGACGTACAACACTACGACGAGCCGAGTAGTGTTCCAATCAATAACAGAAAAATATTGGTTCCAGAAGACAGACCAAGCTGAGCCTGGAGGCTAGCTTTGTCAAGCTTCCTAAGAAGCTGAGGGTTGAGTTACCATATTTATCGGCGTATAACACGCACTTTTTTCCCCTTAAAATCAGATCTAAAAAATCGCTGACCGCGATTTGAAAATGGCGCCTCCGGCGCCGAAATACACAGAGCACGTCCTCGTCTCTTCTCGGCCACTTTCGGCTTCACTCGATGCCGCCTGAACCTAGCCGAGTGTACTCGGCTAGGTTCAGATAGCTCCGCTCACAGTCACGCCCATCCCGGGCGGGACTACGAGTGGAGCCGAAAGTGAACGAGAGCCGGCTCTGTGTATTTCGGCGCCGGCGGCGCCATTTTCAAATCGCGGTCGGCGATTTTGAAGCCCAGGATGGCAGGGGATCACAGGATCGAAGGCTGCACTGGGGCAAGGCTGCACTGGGGCAGGCTGCGCTGACAATGCTGCACTGGGGAAGGCTGTACTGACAAGGCTGCACTGAGGAAGGCTGCACTGACAAGGCTGCACTAACAAGGCTGCACTGGGGAAGGCTGCACTGACAAGGCTGCACTGACAAGGCTGCACTGACATGGCTGCACTGGGGCAAGGCTGCACTGAGAAGGCTGCAATGATGGGCATTTAAATGTAAGTTTTTTTCCCTTCAACTTCCCTCCTAAAAGTTTTTTTTCCTTAAAATTCCCTCCTAAACTTGGGGTGCGTGTTATACGCCGGTGCGTGTTATACGCCGATAAATACGGTATTTCTGTGCAGAGAAAGGCAGGTTCCTTTCTGTACATACAGTTACATTATGCCATGGCATTGTCTATTAAGGACTTCTAGCCGCATCTGCCACTGTAAACCGCGGTTTATATCTTGTTAATCACTAGCCACAAAGATGATGCTATTATGGCACATTACATGAACACTATATTCTCACAAACACTGCGACTTACACTGCGGTTTTTCTATATCTACTACTAAAGTTTGCTTTGGTTTCCAGTCATGTTCAACTTGTGAGGAACAGTACAATTTCCGTTTTACACCCCAAAATAAAAACTGATTGCCAAAGACATACCATGTGCTCATACATTTCAATGAAATACTATATATATAGTGCTACTCTCACAGGAGGGGTAACTAATAATAAATGAGGTAATACCGCAAACGAATTGTGCAACGCAATACATTACCCCTTTTAGGCACGCCCACCCGTCCTGCAGTGAGGAAACTGGATGGGGGTATTAAGGTGAGTATAATGGCCTTCACACATTAAGAAAGACTTAACAGCTGGAAGGATGAGTTAGATGGGGGTGGGAGGGGATTGAAAAATAAAAAAGTGATGTTGCTTGGAGTTGGGCTTTATTCAGATCTGTATTATTATTCATTTATTAAATGCAAGCAGTAGAAGTGCCTGAGTTTGAACTGCTATCAGCATCTTGTAATTGCTGTATAGCAGAGCTTAGATTGCAGAAGGGAAATGCAGCATAAGGAGCCAATCAGTTGTGTTTCAGGGCAAGGAGTATGCTGATAGGAGGCCTGGCCCAACCACCTCCAAGAAGTTCGTCATATACAGTGGGGACGGAAAGTATTCAGACCCCCTTAAATTTTTCACTTTTTGTTATATTGCAGCCATTTGCTAAAATCATTGAAGTTAGGTTTTTTTCCTCATTAATGTACACACAGCACCCCATATTGACAGAAAAACACAGAATTGTTGACATTTTTGCAGATTTGTCAATAAAGAAAAACTTACATATCACATGGTCCTAAGTATTCAGACCCTTTGCTGTGACACTCATATATTTAACTCAGGTGCTGTCCATTTCTTCTGATCATCCTTGAGATGGTTCTACACCTTCATATGAGTCCAGCGGTGTTTGATTATACTAATTGGACTTGATTAGGAAAGCCACACACCTGTCTATATAAGACCTTACAGCTCACAGTGCATGTCAGAGCAAATGAGAATCATGAGGTCAAAGGAACTGCCTGAAGAGCTCAGAGACAGAATTGTGGCAAGGCACAGATCTGGCCAAGGTTACAAAAAAATTTCTGCTGCACTTAAGGTTCCTAAGAGCACAGTGGCCTCCATAATCCTTAAATGGAAGATGTTTGGGACGACCAGAACCCTTCCTAGAGCTGGCCGTCCGGCCAAACTGAGCTATCGGGGGAGAAGAGCATTGGTGAGAGAGGTAGAAGAAGAACCCAAAGATCACTGTGGCTGAGCTCCAGAGATGCAGTCGGGAGATGGGAGAAAGTTCTACAAAGTCAACCATCACTGCAGCCCTCCACCAGTCGGGGCTTTATGGCAGAGGGGCCCGACGGAAGCCTCTCCTCAGTGCAAGACACATGAAAGCCCACATGGAGTTTGCTAAAAAAAACACCTGAAGGACTCCAAGATGGTGAGAAATAAGATTTTCTGGTCTGATGATACCACAATAGAACTTCTTGGCCTTAATTCTAAGCGGTATGTGTGGAGAAAACCAGGCACTGCTCATCACCTGTCCAATACAGTCCCAACAGTGAACCATGGTGGTGGCAGCATCATGCTGTGGGGGTGTTTTTCAGCTGCAGGGACAGGACGACTGGTTGCAACCGAGGGAAAGATGAATGCGGCCAAGTACAGGGATATCCTGGACAAAAACCTTCTCTAGAGTGCTCAGGACTTTAGACTGGGCTGAAGGTTTACCTTCCAACAAGACAATGACCCTAAACACACAGCTAAAATAACAAAGGAGTGGCTTCACAACAACTCAGTGACTGTTCTTGAATGGCCCAGCCAGAGACCCAATTGAGCATCTCTGGAGAGACCTAAAAATGGCTGTCCACCAACGTTTACCATCCAACCTGACAGAACTGGAGAGGATCTGCAAGGAGGAATGGCAGAGGATCCCCAAATCCAGGTGTGAAAAACTTGTTAAATCTTTCCCCAAAAGACTCATGGCTGTATTAGATCAAAAAGGTGCTTCTACTAAATACTGAGCAAAGGGTCTGAATACTTAGGACCATGTGATATTTCAGTTTTTCTTTTTTAATAAATCTGCAAAAATGTCAACAATTCTGTGTTTTTCTGTCAATATGGGGTGCTGTGTGTACATTAATGAGGAAAAAAATGAACTTAAATGATTTTAGCAAATGGCTGCAATATAACAAAGAGTGAAAATTTTAAGGGGGTCTGAATACTTTCCATCCCCACTGTACCTGCTTCATGACACTGGACCTTAATGGCAGCCTCAGCCAGCACTGTCCGTTTCCATAGGGGGTCCTCATCTTGAACTTAGAAGGAAGAGTCCAAGCAACAGAAGCCTTTTGACTATTTACTGAACAAAGTTAATGACATACGAGGTATGTACATTCTTACGATCAACCCAGCGATGATGTTAAAATTCGTAGGTTGCAAATGAAATAGAAAATGATTGAGCGAGAGATAGAGAGCCGACTCAAGGAGCCCATACCTTTGAGAGGGATTTTGACCCACAGCATCCGATACAAAAAGAGGACGTAATTTGTCTTGCATCTTCCTCCCTTGTTTCCCCCCAAGGGGAAGTTCAGACAAATAGAGCTAACTTAACAATATTCTTGCTGAGCCTGGGTCCCTTTCAACACTTCCCAGGATGAACCCTGGTGGGCTCCTGCCCAGTCTATTTACATCTAAGCCCTGCTTCTCGGGTTGCCCCACACTGGCTTGGGCAGGGCTGGCGCTTCCTCACTCTTTATGGTCACACCCCACAACTACTTTGAGGGCCTATTGTGGTTACTTAGTAAATTACACTGTCTGTTCACTACAAGGGGTCCCAAAGCCTATTCCCAAGGCTAATGTTATACCTAGTGGCCAAATGGGTTAGCTACACCAGGCACTTCAAGGTCCCTACCCTACCGAACTAACAATTCCCAGTGGCACCTGTATAGTAAATGAGTGCCATGGGTGCTATATAAGAAAATATAACAAATAAAATCATTATTCCAAAACAAAAAAAAAAAGGAAAATAGTAATTGGTGAAGGGGTATAAATCCCCAGTCCAGTGGTCTTGTTGGGGGTCTTGTGGCTGGTATTGCCACTGCCCGCCATGCTGCTGTGGTGGGTTGGGTGGCTGTGGTGGGTGGGGTGTCTGTGGAGGTGGTGGATGTGGGGCCACAAAATCACACAGGGGTGTGTTTTGTGAAATTTGGCCCCTCACCCCCTTGTTGAGGAACTGCAGGATGAGTTCCTCACACCTGCACCTTTTCTCACCATCCATCTCCCTTAATTTATTGGCCATCACCACGGAAAATCCCTCAGCCTCATCTGGGTCTGTCCGGATAGCAGTAGTGGCCTGGCCGAGGAAGGCAGCTATGGCCTCGTCCAGATTCCTGCTCTTCCTGGCCCTTTTAGCAGGAGGGCATAGGGGAGGGATCTGGGACTCCATCTGGCTGCTGACCGCTGGCTCCTCCAGACTGACACTTTCCTGTGTATGAAAATGGGATATAATTAGAATCATTTTTAGGGTGTGGTCATCAATCAAACACAATTTTGATCTCCTCACTGTTGCAAATTGAATGTGTACAAATAGAAAAGACTGTCATTCTAACCCCAGCATTTTTAATTCTTGTTCCAATCATTTTTGGTCACTATTGTCTATTGATATGGAAACCACTTTGTTTAGACCCATTTCACACTGGGGCGGTTTGCAGGTGCTATTGCGCTAATAATAGCACCTGCAACTCGCCTGCCCCGAGGGCTTTCACACTGGAACGGTGCGCTAGCGGGATGGGAAAAAAGTCCTGCTAGCAGCATCTTTGGAGCAGTGAAGGAGCGGTGTATACACCGCTCCTTCACCGCTCCTGCCAATTGAAACCAATGGGACAGCACAGCTATACCGCCGGCAAAGCACCTCTGCAGAGGCGCTTTGCGGTGGTTTTTAACCCCTTCTTTAACCCTTTCTTGGCCCCTGAATACCGACGGTAAAGCTATGCTAACAATAGCGGTGCTTTACCACCGACGCTGCCCCCGCCCCAGTGTGAAAGGGGCCTAAGACAGAAATATTTTATCAATAACGTCTAGTTATCATTATTGTATTTTTGGATACAAATATGTTCAACAATGCTATACCTGGGTCAAGCTGGGCTCCTCCACATCTTCTTCCTGTGCAGCAGGACCTGGGTGGACCTCAGGAGCTGTGGCCTCAGCAGATGTCGAAGGGAGTATAGATAGCGATGGCCTGGGTTCTGTCTGGTCAGTCAAAAACCGCAGGCTGTGGTAACACCACAGCCTGGGGACATATATGTCATCTGCTGATGCTGCAGATCTCTGTGAGTTCATGACCTTGTTGAGCTCCCTTTTAAAAGTACTCCTCAGGTTTGATATTTTTGTCTTGACATTGATGTCTTGACATTGATGTCTGCCCTGGGGTACACTTTTTTTACCAACTCAAGCAGTTTCTCCAAAGCTGCCTTCCTCAATATTTTATTAGAGTAGTCTCTACTCTTGACCTTCCAGAGACAGGGCAGCTCCCGGTACAGGTCAATGAATTGGGGTAAAAAACCAGGCGCAGTAAATTTAAGACAAACCATAATGTCTGGCTTAAATCATAAGCTGGTCCCAATATAGGCCTCAATCTAAGCAGCATTGAAAATGCCCCAATTTCCAATTGTACCTTTGTTTTATAGCTCCTTTCTTGTATTGGCGATCATTTGTCCTCCACTCCAAGATCTTTCCTACTGCGCATGCGTGAAACTCCACTCTCAGTGTGTCATGACGCTGGGGCGTGACCATCTCTCTTCTGCATGTGACACACACCACGGAACATTCCGGAGGGATAACATGGCGGATTCGGCAGATTACAGGCAGCCCCGCGGTGGTGGTGCTCATAGAAGGCACAAAGCAACCCCCATGAGCAAAGGTGAGATGGTGGAGATGGTGCGCATCCTAGAAAAGCATGATTACCACTGCAAGCTGCGCAATTACGAAAGGCCCAACAGCTGAAAGAACATAATTTTGGAGAAGGTCATCGCCGTTTTGCAGAGTGATTTTTCAGTGGAACGATCAAAGGACCAAACCAGAAAATGATGGTTTTATCTCAAACACCGTGAACAAGACCAGATGGAGTACATACAGTACATCAGATCATAAGCAATATTTGGATCTAACCAATATGTATATGTGTAAATTAGCTGTCTGTATATGTTCTTTGTCCAAGTAGCTTTAGAGAATTATATATAAGGTTTTCTAAAATCTTTGTACGACTTGGTATTCTAAAGATTAAGGTAAATATAAAGCAGATATAAACATTCCTATTTGGTCATGTTTTTGGACATTTCTTTATTTTTGGAACTTATTTTTTAATCTTCTTTCAACAGGGAGGCACCAAAAAAGGAGGCTCCAGGCAAGCCACCACAAGGGACAAAGAGAGGCTACCCTCGCTCGGGCCCCAACAGGGGAGGCAACAAGGTCATCTTCCCCCCAAAAACGTAAGTGACAACTTCAAACACACTCATTTAGCCACAGACAGTGGTGTTTTTAGGTGGGCCAAAAAGCCATGGGCTTAGGTCAAAACTTAAGGGGTTAAGAAAACTTTCTGGTTGCTGCCTGCCTCATCAGTGCCCATTAATGCAGCCTTGCCAGTGTAGACATGGGTAGAGGAGAGGCCCCGGGGATCACAGTCACACAGTCACGCCTGCTAGGATGATCATCATATATCCCCTTTCCCATAGGAGACAAGAGAAACATATGGGACGTGGGGTGGCTTAATGAATGGTGTATTGTTTCTTTTTAGAGAAAAGAGAGTGTGGTGAGCTCACCCAGGTTGTTTTATTGGAGGCATGGGATCTGACTCCTGGACCCAGCATAGAACTTGCCATTCTGGACGTCAAATCCCCTGACGTGAGTCACACTGAGGGCCAAAGCGACCCAGAAGAGGAAGAAAGTGTTCGGGAGCCTCTTGATTATGCAAGTAAGTAAGGAATCCGGCTTCAAATGTGTATAGATGTCGAGTGTTTAGATGTCCAAACAAAACACCCACTCCACACATTAACAAAGTGTGTAGTGCATTATCATTAGCATGGAGAAGGAAGAGGTGGAAGTAGCTGGCAGTGTTGCTAGGTACCCGAGTTTTGGAGACCCAGGCACCAGGGCCAAGATTACAGAGTAGTTGCAGTATGTACATTCCTAGTAGTGTAGCTGTCTGAAGGGCAAGCAGGTTGCAAGCAACAATAGACTGGGTAGGTAAGTATTTCCTGAATTTGACTAGTAACTTGACCATAACTGACTATGTAGGGCCTCAGCCACTTGACCATCGTTCTCTTAATACTTTTTACTCTTCTTCCACGTGATCTTCCACAATGCACTATTGGCAGAATGAGTGAAGATATATAGCATTGTTTAAATGATCTGGAGCAAATCAAGGAGGCTGCCACTGCTTTACAGTGAAGAATCAGAGATTTTGTGGGCATGCTTGCCAAAATTTTAATTTACTCTTGCCTGTTCTGAAGTTTTTTGTTCCACTTGTTGGCTCCTGTTTGCCCTTTTAATATTTACAATGTTTTTCAGACTTTGAAATGTGAAAGTTTAGGGACAGAACTCAGTGTTTCTCAACTCCACTTTTCTAGGTGCACCACCAGGTCATGTTTCCTGTATTTTCCACAGTCTAAAAACGACTGTGCGATTTACTAACAGTAAACATGACAACATCACCTGTGCCAAATTTTACAAGTATAGAAAACATGACCTGGGTTTCTTGAGGAGGAGAGTTGGGAAACACTGCCCTAACTAATGTGAATTGTAATGTTTCTGTGTTTTTAAGAATATAAAATCCAAAATTTGAAGGCGCCCCCCAATTCTGCCTTAACATTCTTATTTCTCTCATGATCCCATGCCTAAAATGTGTGTATTTCCATACATTTAGTTTGCAAAAAGCCCCAAAACACACAGTGTGTCAACATGTGCTTTCTACCATCACTGGGTATCAATGGACGCGTTTTGAGGATGCAACCCCTTCCTCATAACTAATGAAGCTCAGAGGAAGGGGTTTCACCCCTGAAACACGTCCATTGATACCCCCTGATGGGAAATAGCACATGTTGACACACTGTGTGTTTTGTGGGTTTAGAAAAAAAGAGGTTTGTAACTACACACATTTGCGGAATGGGATCATAAGGAAAATTTAATTGTTATGCCTCTACGTGTACGTGGCTTCAAATTTTGGCTTTTAGAGTGGCGAGATTACCCCGTATGAGGAAGGCAACATCCACACAGTCTTGGAATACTAATGTCTCATTTGGCCTTCACTTTACCAAAATCAAACTTTGTAAATTCCTGAGTTTGGGATGTGTATCTAATGTTTTTGAACATGCCTGTTTAGCCCCAAAAAAGGAGAAATAATGTAAAATATACATGTTATACACCAAGATGTTGGTTTGTTTTAAAACCTTAAAATGCACATGTGGATGTGCTTGGAGTAAAATGTTTTTTACTAAACAATGTGTGGCTTATTATTTCAATGCTCAATACCAGTGTATTTGTTAAGTTGTTATAGTTACAGTGACAATGTGCTCTTAAATGTGGCCAACTCCTGTAATTTTTAGTCCTCAAAAAAATTATAAGAGTTGAAAAGGCATAATGTTTTTGAACTTCATGCATTAGAGCCATTAAGAACAATGACATTGTGTGTGTGTAGCAGACCCACAGCACACCATAATAGTTAGCTGAAGAAGATATTGTCACCTCATGTAGCAAATAAGGTACATTTTCACTAATGGAGCGAGTGGCCAAAATAAAGCCCATTTATGAACATATTAGACAGATAAGAAACACAGACAACTGTAGTTCAAATGAAATATGAGTTTATGATCTCAAAATTATATTAGGCATAACCAGCTACAATTTGCTGCCAAGCCACTACCCCTCTACCCACAAAATAATCAAGGTATTTCTGCCGTAAATCTCTGCCAATTTGTGAGGGCAATCCAGCACAGTCATTTTCAATAGGCATCAGCACGCCCACAGACGGCCGAGCTGCAGCCTCTTCAGCTGGGCCTGCCACTGCAGGGTCCACATCACTTGGCAGTGAGGCAAGGTAGCTGGTAGCATTCCTCCTTAAAAAATTATGTAAATTACAACAGCACAGGACCACATGGTTGATCTTGTAGAGTGCCAGGTAGATTGGAGTCAAAAACAACCTGAAACGTCTCGATAGGATGCCAAAGGCGTTTTTGACCACCCTTCTGGCACGAGAGAGCCTGTAATTGAATATTCTCTGCTCTGGGGTCAGGTTCCTCATAGGAAACGGCTTCATCAGATGTTCCACCAGAGCAAAGGCCTCATCTGCAACAAAAACAAAATTGAGGCCCTCAACATTCTCTTCAGCAGGTGGCAAGTTTAAGGTGCCATTCTGGAGCCGCTTGTAGAACTCTGTCTGCATAATCACTCCTTCATCATAGTTGCGGCCGTTCTTCCCAACATCCAGATACAAAAACTCATAGTTGGCAGACACTACAGCTAGCATGACTATGCTGCAAAAGCCCTTATAATTAAAATAATATGAGCCAGAGTTGAGTGATGGGACAATCTGGACATGCATGCCATCAATAGCACCACCACAGTTGGGAAAATTCCACTGATGGTGGAACTGGGCTGCAACGTCCTGCCATTGCTCTGGGTTGGAAGGAAACTGTGGATTAAAAAAAGAAAAAAGAAATTACTTCTGTACATAACATTGCAAGCAGATTTGACATATGCTTAGCCAACATAAGGTTAAAACTTAAATGAATATGTAAAGACAAAAGTTTAAGGTCAACTTATCTGATTCATCTCCCCGTCTGGTGGCCCCTTAGCAAAATTTTAGGGTGGGGGGTAATGGGTAAATGTTTTTGACAGGTAACCCTCTCCACTTCCATGAGAGCTGTTTGCATAAATAATCTGTAATACTTTAGCCAGCCCCTCCTTACTTACACTATTGGCAGCCCAGTGGACAGGTAAGAAGTGTCATAATCTAAAAATCTGGATACACACTGTCCAAATTGCAGCGCATTTTGACATTCTGAAAATATTTATCAATATAATAGGAGACAAAAACTTTCTACGTTACAATTTGTATGTAATCGGGCAGAACCTTGCACTACATGGTTTGGTGAATTTATACAGAAATTTTAACACAAAAGAGAGATAGTGTGTATGGGTTTTGCAAAGTCAGCAGATAGAGTATTTGTATCTGTTGACTTAGCATTTTTGGGGGGAGGGAGGGTTCCAAATGAGTTTGGGCCCCAAAAAATGGTCTCTTGCACTGTGCCTGAATTTGAGGACAGCAATAACATTTGTACACATTTTAGGGGTTGTTTAGGGTAACCCCCAAAATGTTGCTGACAAAAAACTTTGTTAAGTTACTAGGCTAGATGTGTATGGGCCCAGGATAGCATGCTGGGGAGTAGGTGAGGGAAAATATGCATGTAGGCCAAAAAAAAAAAGCTTACAGCATGCATGAGGACAAAGAGGGCATTCACATCATATTACAATATTGATAATTATGTCATCAACAAATTAATACAATACATTAGCAAACATTAATACATAGAATGTGATCTTAAAGGTAAAAACTTACTGTCATGGTTATGCAGTAATGTTTGTCTGCCAGCTTACCTCTCCTCCATGTGTTTACCTTTAGAGGCCAGCCACTCTCACCTGGCTGCTTAAATAATCTCTCCTTAAAGCATGGCCCCACCCCAGCCCCTATCAGGGAACTCTATATTAACCTGTGCACTGCAAGCCAGCCCTGCTGATCAACTTTTGTGATTGGGCTTTTGTGTGCTCATTGCTCTGTGTCCTACGTCTGATACTGTTTACCGATCTTGGCTTGTTCTTGACTATTCCTGCTTGCTTGTGACCCTGACCTTTTGGCGTGTTCTCTGTCTATTCCTGTCTGCTAGTCGCCCTGACCTTTGGCTTATCTCCTTACTATCCCTTGTTGTCCTGGACTGCTGCTTCCTCTCTGTCCTCCTGTAGCCTACTTTGAGCGTGAGCTGGGAGACCCTGGGGGCTGCAACCTGGAGCCAGTTGCAGTGCAGTCCATCCTCACCACTAGAGGCTCTGGTGAACACCTGCTGGCTCTTAGACCCCATGCCCCGGGGAATCTATTGCTCTAGCTCCCAGTGGGATCTGTGTTGTTGTTTTAGTGGACCTGTCTTCCTGAACCACCCAGAGTTCCATCCGCAGCAGTCACCCATAGGGTCACCTACCTTGCAGTGCACTCCTGTCTCCAACAGGGTGCATCTGTCACCTGGACTCAGGTGACCTGACACTTACCCTAATATAGTCCTTGTGCAGTACTTGAATAATGGCTGAGCAGGTCTCTGGAATAATGAGTCCCAGAGCCTGGGGGGATCCCAGTGGTAAACTTGAGGTCCTGGAGAATTCTCTCCTTCACCAAGTACCACAAGGAATGTTTTGGAGTGATGGCAAGCCTTATGCATGTGTCCTGCTTCTTAATATAGGGGGGTCACCAATGCCAAGAGTTGGTGAAAGCAGGGGTCTGTCATCCGGAGATAATTCCGAAAATCATCTGAATTATTCTCCTGGAGCTCCCGCAGCAATGGCATATGACATAATTGGTCACAATTAAGCAACCAATTTTTGGTCCAAGAACTCCTCCTGTTCCTGGACTGGACTTGGGTCAAAGCAATAACTCCAAGCCCAATAATAGCACGTTCTCTCCTCCGATTCTGCAACATGGCTGGTTGACGAACGGCCATTCGGAAAAGAACTGAAAAGCATGAACTGAAAAGCTCAAATCAACACTCACCAAGCTTCTACTAACACAAAATTAGCAGAAGGAGCCCAAAGGGTGGCACTTGAGAAATTAACTTCCTCTTTGTAGTCTCGTAGTACATCTAGTACGTCACTACGTTCATGTTTGTTGGTCGACAATTGTGTGCCGTTAGTATGCAAGACAAAATCCAGGCACACCCCCTTTTGACAAAAGTCTGACGCTCGGTTGGCCAACAAGTGTGTACCAGGCTTTACTCTTTTTTAACAAACCCTGTTTGTCCCCAGCGGTGACCTTGTTCCACTGACCACACTGTCATCCCTCGATTCTGTACTTTATCTAGTTGCGGTCAGCTGTTGCTAGTACAGGTGTATCCAAGTGGCATAACCTGGGAATCATCCTGCAGCAAAGTCCATTCTCCCTTGCGGGGTATGCTGGTGAACACCAGGTTTTTTACTTAGATTGGGTACCTTGGCCTTCTTTATGGCCTACATTAATCTGGAAACGTGGAGGGTCCTCGCTGACCATGACAGTTTCTCTTTGGAAAGGTTTCCTTTACCAAAAAAGCTGGAACTCCTAATCATGTTAATAAAATTTGTCTCAACAGAGCAGTCAACTTTAATTATATCGATCCATCCAGCACAGTTGAAGAGTTCCTCTTATTATTGAGATGCCTGTGGTTGGGTCACAACCTTTCATTAGCTCTCTGAAGCTGAATTTTATTGCGAGTTGACATATCTTTACAGGATAGCTCTTCAAATCTGTTCATTTGTGAGAAGAAAGGAGGCTGTAATCTCAGCCTTTCATCTTTCTTCATTTAGGGTTGGGCCCACCTGCAATAGTCTGAAATAACAACGGATGAGTCCATCAAAGGCTGTGCTGAGAATCACAGCGGATATTGCTGTGTTCCGCACTGCAATCCACCAGTACATTTTCGGAAAACACCTTCTGTGAACAACACCTACATATTTTCACCATATGAAAGCATTATTTTCACTTATGTAACTTTGACCTTTTTTTTTAACAATTTTTTTAAATGTTAAGAAAGTGCAAAGGGATGACAAATACAATGTGACGGCTTTGTGAAAATGGCATAGCAGCCTTCAAATAATAGTAAGTACAAAAAATATACAAAACAAGAGGTATTGGAACACAACAGAATACGCTTAGCAGTCAGAAAGAATCATCATAGAAAGGTAAGATACCCAGTAAGCATCAGAATCATACAGTGCCTTGCAAAAGTATTCACCCCCCTTGGCTTTTTACCTAGTTTGTTACATTACAGCCTTTAGTTCAGTGTTTTTTTAATCTGAATTATAGGTGATGGATCAGAACACAATAGTCTAAGTTGGTGAGGTAAAATTTAGAAAAATATATACATAAAACTATTTTTCAGACATAAAAAACTGATAATTGGCATGTGCGTATGTATTCACCCCCTTTGTTATGAAGCCCATAAAAAGCTCTGATGCAACCAATTACCTTCAGAAGTCACATAATTAGTGAAATGATGTCCACCTGTGTGCAATCTAAGTGTCACATGATCTGTCATTACATATACACACCTTTTTGAAAGGCCCCAGAGGCTGCAACACCTAAGCAAGAGGCACTACTAACCAAACACTGCCATGAAGACCAATGAACTCTCCAAACAAGTAAGGGACAATGTTGGTGAGAAGTACAAGTCAGGGTCAGGTTATAAAACAAATATCCAAATCTTTGATGATCCCTAGGAGCACCATCAAATCTATCATAACCAAATGGAAAGAACATGGCACAACAGCAAACCTGCCAAGAGACGGCCGCACACCAAAACTCACAGACCGGGCAAGGAGGGCAATAATCAGAGAGGCACCACAGAGACCTAAGGTAACCCTAGAGGAGCTGCAGAGTTCTACAGCAGAGACTGGAGTATCTGTAAATAGGACGACAATAAGCCGTACGCTCCATAGAGTTGGGCTTTATGGCAAAGTGGCCAGAAGAAAGCCATTACTTTTAGCAAAAAACAAAATGGCACGTTTTGAGTTTACGAAAAGGCATGTGGGAGACTCCTAAAATGTATGGAGGAAGGTGCTCTGGTCTGATGAGACTAAAATTGATACTTTTTGGTCATCAAAGAAAACTCTATGTCTGGCACAAACCCAACACATCACATCACATCACCAAAAGAACACCATCCCCACAGTGGAACATGGTGGTGGCAGCATCATGCTGTGGGGATGTTTTTCAGCAGTCGGGACTGGGACACTGGTCAGAGTTGAGGGAAAGATGGATGGTGCTAAATACAGGGATATTCTTGAGCAAAACCTGTACCACTCTGTGTGTGATTTGAGGCTAGGACGGAGGTTCACCTTCCAGCAGGACAATGACCACAAACACACTGCTAAAGCAACACTTGAGTGGTTTAAGGGGAAACATGTAAATGTGTTGGAATAGCCTAGTCAAAGCCCAGACCTCAATCCAATAGAAAATCTGTGGTCAGACTTAAAGATTGCTGTTCACAAGCACAAACCATCCAACTTGAAGGAGCTGGAGCAGTTTTTCAAGGAGGAATGGGCAAAAATTCCAGTGGTAAGATGTGGCAAGCTCATAGACACTTATCCAAAGCGACTTGGAGCTGTGATAGCCGCAAAAGGTGGCTCTACAAAGTATTGACTTTAGAGGGGTGATTAGTTATGCACATTGACTTTTTCTGTTATTTTGTGCTATTTGTTGTTTGCTTCACAAAAAAAAAACCATCTTCAAAGTTGTGGGCATGTTTTGTAAATTAAATTATTATTTATTATTATTATACAGTATTTATATAGCGCCAACAGTTTACGTAGCACTTTACAACTTAAGGGTAGACAGTACAAATTAAATGATGCAAATCCTCAAACAATCCATGTTAATTCCGGGTTGTGAGGCAACAAAACACGAAAAATTCCATGGGGGGTGAATACATTTGCAAGGCACTGTATAATGCATATACAGCTAACGTTATTGCAGGAATGGAAGCGTGGATATACACAGCCTAGCAGAAAATAAATTAGAATTATGCCGCGTACACACAACCGGACTTTACGGCATACTTGGTCAGGCGAACCAGAGTCCATCGGACAATTCGATCGTGTGTGGGCTCCAGCAGACTTTTTTTTCTCAAAAGTTTGACGGACCTAGAAATGAAACATGTTTCAAATCTGTCTGACGGACTTGAGTCCGGTCGAAAAGTCTGCTCGTCTGTATGCTAGTCCGACGGACAAAAACCGACACTAGGGCAGCTATTGGCTACTGGCTATGAACTTCCTTGTTTTAGTCTGGTTGTACGTAATCACGTACGAATCCGTCCGACTTTGGTTGATTGTGTGCAGGCAAGTCCGTTCATTCGGAAAGTCCATCGTAAAGTCCGTCGAAAAGTACGCCGGACAAAGTCTGCCGTAAAGTCCGCTCGTGTGTACGTGGCATAAGTCATAACAAAATAGGCATAAACTATACTGTAACCTCAAAAAGGAAGAACATCAAACAGGAAAACCTTAGCACTATGCACCTGAACCTGATAGAAGGGCAGGATCAAGGGGCTGTCCAGAGTCTCAGATCTTCAATTTGCCCAATGTATTGTTGAGGTCAGCTTTCAGATATCAATCTGTATACTGAAACGGTTTCACGAGAACAGTAAGTTCCGCTGTTGTGAAAGAGTGCCCCATGAATCGTCTCCACCGTGCAAAGAATCTCTGAACAATCGTGTCCATCTTTTCTAGGTGACTTTGACTTCCTAATGGTTTCTTACAGAGTTCCACCCTGCCTAAAGCTAGCTATAGGGTCTAGATGTAGAGGGGTCTTTAAACTCATCTCCTTTAGAGGCATTATTGTATTAACGGTGCAAGACCCAAAATGCTAGGTTCCAATTGCAATAGCAACCATTCAGAACTAAAAGGGTTCCATGGTAAAGCATATACTTTTATTTCATAACATCAGCATTGTAATAGCAATATAACCAATAGATATTTTTGACAATCCAATATAAGCTTACTTGAAAAATCTCCTTTCGTGAAGTGAGTGCTGCCTGACTGAATCTTTGCAGCTTCTCTGCTGCTGCATGCTTTCAATTTCTAAGGACTATATATCCCATGGTACCATACTGTCAGCAAGCAGTGATTCCTATACTGACTTCACCTCCTGAAACTCCTCCTCTAAGTACCCCTGTAGTTCAGAAGGCAGGTTCTGTGAAATGTGTGACACAGTAGTGCCTACTCACAGGGCATAAAGAATGTGTGTCACAGAATTCAAGGAAGTAAATGTATGGGGATCTTCAAGGGGTTGTAAACCCTTGTTTTTTTAAATAACAAACATGTTATTCTTACCTCCACTGTGCACTTCGTTTTGCACAGAGTGGCCCCGATCCTCCTCTTCTGGGGTCCCTCAGCGCTGCTGGTGGCTCCACCCAGCATCAAGTGTCCACATTGGAGAAGCGCTCTCCTTGGTGGACACCCGTGCGGGCGCGCTCCCGTGTCCATTCACACAGAATGCAGGACTCGGCCCCTTCCCCCGTCGCAATCAATCCAATCAGGACACCAGACACCATCTAGAACTGGTGTGCTCCTTCCCGGACGGAGGATGACAGCGTTCAGGTAAGTAACACGGGGGGGGGGGGTTGTTGCTGGGGGCTGCAGCACTACAGAAGGTTTTTAACCTTAATGCATGAGAGTTTACAACCCCTTTAACAAAGTAGGTTTATAAACTTCAATATTGTTCAGATTAATAAGAGTTATGTGCTAAATCTGAGCTATCCTCAGGCTTGAGTATATAACACTCACACAGGCTGCAGGCACCTGGTAAAATCTGGACACAGGAATAAAGATTCCATTCCACCCAATACACTTTGGAACCATCAAGCTTCAGGCCCCAATCCGGGACTACACAATTACAGAGAAAACCAAACACAGAGCTTTATACGGTCAGAAATGATAGTCTGGAACTTTGCATCAGCTCTGTGTCATTTTCTCCTACATTTTCACAGTGGCAGGGCCTCGCACTGTCACAACACCCTGTCATCAAACTGCCGCATCTAATTGCTGCAACTGTGACTGCCCTCCATCTAAGTGCTCAATTGTATCCAAAGATAACATATACATCCTGCTCCCATGTTACTTTCCTTACCCTCCTTCTTCATCTTATCTCTGGGGATATCACCCCTAATCCTGGTCCTTCAGTATCTCACTACCACACCTGGCACCCTCCTTCCTCTGGCAATAGCCGCAATCCACTTAGTTTAATCTCCATCCCCCTGCTTCCAAAAATCACCCCCTTCTCATGTGCCCTCTGGAATGCCTGCTCTGTCTGTAACAAGCTCAATAATGTCCATGACCTTTTTGTCTTCCATTCCATTAACCTACTTGCAATTACTGAAACCTGGCTTGAAGCATCTGACTCTGCCTCTCCTGCTGCCCTCTCCCATGGAGACCTCCACTGGACTCAATCACCTTCTACTCCCACCCCAACTGAGTACCTTTCAATTCCTTCTTACCACTCCCTCCCTATCCTTCTCTTCTCTTGAGGCTCACTGTATTTGTCTGTCTTCTCCAATTTCTCTAAGAATTGCAGTGATCTATCGGCCTCCTGGACTGGTATGGCGTTTACTTGATGACTTCTCTGCCTGACTACCCTTTTTTTCTCTCCTCTGAAATACCCAATATCATTATTGGTGACTTTTTCATCCCCATTAATGTTAACAGCCCTGCTACATTTCAACATTTCAACTTAACCTCGTCTTTTGACCCAACACAATGGACACAGTCCTCCACTCTCATGGTAACACCCTTGACTTTGTTTTCTCCCATTTTTGCACTCCTCGCAACCTTACCAACACCCCCTTTCCTCTCTCTGATCACTTTCACAGTGTCCCTGTCTTCAACCACTGATCTCTCCAAGCAGCAAACAATTACGCACAGAAACCTTCACCACATTAATCCTTCTCTTTTCTACTCTGCAACTGACCACTATGACAAACTCTCACCCCTTTCCTGCCCTGACCTGGCCACTTCTGTCTACAACAGTTCACCATCATCCACACTAGACTCACTTGCTCCTCTCACTACATGGAGTATCACGCTCTGACCACTACAACCCTGGCAGACTGACGACACCAGAAATCGACATAGCCATGCACTGATCCCATCTCCTTGCCCCCGAAAACCTCTAAACTTTTAAAACGCTTAGTCTACAACCATCTGAGCTCACCGACAACAACCTTCTTGACCCATTACACTCTGGCTTTCGTTCACTACACTTCACTGAAACTGTGCTACTAATGATTTACTAACTGGTAAAACCAATGACCACTACTCCATACTCATACTACTAGATCTTTTCGAGGCCTTTGACACTGTTGACCATCCCCTCCTCCTCAAAAAACTCCACTCTCTTGGCCTTCAAGACTCTGCTCTCTCCTGGTTCTCCTCCTACCTATCACAGCGTTCCTTCAGTGTTACCTACAACTCTGTCTCCTCCACTTCCTCTTTCTGTAGGGGTCTCCCAGGGTTCTGTCCTCAGACACCTCCTCTTCTGGATCTACACCTCCTCCCTGGGTTGCTTGATAAACTCCCACAGCTTCCAGTACCATCTCTTTGCTGATGACACCCAAATCCATCTCTCTACGCCCACCTTTCACTTTCAGTCTCTTCTAGCATTACTAACTTATTAACTGACATATCAGAATGGATGTCATACCACTTTCTCAAACGTAATCTCTTTAAAACTGAGCTCATAATATTCCCTCCACCCCATACCCCCCTCCCCTGATATCTCCATCAAGTACAATAATACAAATATCAGTCCCTCCCCTCATGCCAGGGTGCTAGGTGTAATCCTGGACTTTGACCACTCCCATATCAGAATGGATGTCACACTACTTTCTCAAATGTAATCTCTTAAAAACTGAGCTCATAATATTCCCTCCACCCCTATACCCCCTCCCCTGATATCTCCATCAAGTACAATAATACAAATATCAGTCCCTCCCCTCATGCCAGGGTGCTAGGTGTAATCCTGGACTTTGACCACTCCTTTAGCCCTAAATTCAATCACTGCCCAAATCTTGTAGACTTCCCCTTTTAACCAATGAAACAACTAAGCAACTTATTCACTCCCTTTTTATTCTTGTCTTGACTATTGTAACTTATAAGTCTACCTTTTCGCAAGCTATCCCCTCTTCAGTCAATCATGAATGCTGCTGCTGCACTTATCCATCTTACCAACTGCTCAGTTTCTGCCACCCCTCTCTGCCAATCTCTCCAATGGCTTCCCGTTGCGCAACGAATAAAATTCAAAATATTAACAACAAACAAAGCCATTTACAACTCTGCTCCAAGCTACATCACCAATCTCGTCTCCAAACGACCGGACTAAAACAAGGAAGTTCATAGCCAGTAGCCAATAGTTGCCCCAATAGTTGCCCTAACGTGGCTTTTTGTCCGTCGGACTAGCATACAGACGAGCGGACTTTTCGAATGGACTCGATTTCGACGGATTGATTTAAAACATGTTTCAAATCTAAGTCCGTCCAACTTTTGAGAAAACAAAGTCCGCTGGAGCCCACACACGATCGAATTGTCTGACGAAATCCAGTCCGCTGGGCAAAGTCTGCCGTAAAGTCCGCTCGTGTGTACGCGGCATAAGTCTTGTTAACTTGCTGCACATTTTCACTGGCAGGTTGTAGTGTGCAGAGCACTTGAGGTTCTAGTTGGCACTTTTCCAATTTGTAGCAAATTTGTGTGGCAAGTCTCCAGCAAGAGCAAAGTTGCAGTGGTGGGTCTACAGCAAGAGCTCTGCAAGTCACAGTGACCCCTGTGGTGGGATGACTATTGCACAACATAACTGAACCAGAACTTGCAGTAAACTTGCAGAATGTTTGCTAAGAAAGTTGATCTGGAGTCATGCAATGTGGACTTGCTGCAATTGTGCAACAAACTTGTGAAGCCTGGCAAGTCTAGCAATAACTTGGCAAGTCATTTTCAAACTTGCAGCACAATTGCCTACTATGCAGGATGTGAAGTTTGTACAGTATTTCCTTCAACCTGGTGTGTATCAATATACTTATGGTTATTGTTATACCGTATGTTAGGTGCAGTAGTTCCTCGGCTCACAATTACATAACTTAGAATATTCTGCTCACAGAAGCCCTGCCCCAAGTGGAGGTACTGCCAAATGTATTAATAAACCCACTCTTCCTCTTGGCGAAGGCTCTGATTCTTCTAGTTACTTAGAGGTTTTAGCGCCACAGTCTGTATAGGAGGGGGTCATTTCCCATAACTTCCACCATAAGAAGAAGGCTACACTAAACTGTAAGGTTTCCAATATAGAAAGGCCCCCAAGCTTCTGCTACAGATTGAAATGAACCCTATATATCTAATGCACTAAAAATCACAGCGCTTTCCCTGTGTTAAATCCCTATAAGACAGCTAATATTATTATTTTTAATATTAGGCCCTGTTCATATCTGGGTATAGCAGAAACAACAACAAAAACACGAGTGTCTGCCCATGTTTCTTCATGCGTGTGAAAAACATGCTAAAATGCATGACGCGATTGTGGTGCCATTATTTGCTAATGTCACCCCAAATAGTCATGCATTTTGCTGTGCATTTTCAGTATGACAAAAAACATGCAAAACACGTTTGGCCCAGTGCTATCATTTGGTACATAAACTTCTTTAGTGTGTTTGTGGAGCGGAGGGAGACCCATTCAAATGGACAGCGATGCTCCAAAAACACACTACAAAAACGTGCAAAAAAGAGCACTAAAAATAAGATGCGGGATGTGAACGGAGCCTCAGTATTATTAGTATTATTGCTACTACAAGTATGACTTTCTATCCACAACACTGGCCAATTGGAGTGTACCCAGATAGCAAGGATAACTTGCCACAAATGTATGGCAGTGTTGAATTGTAAGTCTTGTTATCTTGCTGCCCATTTTCACTGGCAGGTTGTACACTTGCAGAGCACTTGAAGCACGAGTTCTAGTTGACACTTTTCCAATTTGGAGAAAATTTGCATGGGAAGACTCAGGCAAGAGCAAATTTGCAGTGGTGAGTCTACAGCAAAAGCTCTGCAAGTCTACAGCATGAAAGTTCAGCCACGAGGTGCGCATGCGCGGGACTTCCGGGAAGACGCTCTGAACGGGAGCTCCGTCGCAGCCGAGCCTTCCGCGGTCCCCAGACGCTGATATCTCGAGCGGAACCGTCCCCACTGAACACCCACAGGTAGAGGAGGTTCGTGGGCACAAACTTATATGCCTAACCGCTCACATCGCTCAGCGGTTAGCAGGAAACTTACCTTCGGCCTGCCTGACCCCACTGCTCCTAAGATGGCGGCCGCGACCTCTTCACATGCTGACACAGGAGACGGAGACCTCATGGCAGACTTCCCTGAGGAGGAACAGCTCACCACTACCACACTGGGATCTTCTGTGAGTAGTACCCACCCCAAGACGACTCTCCCTAACAGCAAAGACTCCCTTTTTAACAAGGCCTTATCTGATATGCTCCATATCCCATCACTGCACGCTCCCGCCCCATCCCCTGCCATGCAACAGGCCGCAAACCTGAACTCGCCCCATCAATCAGACATGGCACAACTTCTGAACTGTTTTTCAGACATGCTGGCCACAGGCCTGGCCCAAAATGCAGCGCAGATCACCACGTCTATAAAGGCCGACTTACAGAGCTTGGGGGCCCGCATTGATTTAATTGAACAAGCCGTGGATCATACTGTTGCGCGCACCAATCAGAACACTGACTGCATTCAATTGTTGCAGGACCAACTTGACTCAGCACTAGGGAAGATCGATGACTTGGAAAACCGTAATCGGAGAGGTAACTTCCGCATTCGAGGTATCCCTGAAGCTGTCACTAATGTTCATGACACAGTGAAGCTTTTCATGAAAGAACTTATCCCAGATATCCCTGACCACAAACTAGAGATTGATAGAGCCCACAGAGCGCTGCAGCCTCCCAGACAGGACGGGCTCCCAAGGGATATAGTGGTTAAGCCCCACTATTATGAAACCAAAGAGGAAGTTATGAAAAGATCTCGGAACCTGGACACCTTATCCTTCCAAGGAAACAAGATTCAAGTCTTTGCTGACATTTCCAAAACTACAATTCTAAAAAGAAGAGCTCTGAAACCTCTCCTTGAAATCCTCTCACAGAAATCAATTAAATATCGATGGACCTTCCCTTTCCGTCTCCAATTTCAATATAAAGAAAGATCGTATGGATTCTCCTCATTCCAAGAAGGTGAACACTTACTCCTGCGACTTGGACTCATCTCTCAAGAAGCTTCCCCCCAGGATCCCCCGTCCAGGCCAAGTTCCTCGAAGAGACCCCCTCCAGGCAGCCCCATCACTCCCCTCTGGAACAAACAGCAACCGAAGCGCCACCGTGACTCCTTCCCTCCAAGATGAATTCCTCTTTTTACGGCTCTACAAGGACTGTGTGACTATCTTTTCCCCTCCAAGTCATACCCTCTGAACGAGGGGTACGTGTATACATTGTATACACCCCATCCGACCATATACACCCATCAGTGAAAATGGTCGCACTTACCTGATTTTTCTTCACTCATTTCCTCAAAATAAAGAGGGGGGTAGATGATCCCGGGATGTCTTATTCCCCTCCCCCCTTCCCCTCCCCTTCCCTTTTTTTTTTTTTTTTTTTTTTTTTATATATATATATATATATCTTTAGACAAATATCCTCGACTTTCATAATGGACCGCACTTTAGGTTATAATGACTTCCGGGAAAGCCAAGGCATAAAGTCGTGTTCTCTCTCACTCCCCTCCCCCCCCCCCCTCCATATCCTTACCCCCACCCTCCCTCCCCCTTCCCGATTACTGGAACGATATCTCTTATGGCAGGAATTGTTTTGTTATTTCTATTTAAGGTAGTGATTTACCCAGGTACCTCTTAGGGGTTGGGCTTAACTCCTCATTTTTGTTTTCTTTTTTTTTATATGAGTATATATTTAAAATTTTGTTGAATTTCAGGTTCTTTAGGTTCCATATTTCCCCAATAGATGGGGAACCGGCGGCTCGGCTGGGCTAGCATCGCCACTCCTTCTGTTGTAACCAGGGGAGATCTTCCCACTGGTTACATCAGACTAACAGCCTCGGCTGAGGTTGTTCCTGTTTTTCTGAGACCCTACTGTTTTTTGGGTCTCAGACTTGAACTGAACTTTTTAGTCCAGTTCACTGCTTTTCTGGGCTCATACGCCTAGACTTTTTTGACGTGATTAGTTTGTTTTCTTTAATGATTCTTCCCTTCTTCCTTCATCTTCTCCTCGCTCTCCTCTTTCCCCCCTTCTTCTCCTTACCCTCTCCTCTATTTCAGGAAGGTGCACAGGAGACCAGCTTTATCCAGACCACTCCGCTGCGACAACAGGATCTCCCTCCCAGACTCAGCGCTGCATCGTTAGGGTACCGGGTAGGTGCGCACCTAACATACCAGAATCACTCCCACTGTGACTATGGCTGACCCACCTCCTTTACAGAGGGCACTTAAGGTGATCTCTCATAACACCCAAGGGCTCAACTCGCCCGTCAAGAGACGCAAAGCTTTCCAAAGCTACCATTCTAGAGGAGCAGATGTCGTGCTCCTACAGGAAACCCATTTTCCCTCAAACTATTCGCCTTCTTTTCTACACAACAAATACCCCACTTTTTTCCTTGCAAACGCTAGCGAGAAAAAAAGAGGAGTAGCCATCCTAATCTCCAAACAGACCCCTTTTTCTCACATTTTAACAGTTAAAGATAACGATGGGAGATATATATTGGTCAAAGGTATGATTGAAGGTAACCTCTACACTATCATCTCATATTATGCCCCTAACAAAGGCCAAGCTAAATTCTTCTCCTCCTTATTGGCTAACCTCTCTTCCCACTTTGAGGGTAGGGTGATTATGGGGGGGGACTCCAACATTACATTTGATCAGACCCTAAATAAAGCAGCTCAGGGGATCCCTCGCCTTAAACAGCCCCCCAAACAGAGCCTCCAGATTGCCAGACTTTTTCACTCGGTAGGCCTCATTGACTCATGGAGGGAACTAAACCCAACATTAAGGGACTATACACACTACTCGGCTCCCCACAAGACATATGCTAGAATCGACCACATTTTCTTGTCGAACCCTGATATACATTTAGCTAACCACGCCTCTATCCATGATGTTCCGTGGTCCGACCACTCCCTGGTAAGCTTAGGAATATCCAACTCATTGTCCCCATCTGGCTCTCGCACATGGCGCCTAAACGAGAAAATCTTATCTAACCCTGTCCACTGTATTTTAATAGAAAAGGATATTAAAGAGTATTTCCTATTGAATGACACTGATGACATCTCCCCTACTACTCTTTGGAACGCCCACAAAGCGGTAATCAGAGGGAAATTGATTCAATTAGCGGCCAAACTAAAGCGAGAACGGCAGATAGATATAATAAAGTTAGAGAAAGAATTCAAAAATCTTAGTAGATCCCATAAACTGAACCCCAATTCAAACAATCTCTCTAAACTTGATGCTATTAGACTATCTCTCAACTCAGCCCTTACCTCCAACGCAGAAAAGCACCTTCATTGGCTCAGCGGCAGTTTTTATCTGCGAGCGAACAAATTTGGCCCCCAGTTAGCAGCCAAACTTACCCCGAAACATAGGTCATTTGCCCTACCCAAAATAAAAACACAATCCGGGTCGCACACCCAAAACCCAAGTAGAATCCTTAAATCATTCCAATCCTTTTACGCCAACCTGTACTCCGACGATTGCCCAATCTCCCAACAAAAATTGGATGCTTTCCTAGAACAAATCCCATTACCTACAATTTCTGAATCTCACCGCTCCATCTTGGAATCCCCATTTCAAGAATCCGAGATCCGAGCAGTCATAAAAGGGATCAGAAAAGACTCAGCCCCAGGACCAGATGGTTTCTCAAACCACTATTATAAAACTTTTACAGATGCTCTCTCTCCGTACCTGGTCCGCCTCTTCAACTCCTTAACCAAAGCTTCTCCACTGGATCCTAATGCCAACTTAGCTTTTATCTCGGTCATACCCAAGCCGGGTAAAGACCCCAGCGAAGTCAGTAACTACCGACCTATTTCATTAATTAATAATGATCTAAAACTTATGACAAAAATATTATCCAATAGACTCGCCTCTTTTATAGGCACCTACATACATAAGGACCAGGTGGGGTTCATACCGGGGAGACAGGGACCGGACCAGATACGTAGAGCAATAAATGCAGTCTCCCTAATAAGATCAGGGTGGGACGGGGGACCTCCTCAGGGAGGCCTCCTCCTTTCCATAGATCTCCAAAAAGCGTTTGACACAGTGGCTTGGCCCTATCTCTTCACAATTTTAAGTAAATGGGGTTTTGGCCCAAACTTTATTAATATTTTGAGAGCCCTTTACCACCAACCCAAGGCACAGGTGAGATTACAAGGACATCTATCAGATAATTTCTCTATACAGAAGGGAACAAGGCAGGGATGTCCCCTCTCCCCTCTTCTTTTCGCAATGGCTATCGAATCTTTAGCCATCGCGATTAGACAACACCCTGACATCCATGGAGTTCGTTGTGGGCAAAATACTCACAAATGCGCTTTATTCGCGGATGATGTCCTCCTGTTCGTCACATCTCCCTTAATCTCCATCCCTAACATTCTGCAACTTTTACAAGACTTTGAAGCAGCTTCCGGACTTAAGGTTAATGTCTCCAAATCAGTCGCTCTTAATGTTTCAATCTCTCAAGACATCGTTGACAACCTAAAAAGTAAATTTCCATTCTCATGGAATTCCGCATCCATCCCTTATCTTGGCATTAACCTTACGTCTGGTATCGATACACTTTATAAACACAATTTTCCCCCCATGTTCAAAAAGCTCACAGACGATCTGACCCAATGGTCGCTATATAAGCTCTCGTGGTTAGGTAAAGTGAACGCGGTCAAAATGACACTCCTACCTCGATTATTATACCTCTTTCGTTCCCTACCCATCCCAGTCCCCAAATCGCACATTCTACGACTACAATCCGCAATAATACGCTTTATATGGGATAAAAAAGGCCACAGGTTCTCTAAAGAGGTACTTTTTAGACCCAGAAAAAAGGGAGGATTAGGGGTTCCTAATCTTTGGTGGTATTACCAGGCAGCACAACTGAGCCAATTTTCAACTATTTATATGAAAGGACCCAAACCAGACTGGGTGAGCATGGAGCGAGAGGCGGTCCCTGGTTTCACTTTAGACTTCCTGCTTTGGAATATCCCCAAAAAACGTCCCCCTATATTAGCTCCCACATTATCGCACTCAATGAAACTTTGTGACGCCCTTCATAAGCTCAAACCCCTCATCTCTATCTGGCATCCCCTGGCACATATCTTTAGGAATCATAATTTCCCACCTGGATTAGATATTCGAGCCTTCAAATGGTGGCTTGACAAGGGCCTTTATAGAATTGGTCAATTCTTCAACTCCAATGGTCCCCTCACTCTAGCATACTGTATTTCCAAACTAGAAATGCCCCCAGCTGAAAAATTCAGATTCTTTCAACTTTCACATTTTTTGAATCAAGTATGGAAGAGCAATGAGAATCATCTTTTAGTAACGCCTTATGAACAATGGTGTGCTTCGGCCTCAGACACAAAGGGAGGTATCTCTCTCATCTACTCTTCCCTGGCGGAACCCACGGAAAAGGCAGCGTACATGATGAGCTGGGAGAGGGATCTTGACTTCAGCTGGGACCTGGATAAGTGGCATACTAATTTTGCCCGCTCCTTTAAAGGTATGGTTAACACCTCAATAAACGAAGCAGGGTTGAAAATTCTTACACGCTGGTACCTGGTACCGTCTCGTCTAGCCAAATTCTTTCCGCAAGTGTCGCCTCTCTGCTTTAGAGGCTGCGGTCACGTGGGGACTCTTTTACACATACTATGGGAATGCCCTAAAATCAGAACGTATTGGAACAGGATCTTCTCCCTTATCCGCAGAACATGCGGTTGTACCCTGAAACAAGATCCAACTATTGCATTGCTTAATGGTCCCATCCCTAAAATTTCCAAACATACCCAGAAGCTGATCCATTTTATTCTAGTAGGGGCCAAAATGACCATCACCCGGTCCTGGAAATCACCGAAAGTGTCCATTCGGCTAGCCAAACAAAAAATCACTTGGATCATGCTGCAAGAAAAAATATCCAACACAATCCTAGATACCCTAGACAAATTCAAAATTATATGGGAACCCTGGGCAAATCTAGTGGGGCACCCTCTGTATGTGTGAACGATAGTTCTAAGCATGGTTTATAATCTGTGGACTCTCAATCTCTCTCTTGTAAGGGTCTCCTGTGCACCTCCTCCCCATCACTCCTGATGATCAGCTACTCCTCACACCCCCCCTTATCCCCTCTGTCTCTCCTAACTTCTTTCTTTCCCCATCTCACTCTCCTACTCTCTCCCTATTTCAATACTGGTCCCTCAGGCTCTCGGTACTTTTTATTACATTAGTTATTGGCCTCAAGGAAGCTCTCAGGGTAGACTCTCAAAAGTAATACCACCTTATCCCCCAAGCATAACACACTTCGGTCCGGATCGACCAGCCAAAGTTTAATCCATCCTGAGAGGTCGACTGACCGATAGGCTTCTTTGTTTAAAGCAATGTGTGTATAATTACGTTATTAGCATGTTAGTCAGTTGTCATATAGATACATGCTCCCTTCAGTTTTATCCTGTTTATTATTTTTCCAGTTTCTAAAGCTGTGTCACTATATCCTGGACATTTTTACACATATTAATAACGGAATGGGCTCGGGGTTTCCCGGTTCACCAGAGCAGTTAGTTCCCAGAAGGGGCTCTGGTGCCGAGACTCCCAACGCCCATAGCAACATATGTGCTTAGGTTACAAGTTTATGACTATTCAAGATTTACTGTTGACAACATATATAACAGCTGTACCGTTTTTATAATCTGTACTCGATGAGCGTTGTGCTCCTTTTCATCTATCTTGATTGATGTATTTTTTCAAGAATTCAATAAACTTTACTTTATAAAAAAAAAAAAAAAAAAAAAAAAAAAAAAAGAAAGTTCAGCCACAGTGACCCCTGTGGTGGAATGACTATTGCACAACATAACTGAGCCAAAACTTGCAGCAGTTTGCAAAGAAAGTTGATCTGGAGTCATGCAATGTGGACTTGCTGCAATTGTGCAACAAACTTGTGAAGCCTGGCAAGTCTAGCAATAGCTTAGCAAGTCATTTTTAAACTTGGAGCACAATTGCTTGCTATCTGGGTACTGACTATGCTGATAGTTCTCCCATACCTCCCAACTTTTTGAGATGGGAATGAGGGACACCTATCAGCAAAAGTATACAGGCATAGGACACACCCCTTGCCACGCCTCCTTTAAAGGAGAATTGTACAAAAAAACAAGGATTTGTTAAGCGCACAAATGCTTTTTTTACCCCTACTATTCCTTTATATTGGCTTTTGGAATTTACAAATGCAGCAATTTAGAAATCAGATGAAAGATTTAGCACTGGAAAACACTTTTTGATAGATAAAAAGTGTTTTTTTTTATACAACTATATAGATCAGATCAAAATAAGAGACAAATGAGGAGGAATGAGGGACAGAGCTCCAAATCAGGGACAGTCCCTCAAATCAGGGACATTTGGAAGCTATGGTTCTCCTGCTGCCTTAGGGTCATTAATTCATCTGCTGTCCTAGTATACAGACCATGCTGACAGCCTTATTGCTGCCTGTTCATGATTTAGGCATACTTTATTTTAGGATCAATGACACTCATTGTCACAGTTGACATTTCAAGCTGCTACACAAAAGTTAGCCAGGGGACCCCATCAAAGTTTTGCTATAGGGCCCCATAATTTATAGTTATGCCCCTGTATAGGGGTTATAAGGCAAGAAACAATGGCCATAAAGAACTTTGTTAATCTTAACAGCATAATTAATATTATTGATCCATTAGAGCAGCCTTTTTCAACCAGGCTGCCCAGGCACCCTGGGGTGTCTTGAGGCTTCTTCCGGGGTGCCTTGGCAAAATGCCTAAAAATTGATCAAAAGTTGTATACAAGCCAGCAGGTGGATGAAGCCTGCCTTTTAGTTACATAAAGCCACAGGTTTTCATTAGACACCATTATGACATTCTAGACCAGTGATGGCGAACCTTGGCACCCCAGATGTTTTGGAACTACATTTCCCATGATGCTCATGCACTCTGCAGTGTAGTGGAGCATCATGGGAAATGTAGTTCCAAAACATCTGAGGGTCCAAGGTTCACCATCACTGTTCTAGACACTGGCATCCTAACAACCAACGATGTCATCAGTTGATAAGGAAGATATCTGTTGCCTCCACAGCATCCTTGTTTGACCCTCCTCTGCCCCTCTCCCTCAGCACTGGGGTCACATTAGAGAAATTGAGGGAGGAGAGAAACATTGGAATACTAGTCAGTACCAGTGTGCAAAAGTGTGTTTGCTTTGGAAGAAAAAATCACCTGTAATGTTGGATGGCCTACATGTGTGGATGGTGCTGCATTATGTAAAATAATTTAGAATACTTTTTTACATTTTAGAATGTGGTGCCTGGAGACTGTCCATAATTTTAAAGGGTGCCTTGAGATTGTCTCTCATTTTATAGGGTGCCTTGACTGAAAAAAGGTTGAAAAACACTATATTAGAGAGACAACATACATAGTACATTTAAATGACTCAAATTACATTTAAATGCACAAATTACATTTAAATACACAAATTAAATGACTCCGCATCCAAGACTGGCTTTCCCAGTACAGTGATCAATGGAGTGTATGCACAGTCAGTGACACAGTGACATCTACAGGTAACTGGCCTGGTCTGCACCTTCAGTAAGTACAGTACTGTGTGCGAAAGAAAGGAGAGATTAAGAGACCTATAGAATGGCTGGTGGGAGTGAGTGTGTATTTTTTTTTTTTTTTTTACTTAGGATCCTTTTACACTTACATGCCTCCTAGAAATAGATGTTTTCAAAGCACGTTATGTGTTTTTTGTGCATTTGTGATGCTAAACATGAAATAATGTGCATTTTTGTGCAATTATTATATTTTTATTCATGCGCAGCACAAGCATCCAGCACACCCAGTATTTTTGGATAAAGATAATTATACCCGAGGGCAAAGAACTGCAAAAGCATTGTGGCCACAGGCAGTAATTAGGATAATTAATAAATTCATAATAATAATAAATTATGACATATTAATGAAGTAATCATATTGATATGATTAATTATTCATAATTATAATATACTACAATACATTATAATAAATACATTATTTTATCATGATATATTATACAATATATTATACAAGGTGGTATCAAAAAGTTTCGAGGCTAGTTTTGTAACACGCCAAAAGATGGCAGCACAGGGTTGCCAACCGTCAGTAAATTTACTGACAGTTTGTAAAAATCAGTGATTTTTTTTACAACTGTTGATAAATAGAGGATGATATTTTGTCTTGCTGTGTTGACTTTTTAAGTGTAAACCAAGCAAATTACCTGTTATGGGTGTTGCCAGTGTTTCCATATTGTGTTTATTTATTTATTTGAGGCACTTATATAGCACCGTCAATTTTACGCAGCGCTTTACATATACAGTGTACATTCACATCAGTCCCTGCTCTCAAGGAGCTTACAACCTAAGGTCCCTAACACACATTCATACATACTAGGGACAATTTAGACAGGAGCCCATTACCTACCAGCATGTCTTTTAGATTGTGGTAGGAAACTGGAGTACCCAGAGGAAACCCACACAGGCACAGGGAGAACATGCAAACTCCAGACAGATGGTGTTGTGGTTGGGATTCGAACCAGCGACCCCTTTTTGCCGCTAGGTGAAAGCGCTACCACTGTGCTGCCCATACTGTTTAAACATTGGTCATCTCAGTTTTTATTAGGAATGCTGTCATTTTTCAGGTTGTTAGTAAAAAATGTGCTCTGTTAGTAAATTGTCCATGTTTTGTCAGTAAAAAAATGCTGCGAGAGGTTGGCAGCACAAGGCTGCATGCACAGTCATAGGACGCATCGACCTTCATAAGTCAGTGTGCCAAAAGATATCATCCTTCATACATTGGGAGCTGTGCGACTGGTGCTATTCTGACCAAGTGCGCTACCATGTCTGCTATTTCTTCATGAGCAGCACGTTAGAAAAAAAAAGGCAAAAGAGAAATTCTGTGTAAAAATGGGCAAATCTGCCACAAAGACATTTGACATGATTCAGCAATTTTATGGCGATCCTGCAATGAGTCGTTTGAGGTGTTCTGAGTGGCACGCATGCTTCAAGAGAGGAAGAACATCACTGGAAGACGAGGAGAGATCAGGAAGACCTTCAATGAGCTTAACCCTTGAAAATGTCTAAACCATTCGGCAACTTGTGCATGATGTTCCTCTGGGGAGACCTCAATCTCAACTCATGTTTGCTCTTTGTTCTAACTTGCTGTCCATGATGAGATATGAGACGTTGTAATGCATGTGGTCAGAATAGAACCAGTTTCTCAGCTCCCAATGTACACAGGACAATGTCTTTTGGTACACTGACTTATGAAGGTCGGTGCTCCCTGTGACTGTTGCCATGTTATAAAACTAGACTCAAAACTTTTTGATACCACCTTGTATATTACATATGATCAATTATGAAAGGTATAGTTATTTAGTCTTACAAATAAAAACATATTTAATAGTATAATAAGTGATAAGTATATTTTTACACGTTGTGTTTACATACACATTTTCCACATTTTGTCATGTTACAACCAAAAACATGAATGTATTTTATTGGGATTTTATGTGATGGATCAACACAAAGTGGCACTTAATTGTGAAGTGGAAGGAAAATGATAAATGGTTTTGAAAATGTTTTACAAATGTGAAAAGTGTGACGTGCATTTGTATTCAGCCCCCCTGAGTCAATACTTTGTAGAACCGCCTTTCGCTGCAATTACAGCTGCAAGTCTTTTTGGGGATGTCTATCTAGAGAGTGACATTTTTGCATATTCTTCTTGCAAAATAGCTCAAGGTCTGTCAGATTGAATGGAGAGCGTCTGTGAACAAAAATTCTTGCTACAGATTCTCAATTGGATTTAGGTCTGGATTTTGACTGGGCCATTCTAACACATGAATATGCTTTGATCTAAACCAGGAGTCTCAAACTGGTGGCCCTCCAGCTATTGCGCAACTACAAGTCCCATGAGGCATTGCAAGGCTGACCGTTACAAGCATGACTCCCACAGGCAGAGGCATGATGGGACTTGTAGTTTCACAACAGCTGGAGGGCCGTCAGTTTGAGACCCCTGCTCTAAACCATTCTATTGTAGCTCTGGCTGTATGTTTAGGGTCGTTGTCCTGCTGGAAGGTGAACCTCCACCCCAGTCTCAAGTCTTTTGCAGACTCTAACAGGTTTTCTTCTAAGTTTGCTCTGTATTTGGTTTCATCCATCTTCCCATCAACTCTGACCAGCTTCCCTGTCCCTGTTGAAGAAAAGCATCCCCACAATATGATGCTGCCACCACCATGTTTCACGGTGGGTATGGTGTGTTCAGGGTGATGTGCATTGTTAGTTTTCCGCCACACATAGTGTTTTGCTTTTAGGCCAAAATGTTCAATCTTGGTCTCATCTGACCATCGCACCTTCTCCCACATGTTTGCTGTGTCCCCCATATGGCTCCTCGAAAACTGCAAATGGGACTTCTTATGTCTTTCTTTCAACAATGGCTTTCTTCTTGTCACTCTTCCATAAAGGCCAGATTTGTGGAGAGCACGACTAATAGTTGTCCTGTGGACAGATTCTCCCACCTGAGCTATTGATCACTGCAGCTCTTCCAGAGTTACCATGGGCCTCTTGCTTGCTTCTCTGATGAATGCTCTCCTTGCCCGGCTGGTCAGTTTAGGTGGACGGCCATGTTTTGGTAGGTTTGCAGTTGTGCCATACTCTTTCCATTTTCGGATGATGGATTGAACAGTGCTCCGTGAGATGTTCAAAGTTTGGGATATTTTTTTTATAACCTAACCCTGCTTTAAACTTCTCCACAACTTTATCCCTGACCTGTCTGGTGTGTTCCTTGGCCTTCATGATGCTGTTTGTCCACCAAGGTTCTCTAACAAACCTCTGAGGGATTCACAGAAGAGCTGTATTTATACTAAGAATAAATTACACACAAGTGGACTCTGTTTACTAATTAGGTGACTTCTGAAGGCAATTGGTTCCACTAGATTTTAGTTAGGAGTATCAGAGTAAAGGGGGCTGAATACAAATGCACGCCACACTTTTCAGATATTTATTTGTAAAAAATTTAAAAACCATTTTTACATAGTTACATAGTAGGTGAGGTTGAAAAAAGACACAAGTCCATCAAGTCCAACCTGTGTGTGTGATTATGTGTCAGTATTACCTTGTATATCCCTGTATGTTGCAGTCGTTCAGGTGCTTATCTAATAGTTTCTTGAAACTATCAATGCCCCCCGCTGAGACCACCTCCTGTGGAAGGGAATTCCACATCCTTGCCGCTCTTACAATAAAGAACCCTCTACGTAGTTTAAGGTAATTTATCATTTTCCTTCCACTTCACATTTATGTGCCACTTTGTGTTGGCCTATCACATAAAATCCCAATAAAAGACATTTACGTTTTTGGTTGTAACATGAAAAAATGTGGAAAATTTCAAGGGCTATTAATATACTTTTTCAAGGCACTGTATACATGTGTATATATATATACTTTTTAGCAGAGTTGTTTTACCATGCATACAGACAAAAAAATGCTACACGTCCTATTTTTGAAAATATATAGATGTGAACTGAGACATAAGAATAAATTATATCTTTTAACAGAAATGCAGTTTCGCCGATAAAGGTTTAAATCATATTTCTGGAGAAGAGTGTAGCACTAGCCCCTTAAGGGCTGCTGTATTTTGGGTCCCCCTTCACCTGCATAGCCAGGCAAGATGCAATTTCATCAAGCTTTCCACAGTCAATAATTCAAATTGAAAATGTATTTAGGGGTTATAACTTTGATGGGGATGGGAAGCTATGGGGTGCCCAGAACTTGATCACTGAGGACAAATTGAACACTCAGACTTGTTAGTAAAGGTCTCAATCTGTACTCCCTCCAGAATACTGACACACTCTGGCTAGACAAAACTGTTCCAAACTACATGCAGGTACTGCAGCTTTCCCTGATTACAAAATGCCAATGCACCTGGCTCACTGGTGCAGAATCCCCAAGCAAGGGATAAGGTTAACATTTCTCAGTCCCTTGGTTACGTTTGCTGAAGATTGCCCTCGGCTGCAAATTCCTTTATAGGCTATGGGTGGTGGACAATGTGGAGGTTTATTCACTCAGTACCTTAATTCTGAAGCATAACTGGTGACTTCCTGGCCAGGCCGCTTGCTGATTAGGTACCACTCTGCAAATCAGGGTGTCTCCTAGCTGAGAATGAAGGGGTGAGGTTTCCTCCTTGACCCCTTCCTCTCTCTCTCCTCCATCACTGTTGGCCTTCTGCCTGGAGGCAGAGCCGCCCAGCACAGGGGTCCCCTCCTGGCCTCTGGCGCCTGGAATCACTCGCACATGGCCAGGCTCTACAATAATTAAGAACCATCTCTCAGCCTTTTGGGCCCTCCTTGCCCATTGGCAATTGGATTGTAAAGGAATTTATCAGAGATCCCTTGAATATTCAGTCTCTCATTTCCATATCCCCACCCACAAAGTTCTGGAACTTTCCAAAAGCTTCCAGAAGCAAGGAGGATGTACCAAAGACTCAGCCTGCAGAGCCTGCCAACTAAACTTCACTGAACTTCACTTGACCCCAAATGAACTGACTTTACAAACTAAAGTGAAGTCCAACTAAATTTGCCTAACAATCCCAAATATGTACACAAGGGGGTGCTACAAGAGTATTTATTTTTTTTAATGTATTGTTACATTTTAAAGATATGTTCCCTATTTTATATTTACATATTTAAATAGGTATTACATATTTATATATTATGCTGGCTGTTTAGTCATGATGCACAATAACTATGACTTGCTTTTCCACAGTAAATGTATTAATCCGGATGTGACTGAATGAAAATAATAGACCTATAGTCCAGATGACATAGAACCAAAAACCTTGTGATTATTATTATTATACATGATTTATATAGCGCCAACAGTTTGTGATCTTTGCCTAGGCTTTAGGTCAAATGTAGGAACAGCATTAGGTTGCTTATTCATGTCAAATAGAGGTATTTTTTTACTCATTTAGAGCTAAGGTTAGGGTTAAGCAGTAAATTAAAGGGTTAAGATCAGTGGTTGGGGTTTAAGGTTAGGGTTGAAGGGTTAAAGCAGCTAATCTCCTCCTGGCCAACCAGGACAGGAAGTAGCTCCTGAGAATTGGCCGGGAGGAAAAGCGACCGGATTGGCCAGGAGGAGAAGCGACCGGTTTGGCCGGGAGGAGAAGCCGGGGTAGCCGCCAAAGCCGCTTGGGACCTGGATGGGGTAAGTGCAGAGCTGGCGGGCTTGCGATCGGGGCTGGTGGACAGGCTTGCAAGCAGGTCTGGCGAGTGGGCAATCGGGGCTGGCGAGTGGGGTTGACGGGGGGTGAGAGGGGTGTTTGTTTGCGGACCCCGAAAAAAATGGAGCACCAGCCGCCACTGGAGTGAGAAGAGAAGAGAAGTAGGCAGAGGAGGTGAGGGGTGCAGAGGAGTAGGAAGTGAAAAGGAAAGGAGTGAGGAGAGAAGACAAGCGGTCAGGGGAGAGGATGTGAGGGGTGTAGAGGAATGGGAAGAGGATAGGAAAGAGGTACGATAGGAGGGGAGTGGAACAGGTTGAGGTGATGTCCATGAGCTCACTTGCGGTGTTTTCACCTGGTTTAATCAAGGTTCTGCACCTTCTTCATTCTTGGTTAGCATAACTCCAGTGCATGTGCATAGGAGTAAAATCATGATAGGAGGGGAGAGGAGAGGGTTGATGGTAGAAGAAAAGCAGGCGGGGAGAGGATGTGAGAGGAGGAGAGGGGTGGGAAGGGGATAGGAAAGGCGTGAGGAGAGAAGAGATGCAAGCAGGGGAGAGAATGTGAGGGGTGTAGAGGGGTGGGAAGGGGATAGGAAAGGAACGAGGAGAGACGAGAGGCAAGCAGGGGAGAGAATGTGAGGGGTGCAGAGGGGTGGGAAGAGGATAGAAAAGGGGCATGATGGGAGAGGAGGGGAAAGGGTTGTGGATAGAAGAGAAACGAGCAAGGGAGCGGTAGTAAGGGGTGCAGAAAAGTGGGAAAGAGAAAGAAAAGGATTGAGGAGAGAAGAGAAGAAAAGTGGGTTGGGGAAAGGTTGTACACAAGGGGAAAGGCGCCTCTGGGTGTAGATAAAAAACAATTTATTAAAAACTAATGTGCAAACAACTCACATTTTTGTAGTTAACAGAAAGCATGTAATGGAGTGAGAAGGTAATCCATCATGGGAACAGTTCGTCAGATCGGTCACAATATCCTCTTCTGGCTTGCCGGGCATGTGGCTGTGCTGTACACTGCTACATAGTGAAGCCGGCCGCGGTAGAGATAGAACTCAAAGCGAGGCCAGGAACGCAAATGGAGGGCAGGCACGGAGAGGTGACGTCACTGGTAAGCGACGCGTTTCCTGAGCGTACGGGCTACGATGACACTGTAGCCACGCTCCTTCATCAAGACCAGGCCGCCACCCCCATATGAAAAAGGAATCAAAGAAAAGACCAACCGGGTACCTGTCCTACCCCCCGCTTCTACTGTGGCCCCTTGTGTTTTTCCTTCAGATTCTTTGGAGCTTGGTTTCAGTTTCCTTTAGAAGGCAGCCCTGTTTGTGGACTCCACACCATCACCTCCTTTCCCTATGCCTCTAATATGGACCTTTATGGACTAATGAATTATTCTCCTCCCCTATAACACAGTATTATTATATGCAATGTTTGCAAACTATGATGTTTTTATACTTCTCCAGATGTTGCGCCTTCACTTGTGTATGGGGAAAGGTTGTGAAGGTTGCAGAAGAGTGGTAAGGAAAAGGAAAGGGACACGATAGGAGGGGAGAGGAAAAGGTTGAGGATAGAAGAGAAGTGGGCAAGGGAGAGAATGTGGGGGGTGCAGAGGAGTGGGAAGGGGATAGGAAAGGAGTGAGGAGAGAAGAGAAGCAGGCAAGAGAGAGTGTGTGGGGGGTAAGGAGGAGAGGGAAGATAGTGGGGGGAGAATATGAGTGAAGAGGGATGGAAAAGGGAGAACAATGACAGAATAAAACAGAAGACCTGACAGTAATAGAGAATCCTAACCCACCTGCCAAAAACAAATTTTAACATATAGCTCAACAACCATATACTGTATGTGGGGGGCCCGACTGAACGTTAAGCATGTGTCCCATTTTATATAAGTTGTAACATGCTGCACAATCATTAGCACTGTCGTGATTTGTATTACACATAATCAAAAGATTAATTAACTTTCATTTAAAGCCACAGTGAAACTCTGCGGTTTTGTGAAATGCGATACACACAGGAGGCTAAATGATTTCGGGGAATGAACAACTCGCAGTGATAATCCCATTGAAGGCTGGACACATTGCATTCTTCATTCTTATTTTATGATCCCAAAACACAGAAGCCCTCCCAGGAACCCCCCCAAAAAAACACCACCGAGAGGGCCATTATCTGTAAAAATCAAGGACTTCCACCTGGGAGAAATGCCTGGGATGTGCTTTGCATTATACAGGAGGATGGTTGGGATGAAAAATGGAGTACCCTCAGCCATCAGTACGTCCAGGCTAATTAAGGGAGATCTTTTAACTTCCTCAACTGCAAACACATGTTGAAAATAATAACCCATCTATTCTTTTCCCTAACCTTATGGCCGCGTTCACTGCAGCAAGGGTATCAGTTACAGGGCTGAACTATGGTAAACCATTTCCTCGAGTTCTGTAAACTTGTGTGTCCCAGGCCAAGATGAATTGTCTCTGGGGTCACAGTTTCAGCCTTGATGAGAAAGCGATAGGTTTCTGTAGTTTACATGTGAATTGTTGTATAGAATTTCAGCACTCACAAGTCAGGGGACTCAGGTCTGAAGTTCGTGATTGCTATAAAGTGAATGTTTCTGCATTTGTTACTAGTTACCGAGCAATGTATAAAGTAATGTATAAACACAGTATAAAGTATTGTTTGAATCTACAGATCTGACGTGTACCCATATGCTAGAATATTGGTGGAAAACTATTCAGATCATATTGGTCATTCATAAATATAAAGAGTAGCAACCCTGAATGGTTGGTACATTGGGTTTTAGCTGCCAGAAATTATTGCCTGTAGTTCTTAGCATTAAATTCCCAATTCACAGTTCAATTCCATGCACTAAAGCTGGCCGATGCACGCATGTTATGTTGTGCTTAACCACTTTGGCCCCGGAAGGATTTATCCCCTTCCTGACCGGAGCACTTTTTGTGATACGGCACTGCATCGCTTTAACTGACAATTGCGCGGTCGTGCGACGTTGCACCCAAACAAAATTGACGTCCTTTTTTTCCCACAAATAGAGCTTTCTTTTGGTGGTATTTGATCACCTCTGCGGTTTTTATTTTTTGCGCTATAAACAAAAAAAGAGCGACAATTTTGAAAAAAAAAAGCAATATTTTTTTACATTTTGCTCTAATAAATATCCCCAAAAACGTATATAATTTTTTTTTCCTCAGTTTAGGCCGATATGTATTCTTCTACATATTTTTGGTAAAAAAATTTGCAATAAGCGTATATTGATTGGTTTGCGCAAAAGTTATAGCGTCTACAAAATAGGGGATAGATTTATAGCATTTTTATTATTAATTTTTTTTTATCAGTAATGGCGACGATCTGCAATTTTTATTGTGACTGAGACATGATGGCGGACACATCGGACACTTTTGACACTATTTTGGGACCATTGTCATTTACACAGCGATCAGTGCTATAAAAATGCACTGATTACTGTGTAAATGACAATGGTAGGGAAGGGGTTAAACACTAGGGGGCGATCAAGGGGTTAAGTGTGTCCTAGGGAGTGATTCTAACTGTGGGGGGGGGGGGTGGGCTTCCACTGACGTGACAGCGATCAATGCTCTCGATGACAGGGATCAGTAGATCTGTCATGTCACTAGGCAGAACGGGGGAAATGCCTTGTTTACAAAGGCATCTCCCCGTTCTTCCGCTCCGTGACACGATCACGGGCCCCCGGCGGTCATCGAGTCCACGGGACCCGCGGGCACGGTCACGGAGCACGCGGCAGGCAATGCCGCGATTTAAAGGGGACATACCTGTACGCCCATTTGCCCAGCCGTGCCATTGTGCCGACGTAGATCGTTGTGCGCTTGGACGGCTAGTGGTTAAAATGTGTTGCATTAAGGCAGCCTGTTAACTTTGAATGGGCTGCCATAGTATCAGAACAGACAAAAAAATGGATGTGCAGCATTTTTTTTTCACAAGCAACACACCAAAACGCACTGTAGTGGGATACCATGCATTGTGGTACGCTGCTGCATGGGTGCTTTGGAGCTTGTTAGCCTTGGGGTGCCATGAATGGAAGCAAACCATGCTAACGCATGTTGTGGTATTATACATATTAAATTGCACATTAATACAATGTTTATTGAAAAGGAAAAAGGGGTTTTGGGACTTTATATGAAGCAAGAACCAAAAGGGGTACCTGCCTGCATCCCTGTCATTGATTTATAAGAAGGAAGAGAGCGAGAAGTGGGACTTTATTTGAAGCACACAGCAGTAAACAAAGAAGTCAAGTGACTGGGAAGTTATGTTTATTTATATTGTATAATCTCATATAGAACATTTTTGGGCGGGAAACCTCTGAACGATAAACTGTTTATTACATTCAACATAAGTTACATAATGATCCACAATCCAAGAGACATTCATATTATTATATATTATTTATACATTTATATTTATTTATTTATACATTTATATTATTCATAATATACAAACACAAGTGGCAACTAATACATTTATATACATAGCCATGATACAGTTGGGGCCTAAATGGCCTGAATGACCTTCCTAGATTCCTCTCAAAATAAAAGGAGGGGGGTAGGGGTAAGATAAGAGAATTACTGTGGTGAATTGTTATAGGCATGAGTTAGATCACAAGGAATCTTGTTAATCCATGATTAAAATGATAATAAGAGTTGCTGGCTCGACGCGTTTCGCGACCTTATAGCCGCTCATCAGGAGCACAAACCATGGAATATATATAGAAATAGAGAACATACATGTCTAGATAGTCTCAAAAATTATGATTTTGGAAAATAAAAAATAAAAAATAGAGGTAAAAATAAAAAATTATACATAGAAAAGATTCTAAAAACAGTAAAAATAGAGTGGTATATTCTGGGGTCAACCCCCCCCCCCCCCCCCGTTGCGTCCAACTCACATCTGCATCAACGCACCGGCGGTGCAGTAACAAAGAATGAAAGCAAATTCACCGCAAAGCATCACCTCCAGGTGCTGTGGTGGCTTTCGAGGACGATGACAACCGGCACAGACAAATCCAAGGTGGGTGCTTGTGGGTGTATGACCCTGATGTAGGGTGGGAGTGGTAACCCCCAAAAAAATACAATTTATAATTAATACAATGCACTCCAATGGCTAGATGCAAATGGACCTCAAGAGGGTTGGGACCCTTTGCAGGAGCATGGTCACTTTGCCCTGCATGAGCAAGGTGACAATGTCTATTAATGGTCCCCATCATGGTAACTGTAACACTACCTGTAGCACTAACCTTCCCTGTAACCATCAACTTATCATCCCTCTAACCCTACCTGTACAGGCAGTCCCCGAGTTACATACATCCGACTTACATACAACTCATATAAACAGAGGGAGACAACAGGAAGTGAGAGGAAATCTACCCCTAGGAAGGGAAATTCACTCCTGGAGGAGTTATCATGGGAAAAAGGTGTCTCCACTGATGCTTTATCACCAATCCTTGTTTCCACAACAAGACAAAATTTTCTAAATCCAACTGTCACAGGGACAGAAAGTGAGGTGGAATCTTCTGAACAGGAGTACAGACAGCAAATTAAAGATTACAGGGGTGTTAAGCCTTCCTTATGCTATCCAAAAAACGTAAAAAAAAAAGTTTTTGTCTGTTTTACCTGTTCCAACTTACATACAAATTCAACTTAAAGTGATATTACAGTCTTGTTTTTTTTTTGTTTAAAAATAACAGTATACTTACCTGCTGTGTGCAGTGGTTTTGCACAGAGCAGCCCAGATCCTCCTCTTTTCGGGTCCCTCGCCAGCGCTACTGGCCCCTCCCTACTCCCAAGTGCCCCCACAGCATGCAGCTTCCTATGGGGGCAAAAGGTATAATGAGCATGAGGGCTAGTACCATACTAGCACATATGTGGTAACTCAGCAAATACTTATCAAAAGAAAAATCTCAGTGCAAAAGGGCTAGTACCATACTAGCACATATGTGGTAACTCAGCAAATACTTATCAAAAGATAAAACTCAGTGCAAAAGGGCTAGTATCATACTAGCACATATGTAGTAACTCAGCAAATAATTAATGGTGACTCCAAGTAAATAACTAAATGGTGAACAGTCCCACCGCCTTGTAGTACAAAGTGCTCAAACAATGAGTCATCAGTTCCAAAAGGCAAAATGGAAAAATTATACAAAATATAAAAGTGTGATGAAATGTAATAAAGTGCAGTCTAATGAGCACTAAATCCGAATAAACTGAAGAAACAAAATAGTCTAAAGCGTATAAAAAGCTATGAAATGAGTGACAAATACAGTGTGGGTACAAAAAACAAAAATTGAACAAAATAAAATATATAAATCAAACAAAGTCCACGTGCATGAGGGCTAGTATCATACTAGCACATAAAAATATTGTAAATACTGACACAAAAGAAAAGAAAAAATCTCAGTGCAAAGGGGCTAGTATCATACTAGCACATATGTGGTAACTCAGCAAATACTTATTAGTGACTTCAAGAAAAATAAATAAATGGTGAACAGTCCCACCACCTTGTAGTACAAAGTGCTCAAACAATGAGTCTTCAGTTCCAAAAAGGCAAGTCCACAAGCCACAGGAAAGGGAAACAAAGTCTTCAGTGGGGACACCTCTGTGCTCGCAAGCAGCTCACCTTACTGCTGCAAGACAACAGCTTGTAATCCAGTAACAAATCACCAGCAAGCAAGGGTCCCATCCAGTAGTTCAGGCGATTCGGGTGGTGGGTGTGCAGGATGGTATATAAAAAACATAAGCAGACAGTATATAGTATAACTCCGTGGCGGCCAAAGTGGAAAAAAGGGACAGGACACAGAAGGGGGATGCACTCACTTTTGTAAAATGAGTGTGGGCGTCAATCCAACGAACGCCGAGTTCGTATACCTCAAAAAGGGTGTCTTCAAACCGTCCCCATTTCCTCAATGCTCGTCACAATGGGATGCATATATGTAGAGTATTGGAAGAGAGTGCACATAGCGTGATCCCGTATATAAATCAGTTTATTGGGTTAAAAACAACATGGTACACTTACATTTAGCAGAAGGCTATAGTAAAAAACATCCACGAGCGCCGAGCTCATATCCTATCATCAGTCTGTGACAGTTCCCGTGCTCCAAACCTCACGCGTATCGTCACGTCACGTGACTTCATCAGAGGAGTTACCACATATGTGCTAGTATGGTACTAGCCCTTTTGCACTGAGATTTTTCTTTTCTTCTGTTTCAGTATTTACATGATATTTTTTATGTGCTAGTATGATACTAGCCCTCATGCTCATTATACCTTTATATTTTGTATAATTTTTTCATTCATCTCTCTATACATTTGAGCTAGCCCCTTCCCCTCCCTCCTCCTTCCTTCCCCACTTATCACAGCGCAATCACCACTTACTTTATTCACACCACTTTTGTCTGTTTGGATCAGCCATTTAGGTGTTGCAGCAGTGCCCCTTAGCATAGGTATTTCTGACAGCGCAGGAGTTTCTTCATTATTTTTCCTATGGGGGCACTCGAGCCGAGCCGCTGCTCTGTGTGTCAATTTAGACAAGGAGCCACAGCTCGGCCCTGCCCCCTCTCTCTCCTCATTGGCTCACTCATTTTTACTGGCAGCAGTGGGAACCAATGATGCCAGCTGCTGTGTCTTAGCCAATCAGGAGGGAGAGTCCCAGACAGCCAAGTCATTCGTGCAACATCGCTGGATAGAGATGGGGCTCAGGTAAGAACTAGGGGGGGCTGCTGCACACAGAAGGCTTTTTATCTTATTGAATAGAATACATTAAAATAAAAAACCTTCTGCCTTTAGAACCACACATGGAGGAGTGAAATAGACGTGGAGATAGACCTATGAACTGAGGAGGTTCTCACATTACATGCTTTATGGTCACTTGTTGGCTGAGGAATTCTGGTGAACGCATTTTAAAGTCACTTTGGGTGAAGCGCTATTGTGTCTGAAGTTTTGGAGCACATATTATTTTAGAAGCACAGTGTTGGAGCATATATTGAAGAATTGTATATATAGACATTTATGGACTTTGATTTAAATTGATGAATTATGTTTTTTTGGTCACTTGTATTTATATAAGGAATTATCAATTTATCACTTAGATAGTTTTATCCAGATAGCGCCCTTTATACACACTTTTTCATGAATTATTAGTATACCACTAATTTTAGGTGCAGCACTGGGATATTTATTTTTTGGCGCCGAAACCTTTAATTTTTCTCACATTTTAAGAACAAGCCTACAATACCTTGTTTGTAACCTGGGGACTGCCTGTAGTACTAACACTAGAACATTCTATAACCCTAACAGTAACCTTCATGTTACCCAATCACTAACCCTCCCTGTAACTCTAACACCAACACTAACTCTCCTTGTAACACTGACCCTTCCTGTAACTCTAACACCAACACTAACCCTCTATGTAACCCTAAGGCCCCTTTCACACTGGGGCGCAGGGGCGTAACTACCACCATAGCAACCCATGCGGGCGCTATGGGGCCCGCAGCCGAGTGGGGCCCAGTGAGGATAAGAGCACCGCCGGCACAGTCTCCCAGCAAGGGGAAGAAAGAGGAAAGGAAGAGGCGAGCTGTCCGTATCAGCAGAGAGCTGAATTGCCCGATGTAAGAGCTTTCATTAGAACTTCCAGTGTTCCCACTGCTCACGTCACATAGCTCCACCTTTTGGCCCGGTGCCTTTGATAGACAGAACGCCGATCCAATGCGGGACATGTGACGTCATCAAAGGCGTCGGGCCAAGAGGTGGGGCTATGTGACGATGAGCCCCGGGAAGACGGGAGATTCAAATGAAAGCTATTACAGCGGGCAATCCCGCTCTCTGCTGATCCGGGTGGCTTGCCTCTTCCTCTGCATAGGTGGGGCTGTATGGGGCACAGGCAGACCAGGCTGTATTGGGCACAGGTCACGCTGTATTGGGCACAGGTCACACTGCATTGGGCACAGGTCACACTGTATGTGGCACAGGTCACGCTGCATTGACACTAGGGCAGCTGTGGGGGGGGGGCTGTTTGCAGGGGGGCCCCATACAACATTTTGCTATGGGGCCCTGCTATTTCTAGTTACGCCCCTGCTGGGACGGTAGGGGGCGTCGGCGGTAAAACAGCGCTATTTTTAGCGCTGTTTTACCGCGGTATTCGGCCGCTAGCGGTGCGGTTTTAACCCCCCGCTGGCGGCCGAAAAGGGGTTAAAACCACTCGTATAGCGCGGCTATAGCCGCAGTATTACCGCGGTATAGCCGCGCTGTCCCATTGATTTCAATGGGCAGGATCGGTTTATCGGTTTATCGGTTTTACACCGCTCCTTCACCGCTCCAAAGATGCGGCTTGCAGGAGATTTTTTCTTCTCCTGCCAGCGCACCGCTTCAGTGTGAAAGCCCTCGGGCTTTCACACTGAACAAACAGCGGAGGCTGTTTAGGGGCGGTTTGCAGGCGGTATTTTTAGCGCAATAACGCCTGCAAACCGCCCCAGTGTGAAAGGGGCCTAACACTAACCCTTCCTGTAACTCTAATGCCCTGTACACACGGTCGGACATTGATCGGACATTCCGACAACAAAATCCATGGATTTTTTCCGACGGATGTTGGCTCAAACTTGTCTTGCATACACACGGTCACACAAAGTTGTCGGAAAATCTGATCGTTCTGAACGCGGTGACGTAAAACACGTACGTCGGGACTATAAACGGGGCAGTAGCCAATAGCTTTCGTCTCCTAATTTATTCTGAGCACTTTGTGCGCCGGAATTGTCTACACACGATCGGAATTTAACCGATCGGATTTTGTTGTCGGAAAATTTTATAACCTGCTCTCAAACTTTGTGTGTCGGAAATTCCGACGGAAAAAGTCCGATGGAGCCCCCACACGATCGGAATTTCCGACAACACAATCCGATCGCACTTTTTCCGTCGGAAAATCCGACCGTGTGTACAGGGCATAAGAATAACACTAACCCTCCCTGTAACCCTAACACTAACCTTCCCTATAACTCGAATGCCCCGTACACACGGTCGGACTTTGTTCGGACATTCCGACAACAAAATCTTAGGATTTTTTCCGACGGATGTTGGCTCAAACTTGTCTTGCATACACATGGTCACACAAAGTTGTCGGAAAATCCGATCGTTCTGAACGCGGTGGCGTAAAACACGTACGTCGGGACTATAAACGGGGAAGTGGCCAATAGCTTTCATCTCTCATCAATTTTATAGCCTGCTCTCAAACTTTGTGTCGGAAAATCAGATGGAAAATGTGTGATGGAGCCCACACACGGTCGGAATTTCCGACAACAAGGTCCTATCACACATTTTCCTTCGGAAAATCCGACCGTGTGTACAGGGCATAACACCAGTGCTAACCCTCCCTGTAACTCTTTCATAAATGTTGGTATAATGCCTGAAGTAGGCATGCAGGGAATTCGTATTGCAAGGAGGGTAGTATGGTTTGTGTAGGGCCCCATGCATCGCTCCCAACTGTCCCTGATTTCGAGGGACTGTCCCTGATTTGGAGCAATGTCCCTCTGTCCCTCATTCCTCCTCATTTGTCCCTCATTTTGGTCTGATCTATATAGTTGTATATAAAATTCACTTTTTATCTTTCAAAAAGTGTTTCCCAGTGCTAAACCTTTCATCCAATTTCTAAATTGCTGCATTTGTACATTTTAAAAGCCAATATAAAGGAATAGTAGTGGTAAAAAAAAAAACCCTTGTGGATTTAATTAAGCTTTTTTTGGGGTTAATTCTCCTTTAATGGGGTTGTGGCAGGGGACGTGTCCTATGCCTACATACGTTTGGTAGTAGGTGTCCCTCATTCCCATCTCAAAATTTTATTTTTATTTATTTATTTATTTTAGGAACATATATAGCGCCATCAATTTACGCAGCGCTTTACATATACATTGTACATTCACATCAGTCCCTACCCTCAAGGAGCTTACAGTCTAAGGTCCCTAACTCACATTCATACATAAAATGTTGGGAGGTATGCCCATGGTATGCTGTTATGGCACTACCAGGCCAGGAACTGGTTAAAGAGCAGACAGCTCCCCTTCTACATAACATAGGTCTGCCTTGTATCCCATGGGGTTTGTCACCCAAAGACCAATCCCAAGCTCTTCCCATGAGCCCCTTCTATAAACTAGAGAAACACTCCAAACCTGCCAGTCACATCCACATAAAGAGGTCCTGTCACCTCTCTACATTCTTGCCATGACAGGTTTACCTTGCGTGAAGCCGGAATAGATATAAGGTATTTTCTGTATGTCACAGACGCCATGACTGCATCTTATCGAGCCGAATATAAAGGCTGAGAAAGTGAAATCCAGCACCAGTCTGCCAAGTCACTTTGGCTGGACAAAATCTGCTCTAAAGAACATAATAACTGTCTTCTCCTTTGGAATGATATGGATACTTTGTGTCAAGGCCAGCTGTCTCTGTTGAAACTTCGGTGCCAGCAGTGATTTAGTGGAGCGACTGTGTTATGACTCCACCATTGTTTGAAAATTGTACTTTATTGCATTTTTTGGTCAACCACATTTACCTCATTGTTAATTAAGTTTATTTGTGTGCCAGATAATACATTGCTCAAAACGGTTTTTGTTCCTGCAACTGAATTTACTACTTTTATTGACAAGAAGGCAATATACACGTACATTTCTTTTTTTTATTATTATTTATATAACGGTTCAGAAATCCATAAAGCCTTATAGTTTTCTTTACAGATCAGTATATTTCACTGCCAAATTAGTAATCCGGTGCTTCCAGACAATGGAAGATAGCTCCGCTGTGGACAGGTGGCAGTCCTCAGGTGGTCATGTGATGTCAACTTCCTTTATGCAGCAGTTGGTAAAGCTACAGATAAAAGAAGTCGCTGTCATTGCTAATATAAAAATGATGTAACTAATCTTCAGACATAAAAGATTGCATGGAGATAGATCTCAGATTAGTCTTTAAAAATTGAAACAGGATTCTTGGCATTTTTGGACCTAGAATTAAAGTGGAGAAATGGACTTGAAGTTCTCTCAAGTTGTAGCTAATCTGTACATTTGTGATTTGCCCTTTTATATAAATAAATATGATAGAATCAAATTTTCTTTCAGCTGTCCTGTTCTGTTCTTAGCTGTCCATATATATACAGTAATACCAAGCTACTCACATCTTTCAAAGTCATTCTAGTACTTAAAGAGGAAGTAAACCGCGCCAAAGTTTATTTTTGTTTTTAAAACCCTGCAAAGTAAAGGCATAATGCGCTAGTATGCATCGCATACCAGCACATTATGAAATACTTACCTTAGAACAAAGCCCCGCACCCCCGCGCTGTAAGCTCTGACAGACGCTTACATCTTCATCCGGTCTTCCTTCTGGGTTCACGTCCTCCGGCTGTCTGTTTGGCCATGCCGCGATGACGTCACTCCCATGCATGCGTACAGAAGTCGTAGACAGCGGCATGGAGCTCTGATGGGACGGCACGGGTATACCGTCCCTTCAGAACGCACACACCGGTGACATCACCGGCTGCATGAAGTGTGAATATCCCCTAAACCATGAAGGTTTAGGAGATATGCATACCCTGTTTCCCCGAAAATAAGACCTAGTGTGATTGTCGGTGATGGCTGCAAAATAAGCCCTACCCCCCAAATAAGCCCTAGTTAAAGTCCTTGTAGGTCTTATTTTCAGGGTAGGGCTTATTTTCGGGGAAAGAGAGTAATGCCGCGTACACACGGTCGTACTTTTCGTCTACAAAAGTCGGACAGCCTGTCCGACAGACTTCCGGCAGACTTTCGGTGGACTTGCGGCGGACTTGCGGCCTACTTTCTAACGAACGGACTTGCCTACACACGACCACACAAAAGTCTAACGGATTCGTACGTGATGACGTACACCGGACTAAAATAAGGAAGTTCATAGCCAGTAGCCAATAGGTGCCCTAGCGTGGCTTTTTGTCCGTCGGACTAGCACACAGACGAGCGGATTTCGGGGTCCGTCGTAGTTACGAAGTAAAGTTTTAAAACATGTTTCAAATCTAAAGTACGTCGGATTTGAGGCTAAAAAAGTCAGTTGAAAGTCCGGAGAAGCCCACACACGATCGGATTACCAGCCAGCTTTAGTCCATCAGCGTCCGTTGGACTTTTGTAGACGAAAAGTAGGACCGTGTGTACGCGGCATTAGGCTTATTTAGAGGGTAGGGCTTATATTGCAGCTATTACTGACAATCACGCTAGGTCTTATTTTTGGGGAAACAGGGTAGTACCTACAGGTAAGCCTTATTATATCTGTAGGTACAAGGATACAGAATGGGTTTACATCCACTTTAATGGGACTGGTGAGGATTATGATTTTGAAAGTCTGGCAAAGGGGATATGGAGACATAATGAGCAATCCATTGGGTGTTTGTAATCATAAAAAAGGTTAAAGAAAACAGATAGATATATAGATATAGATATAGATAGATAGATAGATAGATAGATAGATAGATAGATAGATAGATAGATAGATAGATAGATAGATAGATAGATAGATAGATAGATAGATAGATAGTGCCTTGAAAAGGTATTCCTACCCCTTGAAATTTTTCACATTTTGTCATGTTACAACCAAAAACGTAAATGTATTTTATTGGGATTTTATCTGATACCCCTAACTAAAATCTAGTTGAACCAGTTGCCTTTAGAAGTCACCTAATTTGTAAATAGCGCCCACCTGTGTTTAATTTAACCTCAGTATAAATACAGCTGTTCTGTTAAGCCCTCAGGGGTTTGTTAGAGAACCTTAGTGAACAAACAGCATCATGAAGGGCAAGGAACACACCAGACAGGTCAGGGATAAAGTTGTGGAGAATTGTAAAGCAGGGTTAGGTTATAAAAAAATATCCCAAGCTCTGAACATCTCACGGAGCACTGTTCAATCCATCATCTGAAAACCTACACATGGCCATCCACCTGAACTGGAGACGCATGATTGGATGGGAAACGAGTACAGGCTTCTGGGTAACGCCGACGTCACATCCTGTCCTAGACTCCCACGAGATCAAGGCTTGTAACGCACGCCGGCTCCTGTAGACGGAGCGGTGAGCAGAGGCTCTAAACAGATTGCTGGAAGGACTCAGTGCTGGTCTATAGGCACCATACTTTGTGAGTGAAATACATTTATATATTTTTAATGGAATAAAGTAAAAGAATGTTGCACAATGAGATGACCGCTTGTTTCCTATGAGTTTTTAACATTCCCATAAAGTGGAAATATGGAATGAATACTGAGATACCGGTTGGGAAACCCCAGATATATTCTGATGAAGAGTGGCTGATTCAGGCTTAAACAAGGCCTTTTTAATATTGGTCTCTTGTGAGTGTTCATTTTGGAAGGTGGTGGTGTATCATGGATTAGTGGAAGTTTAACGTGGCATCGTAATTTGTTCAGGAGGATTTGATTACCCATCTTTGAAGAAGAGCACCTGGACTTTCTTTTCTCTATATATATATTTTTTGTTGGACACCCAGAGTTTTTTGCATATATAGTTCACATAGTTTTTTCCATGGTTTAACTATTAATGATTATAATTGAAGAATGTAAATTAATGCTCACTGTCACAGGTATTTTTTGGTAATATTTGGTTGAGGGTTGGCGCAGTCATCCATTATAATTAACACATTGCACATTCTACTCCATTGGTAGGAAATTCATGATTGCAGCAGACCCAACATATAAATTTAAAGAAACATATTTTTTACTTGTTTATTTATTTATTCAATTTTATTTTTGTGCCAATGACACAAAACGAAGACAATTGCAAACCTACCAAGACATGGCCGTCCACCTAAACTGACAGGCCAGGCAAGGGGAGCATTACCCAGAGAAGCAGCCAAGAGGCCCATGGTAACTGTGGAGGAGCTGCAGAGATCCACAGCTCAGGTGGGAGAATCTGTCCACAGGACAACTATTAGTCGTGTTCTCCACAAATCTGGCCTTTATGGAAGAGTGGCAAGAAGAAAGACATTGGTGAAAGAAAGCCATAAGAAGTCCCTTTTGCAGTTTGCGAGAAGACATGTGGGGGACACAGCAAACATGTGGAAGAAGGTGCTCTGGTCAGATGAGACCAAAATTGAACTTTTTGGCCTAGAAGCAAAATGCTATGTGTGGTGGAAAACTAACACTGCACATCACCCTGAACACACCATCCCCACTGTGAAACATGGTGGTGGCAGCATCATGTTGTGGGGATGCTTTTCTTCAGCAGGGACAGGGAAGCTGGTCAGAGTTGATGGGAAGATGGAAGGAGCCAAATACAGGGCAAACTTAGAAGAAAACCTGTTAGAGTCTGCAAAAGGCTTGAGACTGGGGCGGAGGTCCACCTTCCAGCAGGACAACAACCCTAAACATACAGTCAGAGCTACAATGGAATGGTTTAAGTCAAAGCATGTGTTAAAATGGCCCAGTCAAAGTTCAGACCTGAATCCAATTGAGAATCTGTGGCAAGACTTTGAAAATTGTTGTTCACAGACGCTCTCCATCCAATCTGACAGAGCTTGAGCTATTTTGTAAAGAAGAATGGGGCAAAAATGTCACTCTCTAGATGTACAAAGCTGGTAGAGACATCCCCAAAAGGACTTACAGCTGTAATTGCATTGAAAGGCGGTTCTACAAAGTATTGACTCAGGGGGGCTGAATACAAATACCCGCCACACTTTTCAGATATTTATTTGTAAAAAAGTTTTAAAATTATTTATCATTTTCTTTCCACTTAACAATTAGGTGCCACTTTGTGTTGGTCTATCACATAAAATCCCAATAAAATACATTTACGTTTTTGGTTGTAATATGACAAAATGTGGAAAATTTCAAAAGGGGTATGAATACTTTTTCAAGGCACAATAGATAGATAGATAGATAGATAGATAGATAGATAGATAGATAGATAGATAGATAGATAGATAGATAGATAGATAGATAGATAGATAGAATAGGAAGAGGTTTGCATATGAATAAATGGGACTTTTAAGGTGTCATACAAAATTTAATAAATTTAATTCAAAAATACTGTATATTGATTAAAATACATATTATTAAATAGAGGATTAGTAGTAGTCATCGACACATCGTTATACACAAAATGCCATCCACGCTAAACTTCTAATGTACATAAAAGATACTACTAATATAGGTTACATGAACCCTTAATAGGAGTGCAGATTGTTTACAGCTGGTGTATAGATCTTCAAAGTGTTTCGCTAAGAGCTTCATCGGGAAGATATACTACATGGCAGTAACTTGCCCAATACACTTAGAACCTACGAGTTTGGGATGTGGTGCCTGGGGATTACCCATTAATCCTCCTTCTTGATGCTCATTGATGAAAGAAGGTATTTATTAAACCTTCTCCAATATACAGCCATGTAAAGTATTTTAAACGGACCCTCTCACCAACTTAAAAAGTGAATTTAAAAGCACCGAAAATCAAGTATTTCAAATGCGTACTTGTAGTATTTTTTACTTATATTAAAGTGGAACTTCACTCTCTTAATCAACATTAACATTTTTTAAACCTTATGCTGCTAGAATTAGTAAATACATAGGAAAGTAGATCACATTTTCTTGTTTTACTTTTTTTTTTTATATCTCTTTGGTTACTTCCTGGTTTCCAGGCCTGGGCAAATTATGTCATACATCACAGGAGTCTTCAGGAGAGGAGGAGTTTTCTCAGATAAACACGCCCTCCTGCCTGCATGCCTGAGCTAAGGGCAGATAGAATTCCAGGAAGTAAATGCTACATGAATCATCTGCCCCTACTCAAGATGCCCATGGCCAGAAATGCTAGGGAGGTGTTTTTCAAAGTGATTTCTCAGCAGAATAAATCATGGAATCATGGATAGACGGGTGAGATTGCTTTAAATATTAAAAATTAATTAAATAGCGTTTTTGGTTTGTGGTGCTCAGATGCAGTGTAGTTCCGCTTTAGATTTTTTTTTTTTCTTTTTTCTTATTCACTTGTGCATTTGAACTTGCTAATTAATTTGACTTCTTAAGGAAAAGTCAGTTCTTTAGCACAGCCCCCTCCCTCCATGCATGTCATTGCCATCTCATCCTTTGGAGATGCCTAATTACCGTCTGTACTGGCTCCTCTACCCCTCCTCTCACCTGCCTACATGTCTGTGCTGGCTTAGCTCCTCTGCCCCTCCTCTAACCTGCCTACATAAACTTTTATGTAGCTGCTGGGGGAGAAGTGAAGGGGAATACTATAGAATGTCAATAGAGTGACAGCTCTGGGTCTGTTGAAGCTGCTGACATCTCAAGATGGCATTGCCCAGCATCAGTCTCAGGGCTTTTGGGAGACACAATGGAGGTTTTTATGAGTAAATAACATGCCTAAAATACATTACATGCAAATATCATCTTATGGAAATATTGTTGTTGAAATGCATAGATTGGAAACAGGGTTTCTTTAAGTATATAGCTTGCAAGCTTAAAGTGGTTGTAACCCTAAAAAAAAAAAAAAATAAGAAAAAATAAATAAAAAAACTCCTGATTGCAACGAGCGATTGGGAGCTTTTGGTTAGTCGACGGCAACTGTGCATAGACAGTAATTTACGCAAATATGTGGCCCCTCGGCACTAAGGACCAGGCACCAAGAGGCCGCATATTTGTGTACGGCTGGCGCCAAGGGGTTAACAACCACTTTAAGCCGGCCATACATGGATCAAACTTCAGCCGGTTCAGCAGGGACCGGCCAAATGTTAATCCATGTATAGGCAGGCTGATTATATCCAAGTTAATTCATCAATCAACTTGGGTACAACCAGCCTGTGAGGTTTTTCTACATACGATTCTGCCAGCCGGGAATGCTCCCCACTGGCAGAATACAATAGCACTGCGGAAGGCATCAAGTGATTTTTGGGTGGAAGAAATAAAAAAATCAAGTAATCTATGGCCGGCCTTACAACTCACATTCAATGTGTGAGGCACACCAGTCATTCGTGGTGTCAATTCTAGCGATAAGATTTTCGACCCTCAGCCCAGATTAAGATAGATAAGGTATTGTTGAGACTACCAGAAGAAGGATATTGAATGAGGCAATCTCATTAGTGAGATGTCAGATAAGAGTCTCCAGGGATATCAAACCTACAAGCCTAGGTTATGGAGTCACCTCATATAATCTGTGATATCTGGAGAGATCTCATCTCTTTCGTTCGGTCACTAGCTGAAGCTCCTGACTTCTCTTGACAACCATGAGTTGTACATGAACACACACTTCTGGGAAGGTAATTCTTTCCAGACATGTTAAAGTGGCACCGAGAGTACATTCTATGAACAGTTCTCTCTGGTTACGACAGACTACACATCCTTGTTGGTGAGTCAGAGAATGTGAGTAATACCGGGATAATCTGATACAATTAATGACACTGGATATGGGTGTGTAGAAATCATATTCAGGGATAGAGAACTATCTGGGCTGTCTGAATTGTCATATATTTCTTTAAAAATGGTTTAGGCAAAGTGGAGTCCTAGGCAAGTTAGTAGTTTTGCCACAACTCTTCCAGCAGTCCCTTCCATTGACAGAGATTAAGAATGGAATAGGCACAGAGAAGTTGCACCATGACCATTGCCCATAGAGTTTGCCCCCTCCCCATTACACACCAACTTCTTACAAGTATATCCTTCCTTGTGAAGTGACGTCAGGTGCTCAGCTTTTACCAAACGTGCAATCCGCTAGTTTACTGCAGGAGTAGAGGGTTGCAACTGAGCCCACTGAACATCCATCAGGCCCTAAGCTACCGCCTTTGTAGTAGACTTGTGGATAATCCAATTTTGCTTTTTTTTTTTCCTATTAACTGCAGGGAGACAAATATAACTTTTACAATTAATTTTAAGCACAGCGGCTAAGTGGTAAGCACTATCGCCTAGCAGCGCTATGGTCGTTGGTTCAAATCCCAACCAGGGCACTAAATGCCTGGAGCTTGCATGTAGATGTGTGGGTTTCTTCCTGGTACTCTGCTTTCTTCCCGCACTCCAAAATCATGCTGGTAGGTTCATTGGCTCCTGTCTAAACTGGCCTTAGTATGTATGAATGTGAGTTAGGGATCTTAGATTGTAAGCTCCTTGAGGGCAGGAACTGATGTGAATGTACAATATATGTGTATGAAGCGCTGCCTAAATTGATGGCGCTATATAAGTACCTGTAACAAATAATTAAAAACATATTCTCTCCATCTTCTTGCTCATCTAATGAGCAGACATTACAGAATATATCATTATACACTGCTTTATCTCTCAGTTTTGACCAGTTCCAATATCCCCCTCGTTTGCTGCAGAAGCAGAAGGTTGCAACTGGGCCCCCTGGACATCCACCGGGCTCTAGGAACCTGCCTATGTAGCAGATTGGATGATGATCCAGTTCTGCTTCCTATTTCCCCAATAACTGCAGAGAGACAATTTGACATTTTTACATTTCATTGAAACATAACCCCTCAATCCCTTTGCAGAAGCCCACCTAGTCTAATGAGAAGACATCACTGTATGCTGTGCTTTCTGTTGATGGACTAATGATAAAAAGTCCAGGTTTTGCTTTATGATTTGATCTTTGTGTTTTGTAGTTCTAGGACCAAAGTCCACTTGAAAAATATGACTATCATTATATCCTCATTATAAACATCAAGAAAGTTCTAGATAGGCAAAATGGTTGAGGATCCCTTTAGCCCACCTTTTCTCAACCAGGATCCTGTTGAACCCCAGGGTGTCTCCAGAGGTTGCAATGGGTTCCTTGAGCAACAAGCAATTTTTGCCTCTCTGATATACCCTGTTTTCCCTAAAATAAGACCTAGCGTGATTGTCGGTGATGGCTGCAATATAAGCCCTACCCCCCAAATAAGCCCTACCCTGTTTCCCGAAAATAAGCCCTACCCTGAAAAGAAGACCTACAAGGACTTTAACTAGGGCTTATTTGGGGGGTAGGGCTTATATTGCAGCCATCACCGACAATCACGCTAGGTCTTATTTTCAGGGGAAACAGGGTATAACCACTGACACCAATGATCTTTTTGCTACCTGTAGGAGAAGAGCGTTCTTCCCACTAACCATTAAGCTAAAGTATTGTGAGCTGTAGCTATAGTAATTATTAGCAGGGGTTCCCTGAGACCGGAAAGTTATTCCAAGGGTTCCTCCATGTTAAAAAAGTTTGGGACAGTCTGCTGTAGACACTTTCTATATCGGTGTGTTAAGAGAAAAATTCAAAACCGTTAGAACTGTCCATCTTGAAGAAAGGTCATGGAGGCTGCTATGTTGGAAAGCTTCTCACAGTAGTAGTCATGAGATGCCTCCACCGTCGAGGAGAGAAAAAAGAAACTTCTTTCCTAAAGTGCATCCTGCGATGCCTGAAACATTGCTGTTTTATGCTGTGATGCGATCATTTAATACATTTCTTGGATGCTTTCTTATGCCGCGTACACACGGTCGGACTTTTGGCGGACTTTTGGCGGTCTTGCGGCAGACTTTCTTACGAGCGGACTTGCCTACATACGATCACACAAAAGTCCGACGGATTCGTACGTGATGACGTACACCGGACTAAAATAAGGAAGTTGATAGCCAGTAGCCAATAGCTGCCCTAGCGTGGGTTTTTGCCCGTCGGACTAGCACACAGACGAGCGGATTTCTGGGTCCGGCGTAGTTACGACGTAAAGATTTGAAGCATGTTTCAAATCTAAAGTCTGTCAGATTTGAGGCTGGAAAAGTCCGCTAAGGGTCCACTGAAAGTCCGGGGAAGCCCACACACGATCGGATTGTCAGCCAGCTTTAGTCCGTCGGCGTCCGTCTGACTTTTGTAGACGAAAAGTCCGACCATGTGTACGCGGCATTAGAGATCCTTGGTGTGCTCGCAACTTATCTTCTGTTCTGTGTTGTTTCCAAGCTCTATCCAGTGGTCCATGCAGCACCCACTTACCTGACAGCCATTTCCAGGAACGTGTGTTTGGAAAGTGTGTTTGGAAAGCTCTTTGGAATCACTTGAATAGCTCACGCTCAACAGGCGCTATGCCCGTCATAAGCGTCAGGAGGTACAATTTCTGCCACAGCTGCAAAGCAAATCATAGTGGCCATGGCCATGAGTAATGAGTACTCCACCGGCTGCTGCCTGTGCAGCTAAAGGGGGTAGGAGTTGGGGGACTGTAAAATTGTGGCTCAAACGCAGAATTTTACCATCCCCCATAAACTAGTGTGAACGAGCCCTGACACAAATGCTGCAGTCTTTCAACTTGTAGCTAGGAGAGGAGACTGAGGAAATGCCTCCTGCCTTCAGCAAACTGAGGACATCTCAGACTAAGCAAGGTTACATCACTGGATCTCGGAGAACAGTTTTTAATGATAAACGGCACATTGTATACTGTTGCTGTATATGGTGACATGCCAGGAATTTAATAATGTAGACTAAAAAATCTATTTCAAATCCATAGTAGCCAAAATAGTGACTCTCCGGCTTTGCACTCTAAAAGCATGAGAAGTATATATAGTGAGAATGGGCCAAAGAGTGAGAGAATGAGAACAAGACAAAGAGAGAGAGAGAGAAAGAAGAGAGAGGGATGTAGGCCCACCATGACTATAAATTACAGGCAATCTAATAGTAGGGCTTTTCTAATAGCACAAATCTAATGAACGTCCCCCTTTGAAATGTATTCTTTGCATTACTTCCAGTCTTTATTTTTAAGGCAACGCAGTATACATAAATTACTGTCTCTTTATCTCAAGGAACATAAAGCATATAGTAAAAGAGTGGAGCCTCTGTGAGTGTGGAGAAAGTCGTCTCTCCTTTCGACTACATAGAAACATATGGAAACCATTAAGAACCATGACCGGCAATACATTGCATTTACATTTCACTTTTATGTGTCACATCTGTTCTTCATAAATCATTGCAGCTAGCAAGCTGGTAAAATGTACCCATACAGGCTCTACTAACCGTAATAGTACAGAATAATGCAGGATAATGCCCAATGACAGATGGACACACCCAGGAACAGGTAATGCAGAGGGGACAACAGAGCTGAAGAATGAATGTCCTAGGTTTACACGGACCGTATTCGTTTTCAAAGGTTGTCCCTGGTAATATTTGCTGCTTGAAACGTCCCTGGTTTTGAGCAATGGACATTGGCAGCATAACATCGATGTTTCTCAAATCTTATCTTTTGATCATACTTATTATCCCCAGTGAATTATTCTAATATTTATGTTTCCTGCCTGTTGGTGGGCAGGCAGTCAAAGCAGATCGGATTTTTATCAGAACTAGGAAAAGCTATCGTTCACACTCCAGTAGTGTATCAGTATTTCTACTTTTTAAGTGACATTATAGGCTTTGACATTATAGGTTTAGAAGGTTACACGGTAAGGGATGCCAATAGATGGATTCAAGAGGTCTGATCAGTGGCGACTGGTGCTCAATATTTTTTTTTTGGGGGGGGGGGGGGGGGCAGCAAACAAACCTAAGACTCCTTGGCCAATGGGGTCTCAGGACCCCCTTCCTGATTGGCTGGGAGGGGTAGCAGGAAGACAGTAGCGAACATTGATTCGCTAATGTCACACAACTGGGTGGACTCAGGGCACAATGCTCTGCGCCCTGAGCCCACCCTTTTTTTAAGACAATTAGAGCCTCAGGCTCCAATCATGTGCTTCAAAACAAAAAACCCCATTGAAATCGATGCGTCCGGCTCCCTGCATGCAGATTAGGGGCCGGGCGCACATTTGTGTAAATATTTTATTATATATTTTCATGTGATAACACTGAAGAAATGACACTTTGCTACAATGTAAAGTAGTGAGTGTACAGCTTGTATAAAAGTGTAAATTTGCTGTCCCCTCAAAATAACTCAACACACGCCCATTAATGTTTAAACCGCTGGCAACAAAAGTGAATACACCCCTAAGTGAAAATGTTTAAATTGGGCCCAAAGTGTCAATATTTTGTGTGGCCACCATTATTTTCCAGCACTGCCTTAACCCTCTTGGGCATGGAGTTCACCAGAGCTTCATAGGTTGCCACTGGAGTCCTCTTCCACTCCTCCATGATGACATCACAGAGCTGGTGGATGTTAGACCTTGCGCTCCTCCACCTTCCGTTCGAGGATGCCCCACAGATGTTCAATAGGGTTTAGGTCTGGAGACATGCTTGGCCAGTCCATCACCTTTACCCTCAGATTCTTTAGCAAGACAGTGGTCGTCTTGGAGGTGTGTTTGTGGACGTTATCATGCTGAAATACTGCCCTGCGGCCCAGTCTCTGAAGGGAGGGGATCATGCTCTGCTTCAGCATACATGCAGTTACTGTGCGTAGATGCAGGTTTTTAGGAGTTTAAATAGGCAGTGAGGAGGCAACATATCACCTCCTCACTACCCATTAAACACTCTCTGAAAAGTGACTCATAGACTGCGTTCCTCACAGTGAAGTCCAGGGTAGCTCTGGTAACACAGGTGAACAGCTGGAGGGGTCCAAGAACAAAAGGCCACCAGTTACGCTTACCCCTAGCATAAGTGGTCAAACACTATAGCTGGCTTCTTTGTTCTTCACCTATAGCAGCCCCCTTTTCCCATAAGGCAAGCAGGCCTACCAGTACTCCCAGGACTTATATATAATGCTATAGTGCCTGACTACCATGCCAGGGCAGGTGAGAACTGAGTACAGAAAACAAGTGCTTGCCACTGACAGACAGGCAGAGTGGTTTAATGACAGTCTAGGTACAAGGCAGGCTAGGTTCAGAATGGTCAGGGTCAAACTTGTAGTCAAAAGGCAAGCAGAGTTCAGAGAGCAGTCGATATCCGATCCGAGGTAGTCAAAAAGGGAATCCAATCTAGCAGAGCAGGGCAGACAAACAGGGAGCTTGAAGCATATGGTACAAATGCAAAATCACAAGCATGAGCCTTCAGGCTTGGCTGGCTTAAATCAGGTTTGGGCTCTACCAAGACTGGCCACATCAATCACCTTGCAGGAGGACAGACAGACAGGAATGCATCATAGCCAAAACCAGGATGGTGGAATGAGACCAGCAGCTGTCAAGGACCAGGAGCGTTTACATGCTGGCACCACCCCACTGGAACTATAGTACTCTGGCAGCAATTGGGTAGCTGAGTCTTCCAGAGAAGCTGAATGCGTTTAGACTCCTGTCCAGCTGGCTTGCATGCCAGTTCTGATAGTGGAGGGTCTCTCTGAGCTGCCGAGGAAGGGAAGCAGAGAAATGACCTTCCCTGAGCATTTCCAGGAAGCCAGGAAGTTGTAGGATAAGGAGGCCTGCGCCTGCATCCGTACATGGTCATTAAATTGGCACGCTGCATAGTACATAGTTACATAGTCAGTAAGGTCGAAAAAAGACAATAGTCCATCCAGTTCAACCTGTGTAGGTGCACGTGTATCAGTGTCTATATCACTCTGATATAGGAGTATTAATTTCGGTGCCAACGGCTGTGTGCCTACAGGTCCAGTGGTGGAAATCCAGCCTTGCCTATCATAAAGTCCAAAAGAACAGTGTACAGAAGTGAACAGAAGCTGGCCACACATACTACAATGAATTCAGGGGAGGATTGGGTTCTTTTGGCCTGGCTGGCAAACAGAACTGTCCTTTTCCTAGTAGGATTCCATCAGCTGTTGAACATTATATTTGCTGCATGGTTTGGAGAAAAGGGGACCAAAACATTTTGTTTAGCCAACATCCCTATATATATATAATATATATATATATATATATATGTATATGTCAAATATTCAGTACCATCTCCATTACCTTTATGGGCAGTTATCGTACACAAAAATCTCATAAAATATATTTTTTATTTTTACATCATACAACAACAACAACATTATTAAAACCGCCTGACGGCTGACATATTTTTCACATTATAACAATTTCCATTTGTTTGTAAACCCCAATGGAGATGGTACTGAATATTTGAACTGCTGAACGTTGCCAAGTGCTTGCAATACAGAGTTTAAATAATAGTTTTTAGCCCATGCCAGAGGATACTGTATGTTTTAGGCCCTGATGAAGGGGACGATGCGTGGTCCCCAAAACGTGTTGGCTTTATATATATATGGTATATGTTTGGAATAAAACCTCATTTTGGGCTAACAATTCAGTCACATCTCAGAGCCACAAAGGAAGTTGGTGCTGGAGAGCTCCCTTATGCCAGACACTGGGGTTGCTGGTATAGACGGGGAGCAGGTAGGTATACAACGCCCAACATGTGTCTCTGACTGCAGATCCCACTTCAAACAATATCTCAATAGTGAAGGATCACTACTAGGTGAACCCTAAGACTTCTTGTGGAGGGGGACCTTAGCACCTGGGTTAAGCCAGTTCCCAGACTCACATTCAGGACCTACCCTACATCAGCAACTTTACTGGGATGGTGTGCCGAACACCCCTACATCCCATCGGTTACCATTACAATGTAAAGGGATGAAGCACTGTGTGAAATAGGGAGGGGTGAAGCACTACATGTAACAAAGAAGGATGAAGCACTGCATATAATACAGAGGTATAAGCCACAGGATTTTATAGAGAACTATGAGGCTCAATGTGTAATAGAGATAAAACACGTTGTGCACAATAGATAGGTATGAGGCACTGCACATAATGCAGAGGCACATGAACTTTAATGGCATTCCAGTCTTAAGCCCCATACACACTATCAGATTTTCTGCTGATTTTTTCATTCAGATTTACCAAAACCATACAATATCAGGTCAAACCTTAGGAGTTTCAATTTGTATGCAATCAGGCAGGCCCTTGCACTACATGGTTTTTTGTAAATCTGAAGACAAAAATCAGCAGAAAATCTGATAGTGTGTATGGGACTTTAGTCTGTAGGGTTCAATATAAAGTTGGCTCTTTAGTGCCGGTTCACACAGGGGCGACTTGTCAGGTGACCTAGCCGCCTGACAAGTCGCCTCCCGTTCTGTACAATGGAACCGTTCTAATCGCTCCGACTTAGAAAAAGGTTCCTGTACTACTTTGGGGGCGACTTGAGGCGACTTGCATAGACTTCTATACAGAAGTCGTTTTGCAAGTCGCCGTGGAAGTCGTGTGCAGGTCGCCTCGGTGAGGCGACCTGCAAGTCGTGTCGCCCCTGTGTGAACCGGGGCTTAGGGAAGGCTGTCCACAAGGATTAGGAGTGTGTCTATGGGAATGTTTGACCATTCTTCCAGAAGTGCATTTGTGAGGTCAGGCACTGATGTGGACGAGAAGGCCTGGCTCGAATTCATCCCAAAGGTGTTCTATCGGGTTGAGGTCAGGACTCTCTGCAGGCCAGTCAAGTTCCTCCACCCCAAACTTGCTCATCTATGTCTTTATGAACCTTGCTTTGTGCACTGGTCCAAATAATTTGGTGGAGGGGGGATTATGGTGGTGGTTGTTCTTCAGGGGTTGGGCTTGGCCCCTTAGTTCCAGTGAAGGGAACTCTTATAGGGTCAGAGTACCTAGAAATTTTGGACAATTTCATGCTCCCAACTTTGTGGGAACAGTTTGGGGATGGTCCCTTCCTGTTCCAACATGACTGTGCACCAGTGCACAAAGCAAGGTCCATAAAGACATGGATGAGCGAGTTTGGGGAGGAGGAACTTGACTGGCCTGCACAGAGTCCTGACCTCAACCCGACAGGGCTCTTTTTTTTTTTTAACAGTAAAGGTTTTCATTTATTTAAGAAATCAAAAGATACAAACAAAGCATTGACAGGACAGTGAGTATAGTACTTGCACATTTTTACATGTCACAGTGTAATTGTGGGTATTAGGAAAATTTAAGTGAAATCAAGTTTCATACAGGTGGGAATATAACCGTTAGGGCGGTACATTAAACAAAGAAGGAGGGTGTTAACGATATAGCTATCCTATTTCAACCCTGCTTCTTATGATCAGGGAGCAGGGAAAGGAGGAAAAAGATGAAAGAAAAAAAAAAAAAAAAGGGATGGGGCGAGGGGGAGGGAGGGGAGGAAGAAGGAGGGGAGGGAAGTGAGGGAGGGAGGGGGAGCGGGAAGGAAGGCTACGGAACACCCATAACATCCTATTAAGTATCAAATAGATTTGCAATTTCTATTGCATGGTGCAGGAAGTCTCAGTTACAAGCTTCAGTCCAATGCAGGGGCGGACTGACCATTGAGTGACTCGGGCACTGCCCGAGGGCCCTGGGCCACTAGGGGGCCCCATCAGGGTTGCCAGCCTCAGTAAAACCAGGGACAGTATGTATAAATCTGTGTTTTTTTTTACATCTGTCTGTGTATAGTGTGTGTACATGTATGTGTATACTGTGTGATTGTATACTGTGTGTGTGTATACTGTGTGGCCCTATAATCTCTGATTGCCTGGGGGCCCCATAATCTCCTATTGCCTGGGGGCCCCATAATCTCCTATTGCCCGGGGGCCCCATGAGTTATCAGTCCGCCCCTGGTCCAATGTGACCAATTTTTTTCATATTTTGCCGGGCAGTTCCTGCTTTCATATGTAATCTTATAGCGTGGTAGAACCCGGTTAATTGGGCTTCGCCATGAGGCTACCGTAGGGAGCTCCGTACCCCTCCATCTCAGGAGGATTTCTCTCCTAGCATAAAATAGGATGAAGGTTAAAGCGGAGTTCCACACAAAAATGGAACTTCCGCTTTTCGGAACCCTCCCCCCCCTCCGGTGTCACATTTGGCACCTTTCAGGGGGGAGGGGGGTGCAGATACCTGTCAAAGACAGTTATTTGCACCCACTTCCGGCATAGACTCCCATGGGAGTCTATGCCTCTTCCCGTCCCGACCGTGCTGTCTGCTGGGAACACACAGCTCCCAGCAGAGAGCAGAGACCACTAGGGACGCGCAGCGCGACTCGCGCATGCGCAGTAGGGAACCGGGAAGTGAAGCCGCAACGCTTCACTTCCTGATTCCCTCACCTAGGATGGTGGCGGCAGCTGCCGAGAACCGAGCGGGTTCTCGGCGTCCCCTGCCGACATCGCTGGACCCCGGGACAGGTAAGTGGCAATGTATTAAAAGTCAGCAGCTGCAGTATTTGTAGCTGCTGGCTTTTAATATTTTTTTTTTTTGGCGGTGTGGGTGAACCCCCGCTTTAAGCACAACTTAATGTATCTGTCCCCCTCCACGTCACCAAGATAACTAAGTAAGAAGATGAGGGGATTCAGTGGTATTGTGGCACCACATATCTCTGTTAGAACACCCGCCACCTCCTGCCAATATGGGTGGAGTTTTTGGAAAATCCAGACCATATGGAGGAAAGAACCCCGCTCAAGGGAGCATCTCGTGCACATTGGGCCGAGGGAGGGGTATATATTGGCAAGTCTTTGTGGGGTATAGTATGCCCTATGTAAAAACTTTAGTTGTATAAAACGGTCTCTGGAAGCGATCATGGAAGGAATATATACAGAGACAGAGTCCTCCCAGATGTCGACAGAACGAACACCTTTAAGGTGAATTCGAGCGGAGACTGCGAGCCAGGCCTTCTCGCCCAACATCAGTGCCTGACCTCACAAATGCGCTTCTGGAAGAATGGTCAAACATTCCCATAGACACACTCCTAAACCTTGTGGACAGCCTTCCCAGAAGAGTTGAAGCTGTTATAGCTGCAAAGGGTGGACCAACTCAATATTAAACCCTACAGACTAAGACTGGGATGCCATTAAAGTTCATGTGCGTGTAAAGGCAGGTGTCCCAATACTTTTGGTAATATAGTGTATGTATAAAGCTGGCCATATACAAGTTGAATTTTATTTGAATGTTTGTGGAGAAATTCAGAACATTTGATGGTACTATTATGGACTCAACAATATTCATATGAAGATCCAATACTTTTGGTAATATAGTATATATGTCAAATATTCTGTACCATCTCCATTGACTTTATAGGCAGTTATAATACACAAAAATCTTTTAAAATATATATTTTATTTTTACATCATACAAAAACAATGTTATTAAAACCGCCTGACTGACATATTTTTCACATTATAACAATTTTCATTTGTTTGTAAACCCCAATGGAGATGCCACAGAATATTTGAACTGCTGAACATTGCCTAATGCTTGCAATACAGAGTTTAAATAATTGTTTTTAGGCCATAGCAGGGGATACTGTATGTTTTAGGCCAGTGGCGGCTGGTGGGTGTTTTTGGGGGGGCACAACCACCCACCCCCCCGAGCAGCACCCATCCCCCCGAGCGGCACCCACCCTCCCGCTGTTTGCCGGTCGGTCCGGCACTTACCCCATCGTGGCGGGTGGCAGGCAGCGTGGTGCAGCGGCTCGGCTCTGAGTGTCCTCTCCTCCATGGCGGCTTCCATCTCCTCCCATCCTCCTCCTAGTCGTCCAATAGGATCGCCTGTCCTTTCAGCCAGGTGACCGGTGTCAAACCCCGCTTCCTGATTGGCCAGGAGGAGGATCAGTGTTAAAGCAGCAAATATTGATTTGCTGTTGTAACACACCTGGGTGGGCTGAGAACGCACTCTCTGCGACCCAAGCCCACCTTATATTGTAGCCTATTAGAGCCTCTGGCTCTAATCAGTGCTTCAAAAAAACAGCCCCTCCACATTGGAATGCATGCACTGGTGTCCTGAATAGGGTCGGACACATGGATGGGGGGGGGGGAATGGACAGGGTGGGGGGCGGCGCCCCTGTGCCCTTAATGGACAGGCCACCCCTGTTTTAGGCCCTGATGAGGGGGACGATGCATGGTCCCCAAAACGTGTTGGCTTTAGCCCCCAGTATACGTTTGGAATAAAACCTTTATTTGAACTAAAAATTCAGTCACATCTCAGATCCACAAAGGAAGTTGGACATCATACCTCTGTACATAATACAGAGGTATGAGGCACTGTACATAATACAGAGGTATGAGGCACTGTACATAATACAGAGGTATGAGGCACTGTACATAATACAGAGGTATGAGGCACTGTACATAATACAGAGGTATGAGGCACTGTACATAATACAGAGGTATGAGGCACTGTACATAATACAGAGGTATGAGGCACTGTACATAATACAGAGGTATGAGGCACTGTACATAATACAGAGGTATGAGGCACTGTACATAATACAGAGGTATGAGGCACCGTACATAATACAGAGGTATGAGGCACTGTACATAATACAGAGGTATGAGGCACTGTACATAATACAGAGGTATGGGGCACTGCACATAATATAGAGGTATGAGGCACTGTACATAATACAGAGGTATGAGGCACTGTACATAATACAGAGGTATGAGGCACTGTACATAATACAGAGGTATGAGGCACTGCACATAATACAGAGATATGGGGCACTGCACATAATACAGAGGTATGAGGCACTGCACATAATACAGAGGTATGGGGCACTGCACACAATACAGAGGTATGGGGCACTGCACATAATACAGAGGTATGAGGCACTGCACATAATATAGAGGTATGAGGCACTGCACATAATACAGAGGTATGAGGCACTGTACATAATACGGAGGTATGAGGCACTGTACATAATACAGAGGTATGAGGCACTGCACATAATACAGAGGTATGGGGCACTGTACATAGTACAGAGGTATGAGGCACTGTACATAATACGGAGGTATGAGGCACTGTACATAATACAGAGGTATGAGGCACTGCACATAATACAGAGGTATGGGGCACTGCACATAATATAGAGATATGGGGCACTGCACATAATACAGAGGTATGAGGCACTGCACATAATACAGAGGTATGGGGCACTGCACATAATACAGAGGTATGAGGCACTGCACATAATACAGAGGTATGGGGCACTGCAAATAATATAGAGGTATGGGGCACTGCACATAATCCAGAGGTATGGGGCACTGCACATAATATAGAGGTATGAGTTACTGTAAATAATACAGAGGCATAGTTGCCAACATTGTAAAAAAATTTATAGGGACACTTTTTTGGCTGTGGGTGGAGTCTTATTATAATTAGGGGGCGGGGCATGCATTTGTAGGAGTGACATAGCAAAAAAAAGAAAAATGCGACGGGCGCAGCTCGCCGAGCCGAAAAATGGGCGTGGTTTATGCGAACGAGTGGACGTGGCTTATATGGGCGTGGTTCAAATGGGGGTGTGGTTAGAGTCTGAGATGAATGAGACCTGGAGAAAGAAAGGGGAAAAGAGGGAGAGAGAAAGAAGGAAAGAAGGGAAGAAGGAGGGAAGGAGAGAGAAGGAAGGAAAGAGGGATGGAGGGACAGCAGGCCTAGATCCTACACCACAATAGCAATGTGTATTCCAGAGTTTAACAAATCAGCAGATAAAGATACTCCAAACACCTGGTGTTAGCGCTTCAATAATCCCAGCACCATGGTTGTTGTGGTGTCAGGATAATTGAAGCGCATTATTACATTGCAATATAGAATGAAATCATTCGACTCACTATAATCCAGAATCAGTGGGACCGCTGAGCGTGTCACCTGCCACGTCGCCTGCCACCAGATGCCATCAGGTGCCCCCAGCAGAGTCCATCCTTGTATCAGGTGCCCCCAGCAGAGTCTATCCTTACATCAGGTGCCTCCAGAAGCAGAGGCCCTCCTTACAGATCAGGTGTCCCCAACAGAGTCCCTCCTTACACCAGGCATTCCCAGCACAGTCCCTCCTTACACCAGGCATTCCCAACAGAGTCCCTCCTTACACCAGGCATTCCCAGCACAGTCCCTCCTTACATCAGGTATTTCCAGCAGAGTCCCTCCTTACACCAGGCATGCCCAGCACAGTCCCTCCTTACACCAGGCATTCCCAGCAGAGTCCCTCCTTACACAAGGCATGCCCAGCACAGTCCCTCCTTACACCAGGCATTCCCAGCAGAGTCCCTCCTTACACCAGGCATTCCCAGCACAGTCCCTCCTTACATCAGGCATTCCCAGCAAAGTCCCTCTTTACATCAGGTGCCCCCAGTGGAGCCCCCCTTACATCAGGTGTCACCAGCGGTGTTCCCCTTACATCAGGCGTTCCCAGCGGTGCCCCCCTTACATCAGGTGTCCCCCTTACATCAGGTGTCCCCCTTACATCAGGTGTCCCCAGTGGAGTCCCCCTTACATCAGGTGTCCCCAGCGGAGTCCCCCTTACATCAGGTGTCCCCCAGTGGAGAAGCCCCCCTTACATCAGGTGTCCCCAGTGGAGAAGCCCCCCTTACATCCAGTGTCCCCCAGTGGAGAAGCCCCCCTAACATCCGGTATCCCTGAGTGGAGAAGCCCCCCGTACATCAGGTGTCCCCCAGTGGAGAAGCCCCTCTTACATCAGGTGTCCCCCAGTGGAGAAGCCCCCTTACATCTGGGGTCCCCCAGTGGAGAAGGCCCCCTTACATCAAGTGTCCCCCAGTGGAGCAGACCCCCTTACATCCGGTGTCCCCCAGTGGAGAAGCCCACCTTACATCCGGTGCCCCCCAGTGGAGCAGCCCCCCTTACATCCGGTGCCCCCCAGTGGAGCAGCCCCCGTAACATCCAGTGTCCCCCAGTGGAGAAGCTCCCCTTACATTCGGTGTCCCCAGTGGAGAAGCCCAACCCTTACATCAAGTGTGTCCCCCAGTGGAGCAGACTCCCTCCCCCAGTAGCGGAGACTCTCTCTGCTGCAATTACAGAACACCAGAAGTAACAGGCAGTGTGGAACAATAGGCGGAGGCGGCCAGGCGGCTGCCAATAGAAATTGAGCTGCGGTGCTGCCCACCCCCCGCCCCGTCCCGCGGTCTTTCCCACAACAGGTCACAGACTGTCAGGACCAGCAGTGGGGCGGAAGGTGGGCGGCGCCGAATGGTCAATTTCTATTGGCAGCCACCTGGCCTCTGCATTCTGGTCTTCTACAAAATGGCAGCCGGTGGAGTCATTGCCGCTGACTTCTAGCGGTGGCGGCGGCGAAAAAATCGGTAAAACAAGGATTCGGGACATTCGGGACAGTTGGCAACTATGCAGAGTTATGAGGCACTGCACATAATACAGAGGTATTAGGCACTGCACATAATACAGAGGTATGAGGCACTGCACATAATACAGAGGTATGGGGCACTGCACATAATACAGAGGTATGGGGCACTGCACATAATACAGAGGTATGGGGCACTGTATTTTATAGGTAAGTATGAGGTTCTACGTTTAATAGAAATAAAAAACACTGTACACAATAGAGAGGTATAAGGCACTGTACATAATACAGAGGTATGAGGCACTACACATAATACAGAGGTATGAGGCACTACACATAATACAGAGGTATGAGGCACTACACATAATACAGAGGTATGGGGCACTACACATAATACAGAGGTATGGGGCACTGTACATAGTACAGAGGTATGAGGCACTGCACATAATACAGAGGTATGAGGCACTACACATAATACAGAGGTATGAGGCACTGCACATAATACAGAGGTATGGGGCACTGTACATAGTACAGAGGTATGAGGCACTGCACATAATACAGAGGTATGGGGCACTGTACATAGTACAGAGGTATGAGGCACTGCACATAATACAGAGGTATGGGGCACTGTACATAATACAGAGGTATGAGGCACTGTACATAATACAGAGGTATGAGGCACTACACATAATACAGAGGTATGAGGCACTGTACATAATACAGAGGTATGAGGCACTGCACATAATACAGAGGTATGGGGCACTGTACATAGTACAGAGGTATGAGGCACTGCACATAATACAGAGGTATGGGGCACTGTACATAATACAGAGGTATGAGGCACTGTACATAATACAGAGGTATGAGGCACTACACATAATACAGAGGTATGAGGCACTACACATAATACAGAGGTACGAGGCACTGCACATAATACAGAAGTATGAGGCACTGTATTTTATAGAGAAGTATGGGGTATGTATTATAGAGATAACACACGCTGTACACAATAGAGAGGTATGAGGCACTGCATAAACTAGTTGTAGTGAGTAGCACTTTCTTCTAGCAGCAAAAAGGGTCGCGGGTTCGAATCCCAACCACGACACTACCTGCCTGGAGTTTGCATGTTCTCCCTGTGCCTGCGTGGGTTTCCTCTGGGCACTCCGGTTTCCTCCCACACTCCAAAGACATGCTGGTAGGTTAATTAGATCCAGTCTGAACTAGCCCCTAATATGTGTATGTATGAATGTGAGTTAGGGACCTTAGATTGTAAGCTCCTTGAGGGTAGGGACTGATGTGAATGTACAAGCGCTGCATAAATTGACGGCGCTATATAAGTACCGTACCTGAAAAAACTACAGAAGGATGAGGCATCGTATTGGCAGTATAGATAGTGGGAAAAGAGATGTAGTGAAGAGCTCTCTGGTTTCTCCTCCTGTACTGATATAAGCACTATTGATTTCAATAATTCATTTTAAAACAATATCGGGCATTTTACTTGGAGAGGACTTTTTCTGTAAGTGGTACATTTACTCAGATTGTATATATACATACTAATTATGTCCAATTCTCCTTCTGACCGAATGTCTGCCTTAGACACACACAACTAAAATAATGACACGTTAGATATCACATGAAGCGGCCCACGGATGGAGTAACATGAGTATGGAGTCACAAGTCTCATTTGATGGTAGTTCTCCCATGTTCTCATTAGTACCAAGCCTTGTCATTAGTGGACATTGGTGTCACGCTAAATAAATCAGTTAGAGCTGATTTATTTATTTAGCTCCTTGTGCTCAATCTGTAATATTCCGTCTCAAGGATTGTAGTCTCCTTTCACTGAGCACACATTCTGATTATATTTAACCAGGTGTCAGAATTTCAGCCAACCCTAAAGTGGTCATTAAGGTCTGTTTTGATGGGTAGACATTCACGATAGACCAGGTTTAAAGTGATTGCAAACCCTCATTTTGTAAAACAACCCATTCAGTTTAAAATAGAAATGAAAGGCAAAATATTTAAAAGCAAAAAAAAAAAAAACATAAATGCATTTTTTCTCCTTTTTTTAAAAAGTGATCACATATCACATTCCCACTGTTCTCAGCAGCATAAAAGCTAGGGAAGGAGAGACAGCAGTACACTGATCTTCCCAGTGAAAGGCTGTGCGGGGGGGTGTCAGGACAAGTCTGATCATTGGAGGAGAGCAGGCTGAGTTCCCAGTATAGCTAGAGAACTGACCACACTGTTCTCTCATGCCTAGTGTGGTCAGTTTTTAACCTCTTCCCGCCGATGGTACGCATATATGCGGCCTCCTGGTGGGTGAGCTTCAACGCAGAGTTTCAGTAATTTTTTCCCCCCCTAAAAAACACCCCCGCGATTGGTCGCAGCTTATATAATCCATTCTGGCATATGTACTAAATGTAGTCTTATTGCGTCTATAATTATGCAAATTACTCACAGTATTCTCACTAATAAGCACGCTCCCATCTTCAGTGTGGGCATCTGAAGCCCACTGATAGCTTCTTCCAGGATACAGTGCTGCTAGCTACCCAGCGCGCACCTCCCGGTCTCGTGCATGCGCACTGCGTACATAGCTTGGCAGACTCATTGAAATACCGCAATGCTAGAATCAGAGGCTGTCTATTGACTCTTGGGATTGATGACACTTATATCCCAGGAGCCAATGGGTAGCCGGGTATGAGGTACAGCGCCACAGCGAGGTACAGCGAAAGTGGACCTGTAAAAAAAAAAAAAAAAGGGTAACATGCTTTGGGGGAAAAAAAAAATTCAGATCATTAATGGCACTGTGAACAGCAACAGGGGGGGTCCGAACTTCAAAAATTGGGTGGAACTCCGCTTTACGCGAAGAGGCTGCATAAATGCGGCCGTATGTAAACACTTTACTGTGCTGAGAGCAATGCCCTTCCCGCTCCCAGCAGAGCTGCAGCAAGGACTGGAAAGCTCCCAATGCATACTTGCAATCAGGAGCTTTCTTTGATCATGTGACCACTGTGACAGCCAGTCACATGACCCTAATGCCCGCCTCCCAGGAGGCAGCAGTGGGAAGGGGTTAATAGGAAAGCAGAGAGACTAGCAGGAACACCAGGGATTTCACATAAAGGAAGCAATACAAAGAGAACAGGAGACTTTGTCATACAAGTACATGGTACAGCAGGCACATATCAGGACTATGAAGTGTTAGGTTTACATATTCTTTAACCATTTCAACCCAATGCATTAACCACTTCAGCCCCGGAAGGATTTACCCCCTTCCTGACCAGAGCACTTTTTACAATTCGGCACTGCGTCGCTTTAACTGCTAATTGCGCGGTCATGCAATGCTCTACCCAAACGAAATTTGCGTCCTTTTCTTCCCACAAATAGAGCTTTCTTTTGATGGTATTTGATCACCTCTGCCGTTTTTATTTTTTGCGCTATAAACGGAAAAAGACTGAAAATTTTGAAAAAAAATGATATTTTCTACTTTTTGTTATAAAAAAAATCCAATAAACTAAATTTTAGTCATACATTTAGGCCAAAATGTATTCGGCCACATGTCTTTGGTAAAAAAAATGTCAATAAGCGTATATTTATTGGTTTGCGCAAAAGTTATAGCGTCTACAAACTAGGGTACATTTTCTGGAATTTACACAGCTTTTAATTTATGACTGCCTATGTCATTTCTTGAGGTGCTAAAATGGCAGGGCAGTACAAAACCCCCCCAAATGACCCCATTTTGGAAAGTAGACACCCCAAGGAAATTGCTGAGAGGCATGTTGAACCCATTGAATATTTTTTTTTTTTTGTCCCAAGTGATTGAATAATGACAAAAAAAAAAAAAAAAAAAACAAATTTACAAAAAGTTGTCACTAAATGATATATTGCTCACACAGGCCATGGGCATATGTGGAATTGCACCCCAAAATACATTCAGCTGCTTCTCCTGAGTACGGGGATACCACATGTGTGGCACTTTTTGGGAGCCTAGCCGCGTACGGGGCCCCGAAAACCCAGCACCACCTTCAGGATTTCTAAGGGCATACATTTTTGATTTTACTCCTCACTACCTATCACAGTTTTGAAGGCCATAAAATGCCAAGATGGCACAACCCCCCCCCAAATGACCCCATTTTGGAAAGTAGACACCCCAAGCTATTTGCTGAGAGGCATGGTGAGTATTTTGCAGCTCTCATTTGTTTTTGAAAATGAAGAAAGACCAGAAAAAAAATTTTTTTTTTTCTTTTTTCAATTTTCAAAACTTTGTGACAAAAAGTGAGGTCTGCAAAATACTCACTATACCTCTCAGCAAATAGCTTGGGGTGTCTACTTTCCAAAATGGGGTAATTTGGGGGGGGTTTGTGCCACCTGGGCATTCCATGGCCTCCGAAACTGTGATAGGCAGTGAAGAGTGAAATCAAAAATTTACGGCCTTAGAAAGCCTGAAGGCGGTGCTTGGTTTTCGGGGTCCAGTGCGCGGCTAGGCTCCCAAAAAGTCCCACACATGTGGTATCCCCGTACTCAGGAGAAGCAACAGAATTTATTTTGGGGTGTAATTTCACATATTCCCATGGCACGTTTGAGCAATATAACATTTAGTGACAACTTTGTGCAAAAAAAAAAAAAAAAAATTTGTCTCTTTCCCGCAACTTGTGTCACAATATAAAATATTCCATGGACTCGACATGCCTCTCAGCAAATAGCTTGGGGTGTCTACTTTCCAAAATGGGGTCATTTGGGGGGGGGTTTGAACTGTCCTGGCATTTTATGCACAACATTTAGAAGCTTATGTCACACATCACCCACTCTTCTAACCACTTGAAGACAAAGCCCTTTCTGACACTTTTTGATTACATGAAAAAATTATTTTTTTTGCAAGAAAATTACTTTTAACCCCCAAACATTATATATTATTTTAAAGCAAATGCCCTACAGATTAAAATGGTGGGTGTTTCATTTTTTTTTTTTCACACAGTATTTGCGCAGCGATTTTCAAACGCATTTTTTGGGGAAAAAACACACTTTTTTAAATTTTAATGCACTAAAACACACTATATTGCCCAAATGTTTGATGAAATAAAAAAGATGATCTTAGGCCGAGTACATGGATACCAAACATGACATGCTTTAAAATTGCGCACAAACGTGCAGTGGCAACAAAATTAATACATTTTTAAAAGCCTTTAAAAGCCTTTACAGGTTACCACTTTAGATTTACAGAGGAGGTCTACTGCTAAAATTACTGCCCTCGATCTGACCTTCGCGGTGATACCTCACATGCATGGTGCAATTGCTGTTTACATTTGACGCCAGACCGCCGCTTGCGTTCGCCTTAGCGCGAGAGCAGGGGGGACAGGGGTGCTTTTTATTTATTTATTTTTTTTCTTTATTATTTTTTTGCTTTTTTATCTTATTTTTAAACTATTCCTTTCATTTTTTTTTTTTTAAATCATTTTTATTGTTATCTCAGGGAATGTAAATATCCCCTATCATAGCAATAGGTAGTGACAGGTACTCTTTTTTGAAAAAATTGGGGTCTATTAGACCCTAGATCTCTCCTCTGCCCTCAAAGCATCTGACCACACCAAGATCGGTGTGATAAAATGCTCCCCCAATTTCCCAATGGCGCTATTTACATCCGGCGAAATCTAAGTCATAAAATGCTCGTAGCTTCCGGTTTCTTAGGCCATAGAGATGTTTGGAGCCACTCTGATCTCTGATCAGCTCTATGGTCAGCTGGCTGAATCACCGGCTGCATTCTCAGGTTCCCTGTTGAGACAGGAGAGCCAGAGAAAAACACGGAAGACGGTGGGGGGGGGGGGGCATTCCCTCCCACTGCTTGTAAAAGCAGTCTAGAGGCTAATTAGCCGCTAGGATTGCTTTTACATGAAAGCCGACCGCTGGCTAAAAAGAATGATACCAAGATGATACCTAAACCTGCAGGCATCATTCTGGTATAACCACTCAAAGTCGTGAATGGCGTACCTGAAGACAAAAAAATGGTTAACAATAAAGCACAGTAAACGGTAAAGTATAAAAAATTGCATACCTGAAAAGAAAACATGATAAAACATAATAACAATAAAACATTGCAGAATAGAATACAGTAAAAAAGAGCAGAACAATAGAGAGAGAGAATAGAGAGAGAGAACAATAAAACGACAACTATTTTTTTTTATTTTTGTTTGTGTTTTTTTTTTTTTTTACACTTTTTTTTTGTAACTGTAACTTTTATAACTGTAACCGCTTCCAGGTTCGGGTCTCTCAAAATGCGATGGCATCTTGGGAGACCCTGTGAAAGTGTGCCTAGTCTGTGCAATGCTGTACCCTACGCTAATACTCAACTAGTGAATGGTAGCGTTCAAAACATTCACCAATGCAAAGACCAGGATTGTCAGGACAGGAGGGACAATAATAGTGAGTGTCACGCCTATATCCGCGCTTGCTGCAGACACAACATCTTTTTTGGGGGGGTTCGTTGGGTAGGGGTACTTGAGAGGATATATAAATGCCTCTCATGCAGCCGACTGCATTTGGTTGGGGATGTGAATGGGGGAAGTACGGGCGCTGCAGAAGCGGTGGGTTCCCAATTAGGATTGGCGAATGCAGCAGGAAGGGCACTATGGGCACGACGGGCCTGTGTTTGTCTTTTTGGTGGCGGCGGGACACTACTTGTGCTTGCCACCTCACCAGCTTGAACTGCACTTATGGGACTCGCCACGTCACCAAGTGTTACTGCAGTGCTGGTTTGACTACGACCGGGGTGTACTAGGCCGCTGGTGCTTGCCAGTTCACCAAAACGCTACAAAAAAAAGTGACAGTGATCGATCGATACTGCACTTGGGTGGGCTGGACTGGGCTGGGCCGGGCGGAGGGGCAAAACGCAGGTGCTAGCAGGTATCTGGGCTGATCCCGCTAACACTGCGTTTTTGGGAACCCTAAACTGCTGGGGACGCCAGTATAGATCTGATCGGATCAGATATTGATGCGTTCAGATACTATACCACTAAGGGAGGTGTACGGTGCGTGTACGGTGCGTGCATGGGTGTTCGCGGTACTGGTGCTAATCTGACGCTGCCTAGGGCGACGCATATCACCGCCGGGCGATCAGGGGGCTAAACCTTTTTTCGGTAATAAACGGCGGGTGCCCTGACACTATAAAAAATAAACAAACTAACCAGCGTCACCCGTAACGGTTATACGGTGATCAGTGGTAAAAGGGTTAACTAGGGGGCCATCAAGGGGTTAAAACATTTATTAGATAGTATATGGGGGTCCCTGTCGCTATAAAACACTGACGGCGAACCTAAATATTTACGTCCCTAACTAGCGTCACCAGCGACACTAATACAGCGATCAGAAAAATGATCGCTTAGCGACACTGGCGACAGGGGGTAATCAAGGGGTTAAAACTTTATTAGGGGGGGTAAGGGGGGTACCCTAGACCTACAGGGGGCTAAACTTTTATTTGGTAATAAACGGCGGGTGCCCTGACACTATAAAAAATAAACAAACTAACCAGCGTCACCCGTAACAGTTATACGGTGATCAGTGGTGAAAGGGTTAACTAGGGGGCAATCAAGGGGTTAAAACATTTATTCGGTAGTATATGGGGGTCCCTGTCGCTATAAAACACTGACGGCGAACCTAAATATTTACGTCCCTAACTAGCGTCACCAGCGACACTAATACAGCGATCAGAAAAATGATCGCTTAGCAACACTGGTGACAGGGGGTGATCAAGGGGTTAAAACTTTATTAGGGGGGGTAAGGGGGGTACCCTAGACCTACAGGGGGGTAACAGTCACTACCCTAACACTGCTAACTGTCACAAACTGACACTATGCAGTAATCAGGAAAAAAAAAAAAAAAAAAAAAACCTGCTTGGTGTCAGTTTGTGACAGGGGGGGGGGGTGATTGGGGGGGGATCGGGGGGCGATCGGGGGTGTAAGGTATGCCTGGCATGTTCTACTGTGTGTGTGTGAGTGTTTGGTGCACTTACATGTCATCTCCCCTCGGCGCTGGAACGGAAACTCCCGAGCCGAGGAGAGATGACATCACATCCTCTGCCTCTGTGTACTATACAGAGGCAGGGGATGTTTGTCATTGGCTGGGAGCGATCGCGAGGGGGGGGGGCCACGATCGGATGGCCTCCCCCTCGTCTCTCATCGCTTCCAACCAAATGCCGACCGCAGCTGGCACCGGGGGGGGGGGTCCGATCGGACCCCCCACCCGCGGGAAGGCAATCACGTTTCAGGTACGTGATTTTGCCTGCCCGTGCCGCTCTGCTCACGTATATAGGCGTGAGGCGGTCGGCAAGTGGTTAAAAGATGCACTCCAGAGATAAAACTATAATTTTATGACTTTATAAAACTCTCATCTTGAGTATGCCGTCCAGTTTTGGTCACCAGGCCTCAGGAAGGATGTGCCGGAAGTGGAGAGCGTTCAGAGAAGGGCGACTACTGGGCACATTTACCCCCTTCCTGCCCAGGCCAATTTTCAACTTTCAGCGCTGTCACACTTTGAATGATCCTTTTTTTCACACAAATAGAGCTTTCATTTGATGGTATTTAATCACTGCTGGGTTTTTTATTTTTTGCTAAATAAACTAAGAAGAGACCGAAAATTTTGAAAAAAACATTTTTTTCATAGTTTGTTATAAAATTTTGCAAATAGGTAATTTTTCTCCCTGACTAATGTGCACTGATGAGGCTGCACTGATGGGTACTGATGAGGCTGCACTGATGGGCACTGATAGGCTGCACTGATGAGGTTGCACTGATGGGCACTGATGAGGCTGCACTGATGGGCACTGATGAGGCTGCACTGATGGGCACTGATGAGGCTGCACTGATGGGCACTGATGAGGCTGCACTGATGGGCACTAATAGGCTGCACTGATGAGGTGGTACTGATGGGCACTGATAGGCTACACTGATAGGCTGCACTGGTGGGCACTGATGATGCTGCACTGATAGGCGGCACTGATGGGCACTGATAGGCAGCACTGATGGGCACTGATAGGCAGCACTGATGGGCACTGATTATCAGTGTGGCTGTCCCTTTCACACAAGCCGGTTACTGGCTCTCCTCACGCTGACAGCTTGTGCTTACATCGTGATCAGCTGTGATTTGACACAGCTGATCATGTGGTAAACGGCCACTGTGATTGGCCCTGCCCCCCGATCTGTGATTAGTTGTGTCCCAAGGACACAACGATTACAGACCATACCGTCCACGCTCCGCAGCACTCTCAGAACTGGCCGACCGCTCTGTAGCCGTCATTTGGCTATAGCGTGGTCGGGAAGTGGTTAAGCGGAGATATCATAACAATATACAAATACCTCAATGGTGACTCTAGCATAGGGAAAAAACAATTTTCAGGGAGCTTAAGAAGACACACGACCACTCATTGAAATTGGAGGAGAAGCAGTTAAACTGCATAGGGGGTTCTTTACTGTCAGAGCAGTAAGGATGTGTAACTCCTTTCACAATCAGTGGTGTCGGCGGAAAGTGCCGATAGTTTCAAAAAACTTATGCCATGTAGACACGAGTGGACTTTCCGACGGAGTTCCAACGAAATGGACTTGCCTACACACGATCACACCAAAGTCCGATCGTTTAGAACATGATGACGTACGACGGGACTAGAAAAAGGAAGCTCAATAGCCAGTAGCCAATAGCTGCCCTTGCGTCGTTTTTAGTCCGTCTAAGATACAGACGAACGGTTTTCTCGATAGGAATTGAGTCCGTCGAAAAGATTTGAAACATGTTCTATTTCTAGGTCCATCAGAATTTTCGAAAGAAAAAGTCTGATGAAGCCCACACACGATCGGAATGTCCGACAGAATGATTCCGTCGGACCTTTTCTGCCGGGAAGGTCCGGTCGTGTGTACACAGCATTTGATGAGCATCTTAGCGAACACAATATAAATGGATATGGGAAATGGTATTGAAATAAACACACAGATAGAACTGGGTGGAGTGGTGTCTTTATTCAACCTCACCAACTAAGAAACTAAAAAAATTTGAGTACAGTAAAACCTTGGATTGCGAGCATAATTCATTTCAGAAACATGCTTGTAATCCAAAGCACTCGTATATCAAAGCAAATTTCCCCATAAGAAATAATGGAAACTCAAATGATTCGTCCCACAACCATTTATTCATAAGTCCTTCAGTTTATAGTCCATATAAAAAGATTATAGCGATGTGACCAGGTTGTGTAACCATAATATGTCCATCCACAAATGGAAGCCTCCACAAGGGGATTAGAAGCAAAATCCAGCAGGAGCTACAGAGTATAAAAGAGAAGAGAGAGGCGCGTCTAAGTGTAGCAATATGTTGCTAAATGTTGTACCTTCATTAAATGTAACCATATTGCTACAATTAGAGGCGCCTCTCTTCTCTTTTATACTCAGTTGTGACATGACGCTACTTGTACATCAAGACATCGCTTGTTTATCAATTCAAACTTTATTTAAGAATTTAGCTTGTCTTGCAAAACGCTGTGCTGGGCTCAGATTATATGCATCATATTTCCGAGCCAAGCTTGGAGCATTGTGGGAACTGTAGTCTCCTGAACAGACATCCTGGATCTGCAGAACTATCCATGAACTACACCTCCCAGCAAGCCACCTGCTCCGAGAACTCCGGGAAAGTCAATAAAGGAATCAGCAGACCAGGCCCAAGCCCTCTTGCTTCCCGGGTTCCATCCAGTAAGCACCCCTTTGCTGTTGTGAGAGAGGAAATCGGCCTACCACATGGCAACACGGCTCCTAGCTCTGACCCAGGCTGGTCAGATGCCACTTGCTATACAAGGGGCGCCTCTGCAGCATCGCTGTAAATAGAGGGAACGGATGATTCACTGTTCCAGCAGCCAGACCGCTATCTTAGTCCTTTTGCAGATTGAAGAATCGACTTGGATCGCTCTTCAGGAAGTTCCTACACTGTTTTCCAGATTGGTGAGAGGGCACCTGCCCACAAATCCACTACCAGCCACTAGCATATTCCACAGGACACTGTATACAGACACCTTATACCTGGATTACCCTAAGGATTACTACTGGTCAGTCTCAGCTGCTTTGCCTTGATTGCATGTCACTGTGCCACACTCAGAGTCGGTTCACACTGAGGCAGCATGACTTCCAGCGTGACTGCCTCAGACGACTTGAACATGACTGCAGCGGCGACTTGCAAAACGACTTCTATATAGAAGTCTATGCAAGTCGCCTCAAGTCGCCCCCAAAGTAGTACAGGAACCTTTTTCTAAGTCGGAGCGACTTGCGTCTCTCCGATTAGAACGGTTCCATTGTACAGAACGGGACGCTACTTGTTAGGCGGCTAAGTCGCCTGACAAGTCGTCCTAGTGTGAACCGGGTCTTAGAATTCTTGTTTCTGTGAGCTTCAACTTCCGGTGAAGATAATTGCAAGGCCTTGCATTTCTGAACACTGTTATTCTATCGCTATTTAAAAGGGAACACACCACTATTACCTATTTTACTTAATCTCTTTAGGATTAAAGGTATTATAAGCCGGCCTGGGGTTCCCCTATAGCAGTGGTATTATAGACGGTAACCAGTAGCCTTTTTAGAGATCCATTCGTTTATTGTCTGTTACTGTGTGCATTTATATATCTGTCATTTCCAGCTGTCATTTAATTGCTTGGGGACTTTTTCAACTGAGTCTTGCCTGTTTACCCAGGATTTGGCTGACTAATACCTTGTTTGAAGACTCTCCTCTTGATTAAGTAAAATCTGAGAGAGCTAATCAATCTGCATTGTGTTAGTGTGTTATTTAAATGTATACCAACATGTCTGAACCTAGAGTGTCAGGAGGGCTGGAAAGTTTACAGGGTCAAGGTGGCGGAGACGAACATGCAATTCTAAGCAACCCCCCAAGGGGGCAGTGCTACATGTATTAGTATTATGTTTGACTATATGAAGACTCTTAAGCTGGCCATACATGAATTCATGTTTTTTTTTTTGATCAGCCAGTGGGATACAGGAGGCGGTGCGACTCCTCTCGAACAGGAAGGGCTATAGATGGATTAAATTTCGATCCATCTATGGTCAGCTTTACTCAAGTAAAATCATTACAAGAAAGCTACTTTGAATGTTTTGATACTGATTGTGTTTACCGGGCAAACTGAGTGGGTGCATTTGCTTAAAGCAGAACTAACCCATTGATTTCATTGTTTCACAACGCAGTTGTATTCAAGGCATGCAACAGAACTGTCAAGCCATCAAATGAATGGTGTAATAACTGACCACATGTGCAGCAGCATGGCAAGTGATGATAAAACAGGAGTTAGGATGGCAGTAGGGTTGCCACCTGTCCAGTATTCACCAAGACAGTCTAGGTTTTTAATCATGTGTCCAGGTTTTAGTCCACCTGAAACCCAGACACATTATTGAGACAGGAACAGGGCCGATCCTAGGCGGGTGCACGGGGTGCAGTTCACCCAGGCGCCACAGAGGTGGGGGCGCTCAAGCGCCAGAGTGCTCCCCTCCCTCCTCCTCCTCTTCTTGGTGTCCACGGGCCGCTCTCTCCTCCGCTGCTGTGTTTCCTGCTTAAGTCCGTCCCCGCCCGCTCCATCCTCCTGTCAGAGGAGATCGGAGCGGCTCTCTCTGTTCGGAGAGAGACCCGCGCAGTGACGTCGTTGGGGGGCGGGGCGGTCCGTGCCGCGCGGCGCAACGTACAGTGCCTGTCATTTATTTTTCTCCTCTCCGTCACGATCTTCTCCACCCGGTTGGCGCGGCTGCACGCCCGGGTGGGGTTTGTCCTGGGGGGGGGTCTGTGGGGGGACTCGAGGAGTCTGTACTAATAGAGGAAGGGGGGTTTGTGGGGGGAGTCTGTACTAATAGAGGAGGGGGGGTTTGTGGGGGGGAGTCTGTACTAATAGAGGAGGGGGGGTTTGTGCGGGGGAGTCTGTACTAATAGAGGAGGGAGGGTTTGTGGGGGGAGTCTGTACTAATAGAGGAGGGGGGGTTTGTGGGGGGGCGTCTGTACTAATAGAGGAGGGGGGGTTTGTGGGGGGGAGTCTGTACTAATAGAGGAGGGGGGTTTGTGGGGGGGAGTCTGTACTAATAGAGGAGGGGGGGTTTGTGGGGGGGAGTCTGTACTAATAGAGGAGGGGGGGTTTGTGGGGGGGGGAGTCTGTACTAATAGAGGAGGGGGGTTTGTGGGGGGGAGTCTGTACTAATAGAGGAGGGGGGGTTTGTGGGGGGGAGTCTGTACTAATAGAGGAGGGGGGGTTTGTGGGGGGGGAGTCTGTACTAATAGAGGAGGGGGGTTTGTGGGGGGGAGTCTACTAATAGAGGAGGGAGGGGGGTTTGTGGGGGGGAGTCTACTAATAGAGGAGGGAGGGGGGGTTTGTGGGGGGGAGTCTGTACTAATAGAGGAGGGGGGGTTTGTGGGGGGAGTCTACTAATAGAGGAGGGAGGGGGGTTTGTGGGGGGGAGTCTGTACTAATAGAGGAGGGGGGGTTTGTGGGGGGGAGTCTGTACTAAATTAGTACAGACTCCCCCCCCACAAACCCCCCCTCCTCTATTAGTACTACTAATAGAGGAGGGGGGTTTGTGGGGGGGGTCTGTACTAATAGAGGAGGGGGGGTTTGTGGGGGGAGTCTGTACCAATAGAGGAGGGGGGGTTTGTGGGGGGGTCTGTACTAATGGAGGGGGGGTAGTTTGTCCTTAAGGGGGTCTGTACTAATGGGGGGTTAGTTTATCGGGGGGTCTGTACTAATGGAGGGGGGTTTGTCCTGAGGGGGGGTCTGTACTTATGGAGGGGGAGTCTGTACTAATGGAGGGGGGTGTTTTTTTTTGGGGGGTCTACTCTGTACTAATGGAGGGGGGGTCTTTGGTGGGGGGATCTGTACTAATGGAGGGGGGGGTGGTTTGTCCTGAGGGGGGTCTGTACTAATGGGGGGGTGGTTTGTCGGGAGGTCTGTACTAATGGAGCGGGGAGGTTTGTCCTGAGGGGGGGTCTGTACTAATGGGGGGGGTGGTTTATGGGGGGTCTGTACTAATGGAGGGGGGTTTGTACTAATGGAAGGGGGTAGTTTGTCCTGAGGGGGGGTCTGTACTAATGGGGGGGTGGTTTGTCGGGAGGTCTGTACTAATGGAGGGGGGAGGTTTGTCCTGAGGGGGGGTCTGTACTAACGGACGGGGGGTCTGTCCTGGGGGGTCTGTACTAATGGAGGGGGGGTCTGTATTAATGGAGGGGGGGTCTGTACTAATGGAGGGGGGTCTGTACTAATGGAGAGGGGGTCTGTCCTGGGGGGTCTGTACTAATGGAGGGGGGGTCTGTACTAATGGAGGGGGGTCTGTACTAATGGAGGGGGGTCTGTCCTGGGGGGTCTGTACTAATGGAGGGGGGTCTGTACTAATGGAGGGGGGGTCTGTACTAATGGAGGGGGGGTCTGTACCAATGGAGGGGGGTCTGTACCAATGGAGGGGGGTCTGTACTAATGGAGGGGGGTCTGTACTAATGGAGGGGGGGGCTGTACTAATGGAGGGGGGGTCTGTACTAATGGAGGGGGGGTCTGTACTAATGGGGGGTCTGTACTAATGGAGGGGTGGTTTGTCCTTTGGGGGTCTGTACTAATAGGGGGGTCTGTCCTGGGGGTCTGTACTAATGGAGGGGTGGTTTGTCCTGTGGGGGTCTGTACTAATGGAGAGGGAGATCTGTCCTGGGGGGGTCTGTACTAATGGAGGGGGGTTACCTGGGGGGGATCTGTACTGAGTAAGGTCTGTACTGAGGGAGGGGTTTATTCTTAGTGCGGGTTCTGCACTGCCGGAGGGCGGTCTATATGTAGTGGAGGGGGGGTCTGTACTGAGGGGCAACTATAGTTGGTGGAAGGGGGGTGACCCCAACCCTAGTGAAGCCAATGCCGCTGCGGGCCCTCCTTTCCCCACTCCCTCTCCTTTCCCCCCTCCCTCTCCTCCTGCGTGCTGCTGTACTAGTGAGCTGTGCTGGCCAGCACAGCTGCCCACTATGTTTCTTCCCCCGCCTTCATATCAACCAGGGAGGAAACAGAATAGAAAAAGGAGCAGAGAAGAGGATTGTGGGACATGTAGTCCCGAGGACTTGCAGCCCCACTGTAACACGGAAACTGCAGCCCACACAGCATGCTCAGCTGAATGGGAAAGAGAGAGAGAGCCAGGAGCCGGGAAAGTTTTCAGGGAAGTGCACCCAGGACTCCAGAGGGAGAGGACAGGGCTGAGGGAACACCATCAGAGAGAAAACCCCTCTGCCCTGCGCCACCAGAGGGAAAGCCACACAGCCTGGCGCCATCCCTGGCAGAGAAAGGAAGGGAGTCATTGCAGGAATACAGATCTGGGTGCTACCCAGCGGAGTCGCCACGGGCAATTCAGAGTGAGCTGACTCCTGATCAGAGGAACCGTTGCTGTATCGCTGGGTCAGGTGAGAGGGCCGATCGGCCATTATGTACTAATGTCCATAGGAACTGCAGTCTCTGACCATCTCTTGTAACATGTCTGCAGTCTCTGACCATCTCCTGTATTATGTCTGCAGTCTCTGACCATCTCCTGTACTATGTCTGCAGTCTCTGACCATCTCCTGTACTATGTCTGCAGTCTCTGACCATCTCCTGTATTATGTCTGCAATCTCTGAGCATCTCCTGTACTATGTCTGCAGTCTCTGACCATCTCCTGTAGTATTTCTGCAGTCTCTGGCTATCTCCTGTACTATGTCTGCAGTCTCTGATCATCTCCTGTATTATGTCTGCAGTCTCTGACCATCTCCTGTAGTATTTCTGCAGTCTCTGGCTATCTCCTGTACTATGTCTGCAGTCTCTGACCATCGCATGTAGTATGTCTGCAGTCTCTGACCATCTCCTCTCCTGTATTATGTCTGCAGTCTCTGACCATTGCCTGTAGTATGTCTGCAGTCTCTGACCATCTCCTGTATTATGTCTGCAGTCTCTGATCATCTCCTGTACTATGTCTGCAGTCTCTGACCATCTCCTGTACTATGTCTGCAGTCTCTGACCATCTCCTGTATTATGTCTGCAATCTCTGATCATCTCCTGTACTATGTCTGCAGTCTCTGACCATCTCCTGTACTATGTCTGCAGTCTCTGACCATCTCCTGTATTATGTCTGCAGTCTCTGACCATCTCCTGTATTATGTCTGCAGTCTCTGATCATCTCCTGTATTATGTCTGCAATCTCTGACCATCTCCTGTATTATGTCTGCAGTCTCTGACCATCTCCTGTACTATGTCTGCAGTCTCTGACCATCTCCTGTACTATGTCTGCAGTCTCTGGGCATCTCCTGTACTATGTCTGCAGTCTATGACCATCTCCTGTACTATGTCTGCAGTCTCTGACCATCTCCTGTACTATTTCTGCAGTCTCTGACCATCTCCTGTTCTATGATTGCAGTCTCTGACCATCTCCTGTTCTATGATTGCAGTCTCTGACCGTCTCCTGTTCTATGATTACAGTCTCTGACAGTCTCTTGTATCATAACTACAGTCTCTGACCATCTCCTGTATCATGTCTGCAGTCTCTGACCATCTCCTGTACTATGTCTGCAGTCTCTGATCATCTCCTGTACTATGTCTGCAGTCTCTGATCATCTCCTGTACTATGTCTGCAGTCTCTGATCATCTCCTGTACTATGTCTGCAGTCTCTGATCATCTCCTGTACTATGTCTGCAGTCTCTGATCATCTCCTGTACTATGTCTGCAGTCTCTGACCATCTCCTGTACTATGTCTGCAGTCTCTGACCATCTCCTTTACTATGTCTGCAGTCTCTGATCATCTCCTGTACTATGTCTGCAGTCTCTGATCATCTCCTGTACTATGTCTACAGTCTCTGATCATTTCCTGTACTATGTCTACAGTCTCTGATCATCTCCTGTACTATGTCTGCAGTCTCTGATCATCTCCTGTACTATGTCTGCAGTCTCTGATCATCTCTTGTACTATGTCTGCAGTCTCTGACCATCTCCTTTACTATGTCTGCCTTCTCTGATCATCTCTTGTAGTATGTCTGCAGTCTCTGATCATCTCCTGTAGTATGTCTGCAGTCTCTGATCATCTCCTGTAGTATGTCTGCAGTCTCTGACCATCTCCTGTTCTATGATTGCAGTCTCTGACCATCTCCTGTTCTATGATTGCAGTCTCTGACCGTCTCCTGTTCTATGATTACAGTCTCTGACAGTCTCTTGTATCATAACTACAGTCTCTGACCATCTCCTGTATCATGTCTGCAGTCTCTGACCATCTCCTGTACTATGTCTGCAGTCTCTGATCATCTCCTGTACTATGTCTGCAGTCTCTGATCATCTCCTGTACTATGTCTGCAGTCTCTGATCATCTCCTGTACTATGTCTGCAGTCTCTGATCATCTCCTGTACTATGTCTGCAGTCTCTGATCATCTCCTGTACTATGTCTGCAGTCTCTGACCATCTCCTGTACTATGTCTGCAGTCTCTGACCATCTCCTGTACTATGTCTGCAGTCTCTGATCATCTCCTGTACTATGTCTGCAGTCTCTGATCATCTCCTGTACTATGTCTACAGTCTCTGATCATTTCCTGTACTATGTCTACAGTCTCTGATCATCTCCTGTACTATGTCTGCAGTCTCTGATCATCTCCTGTACTATGTCTGCAGTCTCTGATCATCTCTTGTACTATGTCTGCAGTCTCTGACCATCTCCTTTACTATGTCTGCCTTCTCTGATCATCTCTTGTAGTATGTCTGCAGTCTCTGATCATCTCCTGTAGTATGTCTGCAGTCTCTGATCATCTCCTGTAGTATGTCTGCAGTCTCTGACCATCTCCTGTAGTATGTCTGCAGTCTCTGATCATCTCCTGTACTATGTCTGCAGTCTCTGATCATCTCCTGTACTGTGTCTGGGGGCTCTTTCTAACAGACTGTCTAACAGAAGCCCTCTTTGTGTGCATCAGAGAGACTCCCCTCCAGGTCTTATTAGTGTAAGCTCTTCCTGTATTTTTTTTATTGTTAAAAGATCATGGGAGGATCCTAGGGTAACAAAGACTTAGGGGAGCATCTCTGTGTTTGAGTCGTTGCCATAGAAACATTTGTAAAGGGGAGGAGTTGGTAAGATGACCACGCCCATGTGGGGGCGCCAGAAATATTTCTGCACCCAGGCGCCGGTGACCCTAGGATAGGCCCTGGACAGGAATGTGGCCTTTGAACAGGGCCTGACATGAGGTTGAGGGGGCACTATGTGTGCCACATTGCTATTCTCTTTGGAGTGCCTAAAGGTCCCAGGTCTGTTATAATCTTATAGTGTATATAAAAAAAAAAATTGCTGTGCACCGCTAAAGGCCCACAATTGCTTCCTGCTATTTGGGGCTGGTCTGTACCTTGGGAATCATGTGAGTAGCTACTTTTGGGATAGGGGTGGAGGTGATCAATTACATGGGTCAGTTAGAAGCGGTGACCAGATTGGGTCTCACTGGCCCCAACTGTGGCCCTGACTGTATGTTAAAGCAGTATTAAACCCAAACGTAACATTTATAGCATTTACATTTGCAGCTTACCAATTATTAGATGTGATGGTTGCATTAGCTTTCTTTTTTATGTAGCACCCTCTACCTCAGGTAGGATGTGCTAGAGGTAGTTGTTTTGTTTTTACAGCCAGTGCAGGTAAATTTAGGCAGGCTTAGCTGTGAGCTGGGATTGTTTTTTTTTTTACCTGGGGGCTGGGAGTGGTTTTGAGAGTAGCAACAGATGACTGACATGCACTTCATCTCTCTAGCGCCTCCTCTGTTTCTAGAGGGTTCTGGAAAAGGGGCAGGGCACAGGGTTGGAGTGGCATGGAGTGTATCCTGGAGCCCTGACCAATCCCCAACTAGGATTGGCAGGGGGCAGCCTCCTATATATACTCATGGTCAGCCTGCTGTGGGAGGAGTTGTTGGGTGGAAGAACTAGTGATGGAGTGTTAGGCTGTTGTTGCCCTTTCTGGGGGGGGTGACTCTAGGTCTGGAGCTGGGGAGCTGGGAAGGAACCCCTTCATACAAAAGCTATCTCAGGGTGTCCTGAACAGGAGCAGGAAGAGGACAGCAGGGAGCACTGCCGGGCAAGACAGTAGGAAGGATCCATTCTGGGGTCGGTGAGTGACAGGCACCGGGAGAAGCTCTGGGAGAGACATGCCAGGATTGTATGTGAAGCCAGAGGGAGAGACTGTGATGTCACTGGGGTTCAAGTCAAGTTGCTGTGGCCAGGAGGGTTGGCAGGACTTGAACAGGACTTACTGGGATCAGTAGTCCACCAAGATTTAGTTAGCACAAAAATACTTCTTTTCATCACTATTGGTTGCTACACCAAAGGGCCCTGCAGACCCCTGCCAGCAAATGGCGGATATTGGACAGTTGGGACTTATTCAGAGTGAGGCCTAACCATGTGCTGAATGTGACAGGAATCTAGGATTGAGCAGTAGAGGAAGTGGCATTTACTCAAGTGATGTGCTGGAGGAGTACGGAGCTTTAGAGACTGCCAATGTAGGTCCAAAATTCTTTGTTCAATTCAACAAGACCAATTATCTGGGCATCCCATGTCCCTTTTCCCCATCCAAGTTTAATCCCCTAATAAAAACAACAAAAACAAGCTGAAGGACTGTTCATTTGTCTGTCAATGTGTGTCCGGAAGTGAATACCTGGCTGAGCAGGGTGACAGGTGGAACTACAACACTCAGCAAACCCCACGGGGGCACCGCCACACTTTGGCTTTCTTTCTTCCATTTTCATCTGCTGATCCAGACAGCAAGCCTGTTGTTTTTTTAAAACGAACAAGCCCTCTTGCAGTTTGTATTAGTTACAACTTTTTTCCCAAAAGGAAAAAAAAAATGTTACTGTAACTGCTTATAAAGTATTAGCTGGAGTTTGACTTATATTTGTTAGTGTATTTAAATCTGCTAGTCCATCTAACATTCCTTGTTCTGTCTCCAGCAGGATATCTTTAAGTTGTTGCCTGCAATATCACATTTGACCACAAGATGGAGCCAGTTGTAAACTTACTGTTTTTGCAGTTACTAGAAACTGTTCACCTATAACAAAAATCCCCATCATTCTTCAGTCTATGGAAGAGAGACATGTGCATCCTGGGAACTGAGGCTCCATCTCAAAATATGAAAGAAGTAACTAGCTATCAGAGCACCTGTTGGACTAAAACTTGCGCCCCAGGGCCCACTAACAGGCCAGGTTTTATGTATTACCTTGGGAAGATGAAGACTAGAATTCTGCAATCACTGAGCAGCAAATGATATCACCTGTGATGTATTTCAGTTATCTTGCAAACCTGGCCTGTTAGTGGGCCCTGAGGACAGTGTTGATGACCACTGCTCTAAATGCAGCATTGTTGGTGAGAATTACTTATCGCCATCTACAGCTTAGTGTATTCATTGTATTTCTGTTAGACATGTGCAATTCGTTTAGTTTCAAATTAGTTTTTTAACAAATTTAAACAAATTTGCTATTTCGGTAATATCAGAATTTCCGAATTTTCGAATTTCCAAATTTTTCTAAATATTCGGAAATTCGAAATTTGCAAATGAGAAATTCGAAAATTCTGAAATCCAAAAATAAGAATGAAAATCCAAAAATAAGAACGAAAATTTGAAAATTCAAAAACCCGAAAATTCGAAAATCTGAATTAATAACTAACTAATAATAACTTAACTATTACTAACTATTCAATTATAGGTATTGGAATTTCCTTTCAAATTTGGCTGTGAATGTAACGAATACGAATTTATCTAATAACGAATGCCGTATCTAAACGAATGGAACGTAACGAATTAATAATAATAAATAACAATAATAATATTAATACTAAAAAAGTATTATTTATTATTATTTTGTTCCGTTCCATTTGTTTAGATGCGGTTTTATCTAATAACGAATGCCGTATCTAAACGAATGGAACGTAACGAATTAATAATAATAAATAACAATAATAATATTAATACTAAAAAAGTATTATTTATTATTATTTTGTTCCGTTCCATTTGTTTAGATGCGGTTTTCTTTATTTTGGATAATTCGTAACTTCAGATAAATTTGTATTTGTTACGTTCACTAACAGACAAATTTGAAAGTCAATTCCAATACCTATAATGTAATAGTTAGTTATTATTAGTTAGTTATTATTTAGAATTTTTGGATTTTCGGATTTTCATTATTTAGAATTTTCGGATTTTCCTTTCTTATTTTCGGATTTTCGAATTTCCGAATTCTGAATTTTCGAATTTACGAATTTACGAAAAAAAACAAAAAAACGAATGAAACGAAAGCAAACAAATGTTTTGGCAGTGCACATGTCTAATTTCTGTATACTTTATATACTGATTATATGTATCTGTATTTGTTTTTTCCTCAATAGTTTCACACACCCTGTTTTGTGAATAAAGCTTCAAAATTACACTAAGTTTGGCTTATTGCAGAATAGGAGGGTTTAGCTGCATGTTGAGCTGCACACAGGGAAACGTCTAGGGGCAACAGAACACTTCTCTCCCCCTAGACTGATAATATTGCTGTCCAAAGGTGTCCCCTGTTCTCCTTCATGCAGAGTGGAGGCACTCTAATACAAGAGGTGTGTTACTGGCCAGATCAACAGGTGAAAACTGAGAGAAAAAAAGCCTAAAAATGGAATCCAATGCAGCCACCACTAATGATTGGTAAGCTGCAGTATACTACATTTTTGGCTTTGGGTTTAAAGCGGAGTTCCGCCTGAAAAAAAACAAAAACATTTTTTACAAATACTGCAGCTGCTGACTTTTAAAATAAGGACACTTACCTGTCCAGGGCACCCGTGATGTCCTCACCCGAAGCCGACCCGTCCCTCGGCTCCCGGGCGCAGGCTCCAGCATCTTCAGCAAGAGAATCAGGAAGATGAGCCTTGTGGCTTCACAGCCTGGTTCCCCACTGCGCATGCGCAAGTCGCGCTGTGCGTTCTGAGTGGTCCCTGCTGTCTTGTGGGACCTGTGTGTCTCCCAGAAGACAGCGGGGGGGGGGGAGGTTGAGGGGCCAGACATGGCGTAGATCGGATACTGCGGTGATCTTTCACCGGAAATGGGAGCAAATATCTGTATCAGACAGGTATCCCCTGCCAAATGTGACACTGGAGGGGTAGGGAGGAACCGGATAAGCGGAAGTTCAATATGTGGGTGGAACTTCGCTTGAATACTGCTTTAATTGTATCTGGACCACCGTAGAACTTGAGGCTTTTGGGTTAAAGTGTGAAGTGCATCTACCTAGGCCTATGGCCTGCAAAGAGAACTGATGGGTGGCGGTACTGGAAACCGGTAGGATGTGTTGGTGCTTCGGCACCCCATTCCTATTAAGTTGCTGATCAAAAGGCCTCCCTGAAGCTCCAGGAAAGGGCTAGAGGGCCCACCTACAAAATAATGAGTTTCATTACCATGGATCTCCAAGATTGACAAAGCCTTGCGCCTGAACAATGAAAACGTTCTCCCGTGAAGACACCAGTTCTCCTTTGGTATACATGCATATAGTTACAGCAAACAATTCTGAATTCAATAATCATTGTATAGAAAGAGAGATTTCTTTCTATACAGATGAGCATTTCCATCCAGCAAAACACATTTTACTGTTTTGAATTTTTGAAGCGTGTAGCTTTCCTATAATGCTGTCCTACAAATTTGGAAAACATGGTCTTTGTTAGGTTCCCAGAGCTAAAACATATTTGTTTATTCAGTATCCAAGATCCTTTATGTCTGCTCAACTGATGTTCCCCCCATTTAATCAGCTTTAAATGACATCCTCTGCTGTAGTTACTGGAAACAACGATTGAAAACATCACTTTTTGGAGAAGTGAAACTGAACACAGCGAATGCAGACGGTCTGAAAGTCCGGGGACTCACATGCAGTAACCACATGGCTTGGAACCGTTCCAGGTGTTGGATGAAAGAACCAGAGAGATGACTAAAGGGGAACTCCTGTTAAATGAAAATACTACTCTAACCATTTGTCATTTTTCAGTGCTGTGATACTTTGACAGACAATTACTCACTCATGCAACGCTGTATTTAAATAAAGTTCATATAATTTTTTTAAGACAGGTAGAGCTTTCTTTTGGTATTAACTGCTTGCTGACCACCCTCTATCAGTTTTACTGCAACACTGCAACAGCTATGCGCCGGATCACATATATATACATAATCCAGCTCTTCCGGGTAGGGCGTGCCGCCTTCGGCTCACTTCTGCTGTGATCACACACACAGCAAGAGCCTAGCGGTGGGTACCGCGGACTTGATGTCCGCTGGCACCCGCCGATTGTTTAGTACACAGGCAGAACGGCGATCTGCCTATGTAAACAAGGCAGATCGTCATTCTGTCAATAGGGAAGGCATTGACCCTGTGTTCCTGCAAAGCAGAGACACGGATCTATGCCTTCCCTTAGTAAAAGCACCTCCCACCACAGTACACTGGCTAGGTACACATTTAACCCTTTGATTGCCCCTGATGTTCCGGAGGTCAAGTGGTTAATAATCGCTGAGGTTTTTATCTTTAAATTATAGAGGAAAAAACGTCAGGAATTAAAAAAAAAAAACTTTCACTTTACATTCTTTTATAAAACATAAAAAAATGCCAAGCCAGTAAGAAAATCCTTAAATGACCCCTTTTTAGAATGAAGACACTCCAAGGTGCTGTCATTTTTTGCCACAATTTTTTTGAAATGTAGAAACATGCTGATATTGAAGTGGTTTGGATATGGCGCTTGGTGATGGTGTACTAGATACAACACATCATTAATGTACAGATTATATACAGTGGGGTTGAGGAGGTCTAGGGGTTAATGCAGCGGTCCCCAACCTCCCTGGCACCAGGGAACGGCCTCACCAACGGCACGTACATGCCGTTGCTTCAGTTTGCTTAAGTGCACATGTGCCGATGACGTTGGCACATGCAAATACAGGGAATATCTCCTAAACCGTGCAGGTTTAGGAGATATCCAGTGTAGCTACAGGTAAGCCTAATTATAATAATAATAATAATATGTGTTTCTATAATAATATTTTTTTTGCATAATAATCATATTATCACAAAAGTGAGTACACCCCTCACATTCTTGTAAATATTTTATTATATCTTTTCATGTGACAACACTGAAGAAATGACACTTTGCTACAATGTAAAGTAGTGAGTGTACAGCTTGTATAACAGTGTAAATTTGCTGTTCCCTCAAAATAACTCAACACACAGCCATTAATGTCTAAACCGCTGGCAACAAAAGTGAGTACACCCCTAAGTGAAAATGTCCAAATTGGGCCCAAAGTGTCAAAATTTTGTGTGGCCACCATTATTTTTCAGCATTGCCTTAACTGTCTTGGGCATGGAGATCACCAGAGCTTCACAGGTTGCCACTGGGGTCCTCTTCCACTCCTCCATGATGACATCACAGAGCTGGTGGATGTTTGAGACCTTCTGTTTCGCCACCTTCCGTTTGAGGATGCCCCACAGATGCTCAATAGGATTTAGATTTGAAGACATGCTTGGCCAGTCCATCACCTTTACCCTCAGCTTCTTTAGCAAGGCAGTGGTCATCTGGGAGGTGTGTTTGGGGTCGTTATTTTGAAATCCTGACCTGTGGCCTAGTCTCCGAAAGGAGGGGATCATGCTCTGCTTCAGTATGTCACAGTACATGTCCTCACCTAGTTGCCGCCACACACACTTGACACCATCTGAACCAAATAAGTTTATCTTGGTCTCATCAGACCACAGGACAGGTTCCAGTAATCCATGTCCTTAGTCTGCTTGTCTTCAGTAAACTGTTTGCAGGCTTTCTTGTGCATTATCTTTAGAAGAGGCTTTCTTCTGGGATGACAGCCATGCAGACCAATTTGATGCAGTTTGCAGGGGAATGGTCTGAGCACTGACAGACTGACCCCCCCCCCACACACACACACACACACACACACCCCTTCTACCTCTGCAGCAATGCTGGCAGCACTCATACTTCTATTTCCCAAAGACAACCTCTGGATATGACGCTGAGCACGTGCCTCAACTTCTTTGGTCGACAATGGTGAGGCCTGTTCTGAGTGGAACCTGTCCTGTTAAACCGCTGTATGGTCTTGGCCACCGTGCTGCAGCTCAGTTTCAGGGTCTGGGCAATCTTCTTATAGCCTAGGCCATCTTTATGTAGAGCAACAATTCTTTTTTTTTAGATCCTCAGAGAGTTCTTTGCCATGAGGTGCCATGTTGAACTTCCAGTGACCAGTATGAGAGAGTGAGAGCGATAACACCAAATTTAACACACCTGCTCCCCATTCACACCTGAGACCTTGTAACACTAACGAGTCACATGACACCAGGCATTTCCTGGCCATCGGGACTACCGGGAGTTTCCTGGTGGGCCGATGGCTCAGTGGGCCGGTTTCAGTGCCAGACAGCCTGTTAAATTAATGGCTTCGCAACTCGTGCAGTCATTCATTTGAGCACCGCTGTACTGCCAGACTCAGCGCGGCGCACTTCAGCTCTTTCCGCCCCCGCTTGGCTCTTTCTGGACACTACACACATCTTCGGCCACCTCCGGACTGCGCTCGTATTTTCCGTCAATGCTCGACTTCCCCCACCCCCTCCTCTCCGACAGCTCTTTGGCTTCGTCTGGCAAAACTCGGCTATCTCCGGCGGCCTCCGCGGTAACGGTCGCTGTGAGTTTAAATGAGCCTGAGACACCTGTGTGACGTTCTGAGAGCAGCCGACAGGCAGAGAGGTCCCCGGAGCGGACAAAGGAGGCCAGAGGATGATGGTGCTGTAGGAACCCGTCCAGGTACCCGGCCGGCCCGGCACAACCGCATAATGCAGATCCATTGAATATATAGCAAAGGATGTGGCGCTAACTAAAATAACATCAAAATAACATCAAAACTCCATTCGGTGCAAATAATGATTCAAACAATATGCTAAATCCGTGTGTTCTCATACACGACCTAATATTGAAATGGTCATAAATCCCAATAGGTGCAATCATATAAATGCTAAACAGAATAAAAATAAAATAAAAGGTTGGCAAAACACCTATAATGTGTGAAATTGTCCAAAAAGTGATCACATGACAAGTCGAAAGAGACTACACGGCAGTATCACCCATGAACAATAAAAGTCCATCCATACATGGTGCAATCTTCAAAATAAAAGGAAAACTAGTGAAGAAATCCACCACCGGTAAGTAAGGGGTTACTGCTTACCAGAAGCCCATGATCCCCCGCTACAGAGAATCAAGGGAAGCCTGCGTATAGAAAAGCCTTCCAGAGCATATCAGGTATATCAGCTATCCTCGATAGAGTGGGGATAATGTTGCGATCTCCAGAAACGCCCAGCGAAACTCCTGACACTCAAAATCTCCTCATGTCGTTTCAAAATCATGGATGGATGTGCATGGCATGGAAAGATATAAGTGCTCCATAGTGTAAAACCTTCATAGTTTATTGAATAATAAAATACAATATTGCACTTACATAAGAAAGCAGAAAAAAAGCCTTATTGCCTGGTGCACCGGCCGGTAGCACACAGACCAACCCGTCCTTCTGGAACGATCAATAGCAACACAAGGTGATGTCAGCGCGTCGCTCCGCCCTACACATTTCGTAATAGGTTACGTCGTCCAGGGGCCGCGTACACACGACCGGACTTTCCATCGCAGTTCCACTGAAACGGACTTGCCTACACACAATCACACCAAAGTCTGATCGTTTAGAACGTGATGACGTGCGACAGGACTAGAAAAGGGAAGATCAATAGCCAGTAGCTAATAGCTGCCCTTGCGTCATTTTTGGTCCGTCGGAATAGCATACAGACGAGCGGTTTTCCCGATAGGAACTGATTCCGTCGGAAAGATTTGAAACATGTTCTATTTCTAAGTCCGTCAGAATTTTAGAAAGAAAAAGTCTGATGAAGCCCACACACGATCGTAATGTTTGACGGAATGATTCGGACCTTTTCTGCAGGAAAGTCCAGTCGTGTGTACGCGGAATCACAGTAAAGAACCCTCTACGTAGTTTAAGGTTAAACCTCTTTTCTTCTAATTTTAATGAGTGGCCACGTGTCTTATTAAACTCTCTTCTGTGAAAAAGTTTTATCCCTATTGTGGGGTCACCAGTACGGTATTTATAAATTGAAATCATATCCCTTCTCAAGCGTCTCTTCTCCAGAGAGAATAAGTTCAGTGCTCGCAACCTTTCCTCATAACTAATATCCTCCAGACCCTTTATTAGCTTTGTTGCCCTTCTTTGTACTCGCTCCATTTCCAGTACGTCCCTCCTGAGGACTGGACAGCATACTCCAGGTGCGGCCAGACCAGAGTCTTGTAGAGCGAGAGAATTATCATTTTATCTCTGGAATTAATCCCCTTTTTAATGCATGCCAATATTCTGTTTGCTTTGTTAGCAGCAGCTTGGCATTGCATGCCATTGCTGAGCCTATCATCTACTAGGCTATTTATTTATTTATTTTTTATTTCAGGTACTTATATAGCGCTGTCAATTTACGCAGCGCTTTACATATACATTGTACATTCACATCGGTCCCTACCCTCAAGGAGCTTACAATCTAAGGTCCCTAACTCACATTCATACATACTAGGGACAATTTAGACAGGATCCAATTAACCTACCAGCATGTCTTTGGAGTGTGGGAGGAAACCGGAGTACCCGGAGGAAACCTACGCAGACACAGGGAGAACATGCAAACTCCAGGCAGGTAGTGTCGTGGTTGGGATTCAAACCAGCGACCCTTCTTACTGCTAGGCAAAAGTGCTATCCACTACACCACTGTCTACTACTTTAATATACTTATAATTGCACATAACCCATTTTTGATACACAGCGCAGTACCGAGCATTGCCATTGCATTGCAGTGTGCTAGAAAATGAATGGCGTCACAAAAAATCAGTATGTGTGGCGTAAGTTACCACATGTTGCAGTAAAGCGCATTGCAACTCATGCAGTAATGTGCCGTCGGTCTTGCGGTAGCCCCATACATTACACAGAGGACGCTATGCAGCACCCCGATTGTTGAGCAGCAGAGAACAAGTCAATATCATAAGAAGAATGAGTTGTTAGCTTTGTGAGCTCACCATCCCAAACCCAAGAAAGTCATTATCCAATATTGTGTTCTTACTACATATCATTGGCCTCAATCTTCAAAAGAATTGCCATACATTTTACACTACAAGTCTTCCAAAGAAGTTGGAGATGAATGCAAAACACTGGAACCTCCAGTTGGCCATCAGCCTTTCTACTACATGGGTTACCAAAACTTTTTTTTTTTCATTATTTTCTAACAGACACCATACCTTCTGAAAGTATGAATTCAGTGATAGATGTGCTGCACATACCACCTAGTGGTAGGGGACGGTATGACACTATACATTTTTTAGCATTATTTTTCTACAGGATTTGTATACTGTAACACCAGCAATTTGTACAGCTCTTTACAAAATATACATACTCATTTTAGCAATTTATTCATAACAAAAATATATACCTATATACCTCTTAATAGCAGCTTTAGAGGATCCATTTGGCTCATTTACACCATTTTCACACATCATTGGTCATATATATATATCAATAGATGTTATTTAATGCATTTTTTTTTAATTTAATATATCATAATTATATATGTATTCATATATATATATATTAATTATACCAGTTTAATGTAAATAACATTACCAATGTGTGCTGTTTCACACAGTCCAAATGAGCCCTGTCTCTCTGTATAAGCATATAGTGATTGCCATATTCCCTTATTTTTCTGATTGTGTCTTTTATTGTTGCTCTCATCTCATGTCAAATCTATAGAAAGATCAGTTCTGAACTATAAACTTTCTTTTGGCCTTATTCATAGAAAGGAGTGGGAACTATTCACAGGAATCTTCTACCTTTTGTTAAAAATTATTAAGCGCACCTATATTGAATTAAGAAAAAAAATAGCATTTACACATTTTATGTATATATGTATTTTATGTATATATGTATATATTTCCATATACAGGATGCTAGTCAGGTAAGATGGGGGGGGGGGGGGGTTAAAAGTGACGGGCTGTGAAATGGCATGTAAATTTAGGAGTAACATGGAACATGGTATGAAAGGTGGAGTCTTTGAAACGTACCGGCACTTTGCCCACGCATCATCGTCTGAGAGGAAGGTAATATAGTCAAATGATTCCCCATACCTGGAATTACTGGGTATCTTCTTATTCTTAGTGGCTAAATGCTGGGGACCAGAACCTGTACCAGGAGAGAGAAAAAAAAAACATTAAAAAAAAAAATTCTGCAGTGCTTTTATAGTTAAACATTAAACATTTCCAGTTCCTTTAAAGAACATGTTTGGGGGTGTCCCAATCCTGCCTGTGAAGGACACATCCTTGCAATGTCCAGAAAGCGCTGCAGCAGCAATGACATTTACAATATTTTATATTATAGAACACCTTTAACATATTTAACTGTTTTAAATTGCCAGCAAATTACATTTTGTTGTATTACACCCTACATTGTGAATGAGTATATGGTATTCATTCACAAAAAAGAAACAGTAAAAAAATATAAAATAAACACAGTTTTTGGCCTCCCATCAAATGACAGGTCCGATGGATGACAGCTGTTATGTACAATGGGGTGGGGTCTCTCTGGTGATGTCATTGACCATATATGGACATGACTATACTTTTATATTAAGTCCAGCAAAAGAGATGTCCCGAATGCTGCACACCAACATGCCCGACAGTCACTTGAGCATAAGAAGCAGCCTCAGTCCAGCTCCGTCGAGGCCACACACACTGACGTGTTTCACCTTCATGACTAAGCCCAGTGGTGAAACGTGTGAGAGGTGTGGCTTGACACTGGGGCTGAGGATGCTTTTACTCAAGCAATTATTGGTGTTTGGTGTTTAGGACATCTCTTTTGCTGGACTTAGTGCACTGAGCCAGGATGGGCTCTCCCCAGCCAGTACCCACAGTGTGAGCCACTGGATTGGGACAAAGGATCCTGGAGCGGCACCTCTAGTTTTCTGAAGTGGGTATACTATTTTGCTATTTAAAATTCATTTAAAACAGTCGCAGTCTCACCCCATCCGAAAAAAACTACCCCGTCCACAAACTGGAGTTCCTGGCTTTAAAATGGGCCGTTATGGATAAGTTGAAGGATTACTTATATGGAACCACGTTCGTGGTAAAGACGGACAATAATCCTTTGACCTACCTCCTATCCTCCACCAAGTTGGATGCAACAAGGCATAGGTGGTTGGCTGCACTTGCAGGATTCCAGTTCAGTCTGAAGTATCGAACTGGGGCTGGAAATCAAGATGCAGAAGCCCTATCCCATAGGCCCTACCAGCGGGTGGAGGAGCCAGAAGATTGGACCTTTGTGACTGCTGAAGGTCTGCAGGCTTTGCGACAAGGTATGGCCCGGCGACTGAAAGGACTATCGGAGCTGAGTCCATAGGGGTCCATCCCACTGAAGTGCCCAAGTGCTACTGTGGGTTGACGCAAGTATGAGGCGAGGGTCTTCCTCGATTGTGCAAGAAGGATCTAAGGAAGGATCGGGATCCACAGTGTCACTTAGCTACTAAAGCCCTGATTAAGCAGGATCCAAACTTGTTGATGAAGAGTTCTGTAATTGAAGCTAAGATTCTACATCAGGAGTGGAATAAATTGCAATTGAGTGATGGATTACTGTATAGGCAAGGTCCCTCTGAGGATATGGAGGAAAAATGGCAACTATTTCTTCCTGAGAAACACTGTGCAACAGTTTTGATGGCCCTACATGACAATCATGGACATTTAGGTACAGTGAGAACTTTTTGTTTAGTTAGGGATAGGTTGTACTGGCCCAACATGAGAGCTGAGATAGAGAGTTACTGTCACTCATGTTTGCCATGCATTTAGCGGAAGACATTGCCAGGTCGGGCTGCTCTCATGGGACACCTGCAAAGCCAGGGGCCTCTGGATTTAGTGGGTATTGGCTTTGGGGGCCTGGAACCCGATACAGGTGGAAGAAGTAATGTCTTGGTGGTGACTGACCATTTTATCTGCTATGCTCAGGCCTACCCTACTAAAAATCAGCAGGCTACTACAGTAGCCAAAGTCCTTGTGGAGAAGTTCTTTGTGCATTATGGATTACCTGTCAGAATCCACTCCGACCAAGGACAGGACTTTGGAAGCAGGCCAGTGCATCAGCTGTGTACCTTGCTGGGCATAAAGAAGTCCCGGGCCACACCTTATCACCCTCAAGGTGATCCCCAACCAGAAGGGTTTAGCAGAACACTGTTAAATATGCTGTGGACTTTGTTCACGGAGAAGCAACACTGGGGAAATCGCATTGCTGCTGTGGTCCATGCTTACAACAGCACCGTGAGTGATGCCACCGGCTATTCCCCCTATCGACTCATGTTTGGAAGAGAAGCTTGCCTACAGATTGATCTTGCCTTTGGAACATTTGTTGATAATACCTCTTTGACTTCTCAAAGCGGTTATGTCGAAAGGCTACAAAGAAATCTAAAGCAGGCACACGAGAAAGCTATGGAGCATGCCGCAACTAGAGAGCTAAGGAACAAGAAAAATGTTTGATTTGAAAGTGAGATTGCAGTATCTACAACCTGGATATCGTGTGTTGTTAAAGAACTTGGGGGTCCCCGGAAAACCGATCTCAACCCTATGTCATCTGTAAACAGCTTCCTGGGTTGCCAGTTTATCAGGACCCTTGAAGATGTGGCATCGGAATCATTTGCTCTCATTGTCTGATGCTGTCAGGGTGCCTCAAGTATCTCCTTCACCTCCTCCGAAACCAACCTCACCCAGGACTCGTTCACATCGGCAAGCTCTTGCCCCCCCACTGTGGTGCAGGAAGAAGCAGCAGAGGAAGATAGTGAGGTCTAGAAAATAGTGCCTTACTGGTTGTGGCCTACGACAATAGAGATTAATGCGGGAACCAGCGGAATGAATAGGGAAAAAGCATTGTCCAGGGCAGTGAGAAGCCCATCTAGCCAGGAGGTGGAAATTTTACCATCTTTTTGAAAGACTGACCAGGTCAATTTTGAAAGTACCAGCCCTACCTCTGAAAGAGAAATACAAGATTTGATAATTTTGCTGATAATTTATTGTTGCCTGAGCCAGATTGTCCTTCAGAGACTGAAACATCCCTTATGGGTAGAGTAAGTGGGGAACATCAAGTGCCCATCCCTGGGTTTACTGAGGAGGTCAATCTTTCTATTCCATGGTCTGGCCTTGAGTCTGCAGCTATGGATCTCCCATTGGAGTCTCGCAGCGTTGCCCATGTCAGGAGCCCAAAAAGGAACTCCGTTCAGATACCTGAAGAGCACTCTGTCTCTTTGGGGGATTTATATTTCGCCTCAACCTGATAAAAGAGTCTTTCATCAGGTTGAGGCGAAATATAAATCCCCCAAAGAGACTCACTTATGATACTCTAGGAGAAAACTTTGATGACTTGATACCTACCAATTAAAGGCAAGTTCCAACGCCTAATCCCTTTACTGTCAATTGGGTAGGGAGCGACTCTGTTCCGACCCTTGACACTAATGGGTGGGACACGACAATTGCCCTGGCCAGTCGGAAAACTGACTTTGAGTTAACCGAAAGCGTGTATAAATGCTTCCAAAAAAATCCAGATGTGTGTCGATATTTGCTGAGTTTAGAATGTGTTTGATGCTATAACAAATTGGTTAATAGTCTTTTTCTCTATTAATGATCCCTGCCATTTTGGGGACCAAAGATTTCAAGTGGGTGGAGAATGTAGCCATGAACCGGCTATTGTTGCATTGCATGCAATTCAGAGGACACTGTCAGTGCCGTGTTTGTGGAGTTGTTAAGCCCTAGTGTTAACCTGGACTCCATGTTGTCATTTCCCAAAGGTAGAGCACTTAGCAGAGCAAAGCATCGTGGGGTGTGTAGTCCAGCAAGCTGGGGTTTCACTTCTAGTAGGGCTGTTTGAAACTACAACTACCAGACTGCTGAAAGAAAAGCACAGAATTCTGGGAGAGCATATAAAAGGGCTGAGTTAGGCCGAGATCGCTCTCTCGGGACCCCAGCCTGGATCTGCAAGCAGGGACCGTGTGTCTGGGTGTGCTGTGGCCGAGTCGTTGCCTGTGCATGAAAGAGTCACCACACGTGTATCCTAAGGGCATCTGCGGACAGCATTGCTTCACTGTCCAGCGGCAGCCTGGGGGCCTTTCTGCTCCATCTGCACCATGTTTACAGCTGATCCAGGTGGACCGCAGTGCAGTACGAAGGAGGTCGGACGCTATCCCCTGAGCCAGGACCCTGAGGGGGATCCTGTAAAGCCATTATCCTCTTCATCATCAGCAGCATCATCAATTACAGTATCGGTGAGTGGGCACTTGCCCATCCAGCTACATAGACATTGTATACAGACATCATTGCCTTTCTTCACATTGCTGGTACCTGTAGTACCACAGGATACAAGCCCATGCAGCTACATAGACACTGTATACAGACACCATTGCCTTTCTTCACATTGCTGTTACCTGTAGTACCACAGTATACAAGCCCATGCAACTACATAGACACTGTATACAGACACCATTGCCTTTCTTCACATTGCTGGTACTTGTAGTACCACAGGATACAACACCTTTAAGCAAAAAGTAACAGGGATCGCTTTGTGCTCAAACAACACAGGCAGATTCTGCATTCTTTGCTCACTAAAATCATACCACCTGAATTGCTCTGCTCTACCATTCAGAATTGCCTCATATAGAGTTTTATTAATTGTTAGTAGGGATGAGCCGAACACCCCCCGGTTCGGTTCGCACCAGAACCCGCGAACGGACCGCAAGTTCGCACGAACGTTAGAACCCCATTGACGTCTATGGGACTCGAACGTTCGAAATCAAAAGTGCTCATTTTAAAGGCTAATTTGCATGGTATTGTCCTAAAAAGGGTGTGGGGACCCGGGTCCTACCCCAGGGGACATGTATCAATGCAAAAAAAACTTTTAAAAACGGCCGTTTTTTCGGGAGCAGTGATTTTAATGATGCTTAAAGTAAAAAAAAAAAAGTGAAATATTCCTTTAAATATCGTACCTGGGGGTGTCTATAGTATGCCTGTAAAGTGACGCGTGTTTCCCATGTTTAGAACAGTCCCTGCACCAAATGTCATTTTTAAAGGAAAAAATCTCATTTAACACTGCTTGCGGGTTTAATGTCATGTCGGGTCCTGGCAATATGGATGAAAATCAGTGAGACAAACGGCATGGGTACCCCCCAGTCCATTACCAGGCCCTTTGGGTCTTGTATGGATATTAAGGGGAACCCCGCACCCAAATTAAAATAAGGAAAGGTCCCTATATACTCTGAACAGCAGTATACAGGCGGTGCAAACAAGACAGGGACTGTAGGTTTGTTGTTAAGTAGAATCTGTTTGTAATTTTGAACATTTTTAACGTGTTTAGCTCCAGCCAAAAAATCTTTTCTAAGCTTTTTGGAAAACATAGGGAAGGGTTATCACCCCTGTGACATTTGTTTTGCGTCTTTCCTCCTCTTCAGAAGATTTCACCTCACTTTTTTGTCCCAATGAAAAATGTTTTTTGAAAATTTGGGTTTTTTTGTGGAACAAGGATTGGAAAGCATCAGTGGAAAGGAGAAATTGTTTTCCCATATTAACTCTTACATGAGAGAATTTCCCTTCCTAGGGGTAGATTTCATCTCACTTCCTGTTGTCTCCTTCCGTTTGCAAGTAGGAGTCGTTTGTAAGTTAGATGTTTGAAAGTAGGGTCCTGCCCTATATACTCAGCAGAAATTTGGGCCTTAGGTGTTGCTGTGGCCAAAACACTGTAAGCCCTCACAGGGCCCTGCTGTGAAATATTAGATCAAGAATTGTAATTACATGCCCCTGTTGAACAGGAGCTGAAAAATTAGGCCTTAGGCACTGGTGCTGGTGCCACAACACTGCAACCCCTCACAGACACTCTAGTTGGAACGCAGGAACGAGCCCTGCTGCAAAGTATTGCATCAAAAATTGTAATTACACGCCCCTGTTAGACAGGGGCAGAAAAATTGGGCCTTAGGCACTGGTGCTGGTGCCACAACACTGCAACCCCTCACAGACACTCTAGTTGGAACGCAGGAACGAGCCCTGCTGCAAAGTATTGCATCAAAAATTGTAATTACACGCCCCTGTTAGACAGGGGCAGAAAAATTGGGCCTTAGGCACTGGTGCTGGTGCCACAACACTGCAACCCCTCACAGACACTCTAGTTGGAACGCAGGAACGAGCCCTGCTGCAAAGTATTGCATCAAAAATTGTAATTACACGCCCCTGTTAGACAGGGGCAGAAAAATTGGGCCTTAGGCACTGGTGCTGGTGCCACAACACTGCAACCCCTCACAGACACTCTAGTTGGAATGCAGGAACGAGCCCTGCTGCAAAGTATTACATCAAAAATTGTAATTACACGCCCCTGTTATACAGGGGCTGAAAAATTGTGCCTTAGGCACTGGTGGTGGCGCCCAGAACCAAAAATGTTCTTACAAGCTATCAGCGTGATGATTGAGGAGGAAGAGGATAATTACTCAGGGATAGTCACTCAGCATCAGCATAGGCAGTCTTTGAAGGGATCTGAAAAAAATTATTCAGTTACATCAGCATCAGGTGCTTGGTAGCTGGTGGTGATCCAAGACTGATTCATTTTTATGAAGGTCAGCCGATCGACCGAGTCAGTGGACAGACGCACCCTGTGATCGGTTACCACGCCTCCAGCAGCACTGAATGTGCGTTCCGAAAGAACGCTGGATGCAGGACAGGCCAGTAGCTCAATTGCATACTGTGCAAGCTCTGGCCAGTGATCCATCCTCAAGACCCAGTAACCCAGAGGATTTTCGGTGGGAAAGGTGTCCAAGTCTGATCTTGCCCCTAGGTATTCCTGCACCATGTAAAACAGACGCTGGCGATGGTTGCTGGAACCGATCATACCTTGGGGCTGCGGACCACAAAATTGTCTGAACGCATCGGTCAGACGGCCACCTTCTCCACCGCTCCTTCTTTGACTGACCGAAGCCTCAGCAACACGTTGTCCAGAAACAGGAGTTTGTAACCTCCCAGTCTCTGGGAACGCGTTGCACAGACCTTTCTGCAAGGCCTCCCGAAGATGTTTCATCCTCTGCTCCCTCTGCGATGGCAAGATAAGGTCCGCAACCTTACCCTTGTAACGTGGATCAAGGAGGGTTGCCAGCCAGTATTGGTCCTTCTCCTTGATACCACGAATACGAGGATCCTTACGCAGGCTTTGCAGGATCAGGGAGGCCATGCAGCGTAGGTTTGCTGAGGCATTCGGTCCGGAGTCCTCTGGGTCACTAAGGACAACAACGTCCGCAGCCACCTCCTCCCAGCCACGTACAAGTCCATGTGTTCCTTGGGACTGATCCCTTAAAGACTGCTGATGCTGAGTGCCAGGCTCCACCTCCATACTGACACAATCTTCCTCCTCCTCCTCCTCCTCCTCCTCGTCCTCTTCCTGTGTGATCGGCGGGCACGCAGGAACACTGTCTGGATAAAGGGGGCCTTGAGAGCTAAGGAAGTCCTCCTCTTCCTGCCTCTGTTCTGCCTCAAGTGCCCTGTCCATTATTCCACGCAGCGTGTGCTCCAACAGGTGGACAAGGGGGACAGTGTCACTGATGCATGCACTGTCAGTGCTCACCATCCTCGTGGCCTCCTCGAATGGTGACAGGACAGTGCATGCATCCCTGATCATGGCCCACTGGCGTGGGGAAAAAAAACCAAGGTCCCCTGACCCTGTCCTGGTGCCATAGTCGCACAGGTACTCATTGATGGCCCTCTGCTGCGTGTGCAGCCGCTGCAGCATGGCCAATGTCGAGTTCCACCTGGTGGGCATGTCACAGATTAGGCGGTTCTTGGGCAGGTTAAACTCCTTTTGGAGGTCCGTCAGCCGAGCACTGGCATTATATGACCGGCGGAAATGCACACAGACTTTCCTGGCCTGCCTCAGGACATCCTGTAAGCCCGGGTACCTGCCCAAGAACCGCTGCACCACCAAGTTAAGGACGTGAGCCAAACAGGGCACATGGGTCAGTTGTCCCTGTCGGAGGGCAGAGAGGAGGTTGGTGCCATTGTCGCAAACCACCATTCCTGCCTTAAGTTGGCGTGGCGTCAACCACCTCTGAACCTGCCCCTGCAGAGCTGACAGAACCTCTGCCCCAGTGTGGCTCCTGTCCCCCAAGCACACCAGCTCAAGCACCGCATGGCATCTTTTGGCCTGCGTACTTGCGTAGCCCCTTGAACGCCTACGGAGCACCGCTGGTTCCGAGGAAGAGGCCATGGAGGAAGAAGAAGAGGAGGGGGTGGAGGAGAGAGGTGTGTCACAATCAGCATTTTGGAGGCGTGGTGGCGGAACAACCTCCAACACTACTGCACCTTGTCCTGCATCCTTCCCAGCTGCCAGCAGAGTCACCCAATGCGCCGTGAAACTTAAGTAACGTCCCTGTCCATGCCTGCTGGACCATGAGTCAGCGGTAATATGCACCTTACCGCTGACCGCCCTGTCCAGCGAGGCATGGACATTGCCTTCCACATGCCGGTAGAGAGCTGGAATCGCCTTCCGTGAGAAAAAGTGGCGTTTGGGTACCTGCCACTGAGGAACCGCACATTCCACAAACTCACGGAAGGGGGCAGAGTCTACCAACTGAAAAGGCAGCAGTTGAAGTGCTAGCAATTTTGCCAAGCTAGCATTCAACCGCTGGGCATGTGGATGGCTGGGAGCAAACTTCTTTCGGCGGTGCAGCAGCTGGGGCAGGGAAATTTGCCTGGTACAATCTGGCGTCGGTGTACCAAAAGCAGATTGCCCACAAGTACTTGGCTGTGACACACCTAATTCTACACCTTCATTCCTCTCACTGCAGGTCTCAGAGAGGACTGAAGGTCTAGTGGGGTTGGAAATCTCAGCTGATGAGGAGCAAGGAGAGATCCTCTTTGTTCTTTGGTGTGGGTCTTTTAGATATGCTTGCCAACGAACTGCATGGCAGGTCAACATATGTCTGGTCAAGCATGTGGTACCCAAGCGGGAGATGTTTTGGCCACGCGAGATACGCTTGAGACATATGTTGCAAATAGCAGCGGTGCGATCTGATGCACTCGTCTCAAAAAAGGCACACACCAAAGAACTTTTTGAATAACGCGCAGAGACTGCAGCGCCCTGCACATGTGGAGCTTTGGGGTGTGATGCAGTCAATGTGCTGCCCTTAGGCTGGCCCCTGGAGGGCATCCTGCCTCGTTGGTGATGTGCCGCCTCCTCCTCCTCCTCCTCTCTCCTATCAGGCACCCACGTTGAGTCAGTGACCTCATCATCCCCTCCCTCCTCATCACTGGAGCAAACCTGGCAGTATGCTGCAGCAGGGGGAGCATGACTGCCAGATTGCTGTCCTTCTTGGGCACCCCCTCTGTCCGTGCTCATGTTACTGCCTTCATCGAGCTCAGTATCATCATCAGAGCCTTCCAAACGCTGGGCATCCTCCTGGAGCATGTACCCAACACTGTGGTCAAACAGTTCGAGGGAATCCTCATGAGGACATGGTGGAGCTAGGGAAGGAGTCACTGATGACATTGAGCTGAGGGAAGAGGCCGCTGCTTTGCCAGACAAAGCACCCTGGGCATGGGTGAGAGAGGATGAGGAGGATGAGGACGGCTTGGTCATCCACTCGACCAAGTTTTCTGCATGTTGCGGCTCAACACGGCCAGCTGCCGAAAAAAAAGCCAAGCATGTCCAATGGCAACGGGCTGATGAGGATGCACCGTCTCCACGACCAGCACTAGACACAGAGCCTGCTTGCCCTCTCTTATTGGCTTGTGACTGTCTGCCTCTCCTTCTTGGCCTTCCAGACATACTAATGGCCTGTAGCTGCACTAAGCTGGGATAGAACACCTGTAATTTTCTTCAGGTAGCTTTATATACTGTAACCAGACAAGCCTGCCTGTCAGTAGGAAGATAACAGGAACGGATCTAGCTGAACACTGTGAGCAGGACGCACTGCACTAAATGTAAATAGCAGGAACGGATCTAGCTGAACACTGTGAGCAGGACGCACTGACTGCACTAAATGTAAATAGCAGGAACGGATCTAGCTGAACACTGTGAGCAGGACGCACTGACTGCACTAAATGTAAATAGCAGGAACGGATCTAGCTGAACACTGTGAGCAGGACGCACTGCACTAAATGTAAATAGCAGGAACAGATCTAGCTGAACACTGTGAGCAGGACGCACTGCACTAAATGTAAATAGCAGGAACAGATCTAGCTGAACACTGTGAGCAGGACGCACTGCACTAAATGTAAATAGCAGGAACGGATCTAGCTGAACACTGTGAGCAGGACGCACTGCACTAAATGTAAATAGCAGGAACGGATCTAGCTGAACACTGTGAGCAGGACGCACTGCACTAAATGTAAATAGCAGGAACGGATCTAGCTGAACACTGTGAGCAGGACGCACTGCACTAAATGTAAATAGCAGGAACAGATCTAGCTGAACACTGTGAGCAGGACGCACTGACTGCACTAAATGTAAATAGCAGGAACAGATCTAGCTGAACACTGTGAGCAGGACGCACTGACTGCACTAAATGTAAATAGCAGGAACGGATCTAGCTGAACACTGTGAGCAGTACGCACTGCACTAAATGTAAATAGCAGGAACAGATCTAGCTGAACACTGTGAGCAGGACGCACTGACTGCACTAAATGTAAATAGCAGGAACGGATCTAGCTGAACACTGTGAGCAGGACGCACTGACTGCACTAAATGTAAATAGCAGGAACGGATCTAGCTGAACACTGTGAGCAGGACGCACTGCACTAAATGTAAATAGCAGGAACGGATCTAGCTGAACACTGTGAGCAGGACGCACTGCACTAAATGTAAATAGCAGGAACGGATCTAGCTGAACACTGTGAGCAGGACGCACTGCACTAAATGTAAATAGCAGGAACAGATCTAGCTGAACACTGTGAGCAGGACGCACTGACTGCACTAAATGTAAATAGCAGGAACAGATCTAGCTGAACACTGTGAGCAGGACGCACTGACTGCACTAAATGTAAATAGCAGGAACGGATCTAGCTGAACACTGTGAGCAAGACGCACTGACTGCACTAAATGTAAATAGCAGGAACGGATCTAGCTGAACACTGTGAGCAGTACGCACTGCACTAAATGTAAATAGCAGGAACAGATCTAGCTGAACACTGTGAGCAGGACGCACTGCACTAAATGTAAATAGCAGGAACGGATCTAGCTGAACACTGTGAGCAGGACGCACTGACTGCACTAAATGTAAATAGCAGGAACGGATCTAGCTGAACACTGTGAGCAGGACGCACTGCACTAAATGTAAATAGCAGGAACGGATCTAGCTGAACACTGTGAGCGGGACGCACTGCACTAAATGTAAATAGCAGGAACAGATCTAGCTGAACACTGTGAGCAGGACGCACTGCACTAAATGTAAATAGCAGGAACGGATCTAGCTGAACACTGTGAGCAGGACGCACTGACTGCACTAAATGTAAATAGCAGGAACAGATCTAGCTGAACACTGTGAGCAGGACGCACTGCACTAAATGTAAATAGCAGGAACAGATCTAGCTGAACACTGTGAGCGGGACGCACTGCACTAAATGTAAATAGCAGGAACAGATCTAGCTGAACACTGTGAGCAGGACGCACTGCACTAAATGTAAATAGCAGGAACAGATCTAGCTGAACACTGTGAGCAGGACGCACTGCACTAAATGTAAATAGCAGGAACGGATCTAGCTGAACACTGTGAGCAGGACGCACTGACTGCACTAAATGTAAATAGCAGGAACGGATCTAGCTGAACACTGTGAGCAGGACGCACTGACTGCACTAAATGTAAATAGCAGGAACGGATCTAGCTGAACACTGTGAGCAGGACGCACTGACTGCACTAAATGTAAATAGCAGGAACGGATCTAGCTGAACACTGTGAGCAGGACGCACTGACTGCACTAAATGTAAATAGCAGGAACGGATCTAGCTGAACACTGTGAGCAGGACGCACTGACTGCACTAAATGTAAATAGCAGGAACGGATCTAGCTGAACACTGTGAGCAGGACGCACTGCACTAAATGTAAATAGCAGGAACGGATCTAGCTGAACACTGTGAGCAGGACGCACTGCACTAAATGTAAATAGCAGGAACAGATCTAGCCTAATCTAGCTAACTCAAATCAAATGACACTGTCTGTCTCTCTCTCTATCAGCACATCGGAACACACTACACAGGGCCGCCGTGCAGGCGGCCTTATATAGTGTGGGGCGTGTACTAAATCCCCTGAGCCATAATTGGCCAAAGCCACCCTGGCTTTGGCCAATTACAGCTCTCTCTACTGACGGCGCTGTGATTGGCCAAGCATGCGGGTCATAGTGCATGCTTGGCCAATCATCAGCCAGCAATGCACTTTGATGCCGCAGTGAATTATGGGCCGTGACGCGCCACACGAATTTGGCGCGAACGGCCCATAACGTTCGCAATTCGACGGACGGTCGAACAGCCGATGTTCGAGTCGAACATGGGTTCGACTCGAACACGAAGCTCATCCCTAATTGTTAGCTAAAGACTTCAACTTTAAGACGGAGCTACCTTTAACCTTTTCGCTTCTCCCCCCATCTACACAAGTGACTCTTGTTACTGAACCTAAAGGGTTTTTGTTCAACTACTTGGGACTCTGTTTAAAGGAGCCAGTCAAATTACAGATCCATCAGTTTGCTGAATGTTTTGCTATTTGTCACAGTGTTTTGTGCCTGTGGGTTGAGGTACAGCAAGGAGTGGTCTGTCAAAAGTCATTCCCCTAATTTCCTTCTGCCTGTTCACATAGGTATCAATTCATTGAACAAGGGGTTGACTGTATTTAACCATATTGTGTTTCTATGCATTTCTTTCTAACAAATATCCTTTGCCAGCATTATTGCATTTACCACTAGTGATTTGCTACCTAAGATATCCACATAACGTACAAGTTTATGTTTGTTCACTTTGATATGTGTTTCTTGCTACAGTAAACAAAGTTAACCACTTCAATACTGGGCACTTTCACCCCCTTCCTGCCCAGGCCAATTTTCAGTTTTCAGCGCTGTCTCACTTTGAATGACAATTGCTCGGTCATACAACACTGTACCCAAATTAAATTTTTATATTTTTCCCCCCACAAATAGAGCTTTCTTTTGGTGGTATTTGATCACCTCTGCGTTTTTTATTTTTTGCGCTATAAACGAAGAGCGACAAAAAAACACAATATTTTTTACTTTTTGCAATAATAAATATCCCAATTTTTTTTAAAAAAAATATTTTTTTCCTCAGTTTAGGCCGATATGTATTCTTCTACATATTTTTAAAAAATCGCAATAAGCGTATATTGATTGGTTTGCACAAAAGTTATAGTGTCTACAATATTGGGGTCAGTTTTATGGCATTTTTATTATTATTTTTTTTTTACTAGTAATGGTGGCGATCTGCGATTTTTATCGTGACTGTGACATTGCGGCGGACATATCGGACACTTTTGACACCATTTTGGGACCATTCAAATTTATACAGCGATCAGTGCTATAAAAATGCATTGATTACTGTATAAATGTCACTGGCAGTGAAGGAGTTAACACTAGGGGGCGATCAAGGGGTTAAGTGTGTGTCCTAGGGAGTGATTCTAACTGTAGGGGGAGGGGACTCACAAGGGGAGGAGACCGATCGGTGTTCCTCTGTACTGGGAACACATGATCGGTCTCCTCTCACCTGACAGGACGTGGATCTGTGTGTTTACACACACAGATCCACATCTCTGCTCTGTTATCGGGCCATCGCGGGTGCCGGGCGGACATCGCGGCCACCCGGCCGACATCGCGGCCGCTGGGCACTCGCATCGGCTCCCGAGTGACGCGGCCCCCAGACGGCCCGGGAAGCCCAGGACATCATATGACACCCTCCCATGATGGGAGATCCCTCCTGCAGACGTCATATGACTATGGGCGGTATTGAAGTGGTTAGACTGTGTTATCAGAACCGTAAAAGTCTTTCATTATTTGTGTCAACGGGTAATAATGACTGAACACAGGATGTCAGAGGTGACTTGCAGAGTCGGGGCAACCAGTGGGGTACAGATTCTACCAGCAGCCCTCACGAGGGTAGCGCTACACACCTAAAAATTGACACAATTCACTATTGTTTTATCCTGTAATTCATTTTCTTGCAGCACTTTTGTAAATATGCCCACTGCATGGTCTAATGTTAAGACCACTAGAGGGAGCAATAGCAGCAATGTCTATAATATATATTAATGAAAACATGGCAAAAATGATTCCAAAAATGACTTTTAACAATTACCGCTACAACTGAAATACAATGGGCTAGGTATACAACCTAATAATGGACTACAGACCTTCCACAAACCTCGGCGATCAACGTACTGCTTGCACCACCAAGTGGCGGCCAGGAACAGCGCATTTTCTGGTTCAAACCTGACAGTTTTCAGTGATCAAAGGGGATGCATTGGAAGTCTGAAGAGAGCCATTAATTATCCCCTACTTGAACGTGACCTTTGCAGACGCAGACAAATTAATGACGTTATAAATCTTATGAGTAAGGAGCATTTCATTCTAAAAACACCAAAAAAAAAAGACAACGTTTAGGGAAGGTGTGGTCGGTTCCCGTCTGTTTCAACTTAAACTGGATTGTCATAGATTTATTCTGAGCCCGGCTGTTGCCAAGACGACGCCTAGCGCTTGATGTGACATCTGACGGATAGACATGACCCTAGAAAGTAACGTAATACTTCCTGCAGCCACCATTGGGCTTAGGCATTGCGTCTGCAGACCGTTGAATGCATATTTTATATGTACATTCATTGTAGAACGGAGGGCCGTTTTGTGTTATTTGGAGGAGGGTTGCCAGGCGACGCAAGATGCTCCGTTGGAGTTTTGGCCGCTGGTCTTCCAAAGTTTTTCTCCGACATTTCCTTTACATTAGGTTGCTGGGGTTAGATGAGGACACACACTCCCTGTCTCGGCTTGTTATCCCATTGCCGCGGGGTTTTTTTTTTTTCAGAAGACGCATTGTTATCCAATTAGACATTCAAAATGTTTTTGCATAATCATAAAAAGTATGTTTTTGTGTGTGAAACGAGGGCCAACGTCTTGTTTGTGGCCCTGTCTATGAGCAAATCTACAGTCAGATGTTAAGCTAAATATATGTTTACAGTAATGCTGGTACTAATAAAGAAAGAGTAAGACCTGGTTTACACTTGTGGTTGGAGGCGAAGGTAAAAACAGGCAATTGAGCTGTATTTTTTCTCCCCCCCCCCAACCACTCCCCCACCCCTAGCCTGCAAAATGTGACCCATTCAAGTGAAATGAATGTGATTCAGGTGAGGGCTTTTACGAGTTCAAATGCCGCGTACGCACGGGCGGACTTTTCGACCGGACTGGTCCGACGGACTTTCCGACAGGCTTTCCACGGACTTTTGACGGACTTCCGACGGACTTTTGAACGAACGGATTTGCCTACACACGATCACACCAAAGTCCGACGGATTCGTACGTGATGATGTACGACCGGACTAAAATAAGGAAGTTGGTTTTTGTCCGTCGGACTAGCATACAGACGAGTGGATTGGAGTGGATTTTTCGACCGGACTCGAGTCCGTCGGAAAGATTTGAAGCATGTTTCAAATCTAAAGTTCGTCATATTTTCGACTAGAAAAGTCCGCTGAAGGTCCGATGAAGCCCACACACGATCCGATAGAAAAGTCCACCCGTGTGTACACTGCAAAAGAAACCACAAGGAGGTGATTTGATGCCTCCTCACCGTCTGTCTAATGTCCTCTGAAAAAAGGGATCCACCATGGATTGCTTTTCAGAGGGAAACGCAAGTGTAAACAAGCCCTAGGAGAGGCAAAGTTGTGTTTGTAAGAGAGATGAGAGAACAGGATTTGTTGTTCCATGTTGAGCACAGGATAGCGATCGAAGTTTGGGATCAATTTGCATACCTCCCAACTTTCTGAGATGGGAAAGAGGGACACCCATAAGCAAAAGTATGTATTCATAGGATGCGCCCCCCTGCCACGCCCCCTTACAAGGAGAATTAATACGCAAAAAATGATTGGTTAAACTCACAAGTGCTTTTTTTTTTATCAATACTATTCCTTTATATTGGCTTTTGAAATGTACAAATGCAGCAATTTAGAAATAGGATGAAAGGTTTAACACTGTAAAACACTTTTTGATAGACAAATAACGCATTTTTAATACAGGTATATAGATCAGACCAAAATGAGGGACAAATGAGGAGGAAAGAGGGACAGGGGGGCAGTCCCTCGAAGTCAGGGACAGTTGGGAGGTATGCAATTGTAACAATGCAGCATGGTCATTACTGTGTTTTTTTTTAAATGTAATTAGAAACAGTGTGCCTTGTTGGAGATCGGTGATCAGTGTTGAGAAACGGTGCTTAAGAAGTGTCTTATCAGGCATTTTGCGCCAGGAAAGGAGTGTGGAGGATTTTACAGGAGCAGTATGTGCAGGAAAGGAGTGGGGTGAGTATGACAGTGGGCACTATGTTCAGGAGAAGAGTGCAGAGAGTATTACAGGGGGCAGTATGTGCAGGAAAAGAGGGAAGGGGGTATGAGGGGGGCAGTATGTACAGGAGAGGAGTCCAGACATTATGACAGTGGGCAGTATGTACAAGAGAAGAGCGCAGAAGGTATGACAGGGGCAAGTTGTGCGGGGGAGGAGTATGTAGGGTGTAACAGAAGCAGTATGTGCAGAAGAAGAGAGCACAGGGTATGACAGGGGTGGCATATGTGGGGGAGGAGTTTTTAAGATATGACAGGGGGCAGTATGTGCAGTAAAGGAGTGGGGTGAGTATTACAGTGAGCACTATGTTCAGGAGAAGAGTGCAGAGGGTATTACAGGGGGCAGTATGTGCAGGAAAGGAGTGGGGTGAGTATGACAGTGGGCACTATGTTCAGGAGAAAAGTGCAGAGAGTATTACAGTGGGCAGTATGTACAGGAGAAGAGCGCAGAAGGTATGACGGGGGCAGGTTGTGCAGGGGAGGAGTATGGTGGGTGTAACGGAAGCAGTATGTGAAGGAGGAGTGTGAAGGGTATGACAGGGGGCAGTATGTGCAGGAGAGGAGTGCAGAGTGTATGACAGGGGCAGTATGTGCAGGAGAGGAGTGCAGAGTGTATGACAGGGGCAGTATGAGTAGAAAAAGAGTGCAGAGGGTGTGACTGAGGACAACATGCGCAAGAGAGGGGTGCAGGGCATATGGTGGGTGAACTATGTGCAGGAGAGGAGTGCAGCAGGTAGGCCAGCAGACAGTATATGCAGGAGAGGATTGCAGAGCATATGCATGTGTGCAGGAGAAGAGTGCAGAGGCTATTAGAGGGGGCAGTATATGCAGGAAAGGAGCGCAGAGGGTATGAAAGAAGGCACTATGTGCAGAGGAAGCGTGTGCAGGGTATGACAGGGGGTGGTATGCGTGGGGAAGGAGTGTGGTCGGTAGGACAGGGGCATTATGCGCAGTGGGGGACTATAAAGGGTGCAAGGGCCAGTTCATAAATTCTGGGAAATGAGGTGTGTGTGCTTAAAGCAGGATGTAGAGGAAAGACCAATGGGTGTACTGGGGGTGGAATCTCAGGGGAATGGAGGCAGAATCATCCAGGTGAAAGAGTGAAAGTGGCAGCTTTAGTATTATGTACAATGGGATTATTAAGGGGAACAGGGGTCATTTTTGAGTATTTTTTATAGTTACAAATATATGTGTGTAGGGGGTATGTGGTACCCCTGGGGGTATGTGGTATCCTTTTGGGGGCTATAAGAAATTACTCCTCCCAAACAGGATATGGCGCTAAACCTGTAGATAAATAAGAGAACCAGAATTTTCAATACCTGGAAGAGTATAATAAAGTTGCCTTCACCAAGGACAGAGCCTCTGTAAACAGAGGGGATTTCCTTCCTGGAAAGTTAACTAGTAATCTAATCAAAGTAATTAGGAACCGAGGAACTACTGAAACCAGCATATAACATTAACCATAAGTATACCTACTGTATATCCAATGTACAAACAGGTATTATCAGCACAGGGCCTGATAGGAGTTCTGGTAGGATTGTGCACATACACCTGAGTATACAGCATATACAGCAGTTATTAATAAATAAGTTTCAGTGTGTAATGACATGGAACAGGTCGCTTTTCAGAGGAACTCTGCATTTTATTACTGCACACAGTGTAAAACTCAACTCAGTTAGTCAGGGAACTGCCTTAATGTTTGACTTTCACATGACCACAGTCCCCGCCTTGTTCTGGGCATTGGTGAACGCGCTCCACGTGAAAGATACAACCACGTGCAGGGCAAGTAGGCCAAACGCACATATATATATATATATATATATATATATATATATATATATATATATATATATATATATATATATATATATATATATACACAGTCAGGTCCATAAATATTGGGACATCAACACAATTCTAATCTTTTTAGCTCTATACACCACCACAATGGATTTGAAATGAAACCAACAAGATGTGGTTTAAATGCAGACTTTCAGCTTTAATTTGAGGGTATTTAAATCCAAATCAGGTGAACGGTGTAGGAATTACAACAGTTTGTACAGTGGCTTGCGAAAGTATTCGGCCCCCTTGAACTTTTCAACCTTTTGCCACATTTCAGGCTTCAAACATAAAGATATAAAATTTTAATTTTTTGTGAAGAATCACCAACAAGTGGGACACAATTGTGAAGTGGAACGAAATCTATTGGATATTTTAAACTTTTTTAGCAATTAAAAAACTGAAAAGTGGTGCGTGCAAAATTATTCGGCCCCTTTACTTTCAGTGCAGAAAACTCACTCCAGAAGTTCAGCGAGGATCTCTGAATGATCCAATGTTGTCCTAAATGACTGATGTTGATAAATAGAATCCACCTGTGTGTAATCAAGTCTCTGTATAAATGCACCTGCTCTGTGATAGTCTCAGGGTTCTGTTGAAAGCGCAGAGAGCATCATGAAGACCAAGGAACACACCAGGCAGGTCCGTAATACTGTTGTGGAGAAGTTTAAAGCCGGATTTGGATACAAAAAGATTTCCCAAGCTTTAAACATCCCAAGGAGCACTGTGCAAGCGATCATTTTGAAATGGAAGGAGTATCAGACCACTGCAAATCTACCAAGACCTGGCTGTCCCTCTAAACTTTCAGCTCAGACAAGGAGAAGACTGATCAGAGATGCAGCCAAGAGGCCCATGATCACTCTGGATGAACTGCAGAGAACTACAGCTGAGGTGGGAGAGTCTGTCCATAGGACAACAATCAGTCGTACACTGCACAAATCTGGCCTTTATGGAAGAGTGGCAAGAAGAAAGCCATTTCTCAAAGATATCCATAAAAAGTCTCGTCTAAAGTTTGCCACAAGCCACCTGGGAGACACACCAAACATGTGGAAGAAAGTGCTCTGGTCCGATGAAACCAAAATCAAACTTTTTGGCCACAATGCAAAACGATATGTTTGGCGTAAAAGCAACACAGCTCATCACACTCAACACACCATCCCCACTGTCAAACATGGTGGTGGCAGTATCATGGTTTGGGCCTGCTTTTCTTCAGCAGGGACAGGGAAGATGGTTCAAATTGAGGGGAAGATGGATGCAGCCAAATACAGGACCATTCTGGATGAAAACCTGTTGGAGTCTGCAAAAGACCTGAAACTGGGACGGAGATTTATCTTCCAACAAGACAATGATCCCAAACATACAGTAAAATCTACAAAGGAATGGTTCACAAATAAACGTATCCAGGTGTTAGAATGGCCAAGTCAAAGTCCAGACCTGAATCCAATCGAGAATCTGTGGAAAGAGCTGAAAACTGCTGTTCACAAACGCTCTCCATCCAACCTCACTGAGCTCGAGCTGTTTTGCAAGGAAGAATGGGCAAGAATTTCAGTCTCTCGATGTGCAAAACTGATAGAGACATACCCCAAGGGATTTGCAGCTGTAATCGCAGCAAAAGGTGGCTCTACAAAGTATTAACGCAAGGGGGCCGAATAATTTTGCACGCCCCACTTTTCATTTTTTTATTAGTTAAAAAAGTTTCAAAAATCCAAAAGATTTCGTTCCACTTCACAATTGTGTCCCACTTGTTGGTGATTCTTCACAAAAAATAAAAATTTTATATCTTTATGTTTGAAGCCTGAAATGTGGCAAAAGGTTGAAAAGTTCAAGGGGGCCGAATACTTTCGCAAGCCACTGTATATGTGCCTCCCACTTTTTAAGGGACCAAAAGTAATGGGACAATTGGCTGCTCAGCTATTCCTTGGCCAGGTGTGTGTTATTCCCTCATTATCCCATTTACAAGGAGCAGATAAAAGGTCCAGATTTCATTTCAAGTGTGCTATTTGCATTTGGAATCTGTTGCTGTCAACTCTCAATATGAGATACAAAGAGCTGTCACTATCAGTGAAGCACGCCATCATTAGGCTGAAAAAACAAAACAAACCCATCAGAGAGATAGCAAAAACATTAGGTGTGGCCAAATCAACTGTTTGGAACATCCTTAAAAAGAAAGAACGCACCGGTGAGCTCAGCAACACCAAAAGACCCGGAAGACCATGGAAAACAACTGTGGTGGATGACCGAAGAATTCTTTCCCTGGTGAAGAAAACACCCTTCACAACAGTTGGCCAGATCAGGAACACTCTCCAGGAGGTAGGTGTATGTGTGTCAAAGTCAACAATCAAGAGAAGACTTCACCAGAGTGAATACAGAGGGTTCACCACAAGATTTAAACCATTGGTGAGCCTCAAAACAGGAAGGCCAGATTAGAGTTTGCCAAACAACATCTAAAAAAGCCTTCACAGTTCTGGAATAACATCCTATGGACAGATGAGACCAAGATCAACTTGTACCAGAGTGATGGGAAAAGAAAAGTACTATAGAGAAGGAAAGGAACTGCTCATGATCCAAAGCATACCACCTCATCAGTGAAGCATGGTGGTGGTAGTGTCATGGCGTGGGCATGTATGGCTGCCAATGGAACTGGTTCTCTTGTATTTATTGATGATGTGACTGCTGACAAAAGCAACAGGATGAATTCTGAAGTGTTTCGGGCAATATTATCTGCTCATATTCAGCAAAATGCTTCAGAACTCATTGGACGGCGCTTCACAGTGCAGATGGACAATGACCCGAAGCATACTGCGAAAGTAACTGAAGAGTTTTTTAAGAGAAAGAAGTGGAATGTTATGCAATGGCCAAGTCAATCACCTGACCTGAATCCGATTGAGCATGTATTTCACTTGCTGAAGACAAAACTGAAGGAAAATGCCCCAAGAACAAGCAGGAACTGAAGACAGTTGCAGTAGAGGCCTGGCAGAGCATCACCAGGGATGAAACCCAGCATCTGGTGATGTCTATGCGTTCCAGACTTCAGGCTGTAATTGACTGCAAAGGATTTGCAACCAAGTATTAAAAAGTGAAAGTTTGATGGATGATTGTTAATCTGTCCCATTACTTTTGGTCCCTTAAAAAGTTGGAGGCACATATACAAACTGTTGTAATTCCTACACCATTCACCTGATTTGGATGTAAATATCCTCAAATTAAAGCTGAAAGTCTGCAGTTAAAGCACATCTTGTTCATTTCATTTCAAATCCATTGTGGTGTTGTATAGAGCCAAAAAGATTAGAATTGTGTCGATGTCCCAATATTTATGGACCTGACTGTATATATATATATATATATATATATATATATATACATATATACACACAGTATATATACACACTCACCGGCCACTTTATTAGGTACACCTTGCTAGTACCGGGTTGGAACCCTTTTTTGCCTTCAGAACTACCTTAATTCTTCGTGGAATAGATTCAGTAAGGTGTTGGAAACATTCCTTAGAGGGTACTAAGGGGTCCAAAGTGTGCCAAAAAAATATCCCCCACACCATTACACCACCACCACCAGCCTGAAACATTACGAGGCAGGATGGATCCAGGCTTTAAAGTTGTTTACGCTAAATTCTGACCCTCCATCTGAATGTCGCATTTGAAATTGAGACTCATCAGACCAGGCAACGTTTTTCCAATCTTCTATTGTCCGATTTTGGAGATCCTGTGCGAATTGTAGTCTCAGTTTCCTGTTTTTAGCTGACAGAAGTGGCACTCGGTGTGGTCTTTTGCTGCTGTAGCCCATCTGCTTCAAGGTTCGATGTGTTGTGCGTTCAGAGATGGCATTCTGCATACTTTGGTTGTAACGAGCGCTTATTTGAGTTACTGTTGCCTTTCTATTATCTCGAACCAGTCTGCCCATTCTCCTCTGACATCAACAAGGCATTTTCCTCCACACAACTGCTGCTCACTGGATATTTTCTCTTTTTCAGACCATTCTCTGTAAACCCGAAAGATGGTTGTGTGTGAAAATCCCAGTAGATCAGCAGTTTGTGAAATACTCAGACCAGCCTGTCTGGCACCAACAACCATGTTCAAAGTCACTTAAATCCTCTTTCTTACCCATTCTGATGCTTGGTTTGAACTTCAGCAAGTCGTTTTCACCACGTCTAGATGCCTGATTGCTGCCATGTGATTGGCTAATTAGCAATTTGTGTTACCAAGCATATGAACAGGTGTACCTAATAAAGTGGCCGGTGATTGTATATACAGTATCTTACAAAAGTGAGTACACCCCTCACATTTTTGTAAATATTTTATTCTATCTTTTCATGTGACAACACTGAAGAAATGACACTTTGCTACAATGTAAAGTAGTGAGTGTACAGCTTGTATAACAGTGTAAATTTGCTGTCCCCTCAAAATAACTCAACACACAGCCATTAATGTCTAAACCACTGGCAACAAAAGTCAGTACACCCCTAAGTGAAAATGTCCAAATTGGGCCCAAAGTGTCAATATTTTGTGTGGCCACCAACCAGGGGCGTTGCTAGGTCTGCAAAAGATCTGGGGCTAGAGAACATAGCAGCGGTCACCAACTTTTTTGCAGGCCCGGGGGGGAGGGGGGCTATGCCAGTGGTAAGCAATTTTTCCCGGGCAAAGGCTGTTGTTGGCGTTTCAATCATCATGGCACCATGGTTGATATGGTGTCAGGGTGATCGAAGCGCATTGTTTCTATTGTTACATTCTAATACCCTGTTTCCCCCGAAAATAAGACCTAGCGTGATTGTCGGTGATGGCTGCAATATAAGCCCTACCCCCCAAATAAGCCCTACCCTGTTTCCCCGAAAATAAGCCCTACCCTGAAAATAAGACCTACAAGGACTATTTAACTAGGGCTTATTTTGGGGGGTAGGGCTTATATTGCAGCCATCACTGACAATCACGCTAGGTCTTATTTTCTGAGAAACAGGGTATATAATGAAGTGGTTCAACTCACCATAATTCAGAATCAGTGGGAGCCCTGGGTGTGTCACTTGCCATATCTCCTGCCACCAGATGCAGCATGTCACTTGCCACCGTCGCCTGTCACCAGATGCAGCTTTTTAACTTGCCACCGTCACCTGCAACTAGATGTGGATGTCACTTGCCATGTCGCCTGCCACCAGATGGGGATTGTCACGTCACCTGTCACCATTTGCAGATTGTCACTTGCCATGTCACCTGCCACCATTTGCAGATTGGCACGTCACCTGTCACCATTTGCAGATTGTCACTTGCCACGTCACTTGCCACCATTTGCAGATTGTCACTTGCCACTTCACTTGCCACCATTTACAGATTTTCACTTACCACGTCACCTGTCACCATTTGCAGACTGTCACTTGTCACGTCATCTGCCACCATTAGCTGATTGTCACTTGCCAGTCATTAGATGTGGGTTGTCACTTGCCAACTGATGTGGATTGTCACTTGCCATGCCAGCCAGTGTCACCAAATGTGCATTGTCGCTGCATTGGTGGCAGGCTGACAGCACTGGTCTATTTATTGAGTGCAGGAGGGCGGAGAAGCGGGGCGGGCAGTGAGAGATGATGTAATCTCTCTGCTCCCCGCCACACCTCTGACATTGAAGAGGCCTGTGAGGGCAGAAGAGCAGTGACATTACTGATGTGCACTGATGAGACTGCATTAATAGGCTGCACTGATGAGGTGGCACTAATGGGCAATGATGAGAAGGCACTGATGAGGCTGCACTGAGAGGCAGCACTGATGGGCACTGGTAGGTGGCACTGATGAGGAGGCACTGAAGCATAGAGATGTTTGAAGATAACTTGGATGTTTAGCTGTCCCGGAGAGACATTGTGAAAATAGACCTGATCAAGATCCAAGTGACAGTGTGTTTGTAAAAAGGGGCAGCGCAGTGGCGGCTGGTGCTCCATCGGTTGGGGGGTGGCAGACGGACCTGACCACGGATGCCCCCCGTCGCTCCAGCCCGCCACTGCACACCATACACACCGCCCCTGGTGGCCGGCTCTCTTACCTTGTGCTGGCCCGCCGGCAGCGGCTTCCCTTCTCCATGACCCAACCTCCTTGTCTCCCCTCTCCGGATGGATACAGCAGGCGCAGCACACAGGCATTCCGGCTCCGTACTGAGCTCCAGCTGGAGGGAGATGATAGCCTATAGAGCGCTCCTCCTCGGTGGCCAATCGGAACACTTCTCCTTTCGGCCAATCGGGTGACGGGTCTCAAGACCCGCTTGCTGTTTCGCTGGGAGAAGCATAAATGCGGCAATAGCGAATATTCATTTGTTATTGTCACACAATCCTCTGTGCCCACCTTTTTTTAAGCCTATTAGAGCCTCTGACTCTAATCACGTGCTTAAAAAAAAAACACCCCCTCCATTGAAATCCAAGGTCTGGCGCTCTGCATGTATATTAGGGGGCCAGACGCATGGATGGGGGGGGCGACGCCCGTGCGCCCCTAATGGACGGGCCACCACTGGTGCAGCGTGGTGCGGCAACAAAGTTATATTATAGAAAAGGTTCAAACACATCTTATTCAGGCCTAGCGGGTAGGCATACCCATCCAGAGCCATTCAGAAACAGTGACAGCGGTCCGAAGACTTGAAGATGTCAACAGCATCTGCAACAAAGAGAAGAATGCGGTCTTGCCAGTCCACACCCAAAGGTGAGGCTTCTTGAAGAGAGGTAGACGTAGACCTTGCGCTGTCCCTGCTCCACTGGAACCTTTCCCTACCTCTAAGCACTGTCAGACAAGGATCCTGCCCCTACTCCAGCCATTCACATAACTCACACCAAACCCAGGAGCCAGAGTTATAAATAGACTCTGCCTGACTCAAAATAGCCACTAGGGTCACATAGGGGACAAGCATCCACTTGGACAGCTATCTCTCTGTGACCGCAGGAAGTCTAATGCCGCGTACACACGAGCGGACTTTACGGCAGACTTTGCCCGGCAGATTTTTCGACGGACTTTACGACGGACTTTCTGAATGAACGGACTTGCCTACACACAATCCACCAAAGTCCGTTGAATTTGTACGTGATGACGTACGACCGGACTAAAACAAGGAAGTTCATAGCCAGTAGCCAATAGCTGCCCTAGCGTGGCTTTTTGTCCGTCGAACTAGCATACAGACGAGCGGACTTTTCGACCGGACTCGAGTTCGACGGATAGATTTAAAACATGTTTCATATCTAAGTCCGTCCAACTTTTGAGAAAACAAAGTCGGCTGGAGCCCACACACGATCAAATTGTCCGACGAAATCCCGTCCGCCAGGCAAAGTCTGCCGTAAAGTCCGCTCGTGTGTACGCGGCAATAGAGGAACTAAGTTCCTTACAACTTCCTCTCACTTCTGCATTGCCGCTTTGATCGAGCACCACCTGCAGTAGGGAGTACAGACCACACCTGCCTACATGCTGTTTTGAAGGATGAGTGCCAGCAGTAGCTCTTTACTGAGATAGCTCTTACAGGGTCTCAATTCTGGCCATTTCTATTAACCATTGACATAAAGAATGTTCAGAGAAGCCTAGCCTAGTCAACAGTGTCCCCCTGATACTATTCAGTGTGCCTTGAGTATTCCATACCACCCTCACCCATCTCCCATCCCAAGTTCTACAAGCAATAGACTACAAAAAGACAACCCCTAGACCAGTCTTTCTCAACCATTTCAATACAGAGGAATCCTTGATATAATTTTTTGGTCTCAAGGAACCCCTACTAGAAATGACTACATCTACATCTCATGGTATACAGTATTGGTGTGATGGTCAGTGTGAAGCGTGTTCCTTACACTTGTGGTCAGTGGGAAGCATTACCCCCTTAAAGATAGCTAAAAAAGATTAATAGTGTCAGTGGGAACTTATCTGAGAGGCAAACGTTCATTTTTCAAGGAACCCCTAGCAACCTCTGGAGGAACCCTAGTTGAGAAACCCTGCCCAGAATGTTTATTGGAGCCAGAGTGAATGGACTGGTGCCTGTGTGACTGGGGCCTTTGGAAAGAACCAGGTAAAATCAGCAGCTTATATGGGGTTAGCGCTATATGAATATACCCCAATCTGGCAGCCTTTGCGGCTTTGAGGTAGACAGTAAAAAAATAGCTCAATTGCCTATTTTTACCTCCTCCATCCGCAAGTGTAAACTGGGCCTTATTGATGTTTTTGGAAATGGGTATAATATATTAAGCATAGCTCTCTGAAGCCAGTACAGTGAAACATACGTAGAAGTGCGGACTCGTCACTTCCAGGTCCTCTATGTGACATCCTTTTTGGTATAGGTAACAAATAATTCTGCGCTGCCAAAAAAAAAAAAAAGGGGATAAGCAGCTAACACGGCCAATAGGATATAAGCATATGACAGTAAGACAAGAAAATTGTGTAGCGCTAAAAGTTCAATATGAAAACAATGTAGTCCAAACGATGATGAAAGATATCCAAGAAAAACATAAAAGAAAGTCCTCCATGTATATAAGACTCAAGAGAGTAAATAGTCTATATAAATTGAGTGACTTTGTGTGAGGAACAGATCAAATGCGTGACATCTGGAATGAACACAGAAGAAACACACCACCACCAACAACAATAGGGAGGCTTACCCGATCACGTAGACCCAAGAGGACATACGCCCAACTGGGTCAAATCAGGCTTGGGTGGTGGGAGATGGTAGATGTTCCGGAGTGGTGGTGAGGATGGGGATCCAAGAGTAAGCCAAGTATTAGTAGGTCCCAGATCACCTGTGATCTTCCTTACTCAGGAAGATCATTCAGCGCTTATTGGGATTATCTGAGAGGCAAACGTTGTTCATTTTTCAAGGAACCCCTAATAACCTTTGGAGGAACCCTAGTTGAGAAACCCTGCCCAGAATGTTTATTGGAGCCAGAGTGAATGGACTGGTGCCTGTGTGACTGGGGCCTTTGCACTGTCTTGGAAAGAACCAGGTAAAATCAGCAGCTTATATGGGGTTAGCGCTATATGAATATACCCCAATCTGGCAGCCTTTGCGGCTTTGAGGTAGACAGTAAAAACATAGCTCAGTTGCCTATTTTTACCTCCTCCAATCGCAAGTGTAAACTGGGCCTTATTGATGTTTTTGGAAATGGGTATAATATATTAAGCATAGCTCTCTGAAGCCAGTACAGTGAAACATAGGTAGAAGTGCGGACTCGTCACTTCCAGGTCTTCTATGTGACATCCTTTTTGGTATATCCAGAATGAGGCGTGATTCGCACGCCACCGCGATTCCGATATATCCACCCGCACATGCTGTAGACACCTCATGCTGGGCATAGCAGAGTCACATGTGAGTGCAAAATCTTTTGTTACCTTTTTAAAAAAAAAAACATTAAAACTTACTACACCATAAGAATTCTTTTTGTGTGTCCTTGGTGGAGTCTGTTCCCTTATCCTCAGCAGCCATCTGGAGGGGGTTACATAGTGGAGAGATGCCAACCTAGGATTCCTCCTGTCCATTCAATTCAAGCACATTTTGACCTACTGTAAAAAGTGGTCAGACACCTTTGGTGAGTTGCCATCTACCTCATGAGCACTCGTGGTGAAGCTTTTATTTGAAAAACATCAAACCAGAGGATTTCATTTACCGTATTTATCGGCGTATAACACGCACCGGCGTATAACACGCACCCCAAGTTTAGGAGGGAATTTTAAGGAAAAAAACTTTTAGGAGGGAAGTTTAAGGAAAAGAAACTTACATTAAAATGCCCATCAATGCAGCCTCATCAGTGTTCACCTGCAGCCTTGTTAGTGTCATTGCAGCCTTTTCAGTGTCAGTGCAGCCTTGACCCAGTGTCCATTGCAGCCTTGTCAGTGCAGCTTTGCCCCAGTGCAGCCTTGTCAGTGCAGCTTTGCCCCAGTGCAGTCTTGTCAGTGCAGCTTTGCCCCAGTGCAGCCTTGTCAGTGCAGCTTTGCCCCAGTGCAGTCTTGTCAGTGCAGCCTTGCCCCAGTGCAGCCTTGTCAGTGCAGTCTTGTCAGTGAAGCCTTGCCCCAGTGCAGCCTTGTCAGTGCAGTCTTGTCAGTGCAGCCTTGCCCCACTGCAGCCTTGTCAGTGCAGCCTTGCCCCAGTGCAGCCTTGTCAGTGCAGCCTTGCCCCAGTGCAGCCTTGTCAGTGCAGCCTTGCCCCAGTGCAGCCTTGTCAGTGCAGCCTTGCCCCAGTGCAGCCTTGTCAGTGCAGCCTTGCCCCAGTGCAGCCTTGTCAGTGCAGCTTTGCCCCAGTGGTCAGTGCAGCCTTGCCCCCAGTGTCCATGCCTACCGCCGCCGCCACCACCATACACATAGCTGCATGTAGTTTTAAATATGGTGCCGCGGAGTTCGGAGGGACTCGGCGCCGGCGGAACTGAACGAACGCCGCCGAGATACACATAGTCGAGTGTATTCGGCTCTTTCCGGCGCCGCTCACAGTCCTGCCCTATGATGGACATAACACAGGTCCAATGGCGGGACTGGGCGTGACTGTGAGCGGCGCCGGAAAGAGCCGAATACACTCGACTGTGTGTATCTCGGCTCTGTGATTTCGGCCCTCCGAACTCCGCGGCGCTATATTTAAAACTACTCGCTATGTGAATGTCGGTGGCGATCGCCGCCGATAGCTCACACTTAGCGGGGATCGCCGTATAACACGCACCCACGATTTTCCCCTGATTTTAAGGGGAAAAAAGTGCGTGTTATACGCCGATAAATACGGTATTTATTTATGGTGTTGGGATTGTCACTTTGGACTATATTTATTTGCTTTTGTAAACATATTTTTCACCTTTGGTTTGTACGTTTTTAGCAAGAACACCTTTACATTTTATTTTTCTATAGCTCTGTGACCGTTATCTCATTTCCACACTACAGCAATCACAGACTACCCTGAGAACAGAACATCTGATCATCCAACATTAGAAAAGTGGGGAGCAACACAGGAAGATGTTCCGTCCAGGCCTTGCAGCTGGAGCAGGTGGTCTCTGACCACTAAGGAAGGGTAGGTCCCTCCGGACGACACGGCTGGCCGGGCCAATTCTATCAGCTGTCCCTGAGATCCCTTTTAGTGCTCTCAGTGAAAATGGAAGCTGTGGATGGAAGTCCCTCCGGGGAGTTTTTTTAAGATTTTCACACAGACGTCCACCAAACTATTTTATCGACGTAGGAGGTCCGCTGATCAAAGATGACCGAGACGTACTTATTAAAAAAGGGATGTACCTCATATTGTGACCTTTATAACACTCAACATCCTCCTCCACCCAAAACAATGCGTCCTTGCTGGTTATTAAATTGTCACCGTTTATTATTTCATTTAGTGATTTATGGATTTGTTCCAGATTACAGATGTCTAGCTGGTTACTATAGGAGAGCATATTTTTCAGCAGAAACATATGACATGTGATATGATGATATTAATACAATCTCTGTATAATCAATTTTAGATTACCAAAACAATGTAATATGAGCACCCAAACTCTACAATCAATCTGTTTTCAATCAGGTTAGTCCTCATATTAGGGTTACCATATACTGTACAATCTGATTGTAGAATCTTCTTTAGATCTACCATCAACTATATAGTGCAAGGGCCTTCCTGATTGGATAAGGATTGAATGGGTTGTTTAGGTGTGTCCTCCTATTAGATAGTTTTGGATTGTACAACCAGTATATGACCACCTTAGTAGCTATAAGTCCTTGTTTACACTTGTGGTTGTGGGCAGTAAAAACAAGCTGTTGAGCTGCATTTTTACCCCCATGACTACTCCCCCCCAACCCCTTCCTGAATCCTAACAAGCATACACATACAGTACATGCAGCCTCACGGAAGTGGGTCTTTATAAGTGGGATGAGCTTCCAGCACAAACACTGAGCTGTAATGAAAGGTTCCAGGTCCCATATTAATGATCAGGAACTGGACAGGTCAGTACCCGATCACCTGATCACTGTGATTGTCTTTGATTGTCTTTTTACAGTGATCAGTCACTGTCCTATCCGCCCCTGTCTTTTCCCCTCTTGAATGGAGAAAAAGATACATTGTATACATACAGCAGGAGTAGAGAACCTTTGAGAGGTGGAGATCTATCTAAACAACATGGAAGAGGGCAATGGACAGTATCTCAGTAGGGCAGTGGATGGTGTATGGACAGTGTCAGTAGGGCAGAGGATGGTGTCAGTAAGGCAGAGGATGGTGTCAGTAAGGCAGTGGACGGTGCCAGTAGGGCAGTAGATGCGTCAGTAAGGCAGTGGATGGTGTCAGTAGGGCAGTAGATGCGTCAGTAAGGCAGTGGACCGTGTGTGGACAGTGTCGCAGTAAGGCAGTGGATAGTGTCAGTAGGGCAGTGGATGTGTCAGTAGGGCTGTGAATGGTGTGTGGACAGTGTCTCAGTAAGGCAGTGGATGATGTCAGTAGAGCACTAGACGGTGTCAGTAGGGCAGTGGATGGTCAGGAGGGCAGTGGACCACGTGTTGACTGTGTCAGTAGAGCAGTGGATAGTCAATAGAGCAGTGGACAGTGTCAATAGGGCAGTGGGCAATGTCAATAGGGCAGTGGACAGTGTCAGTAGAGCAGTGGACAATGTCACTACGGCAGTGGACAGTGTCAGTAAAGCAGTGGACAGTGTCAGTAAAGCAGTGGACAGTGTCAGTAAAGCAGTAGATGATGAGTGTCAGTATAGCAGTGGACGGTGTCAGTAGAGCAGTGGACAGTGTCATCAGGACAGTGGACGGTGTCAGTAGAGCAGTGGACGGTGTCAGTAGGACAGTGGATGGTGTCAGTAGGGCAGTGGATGGTGTCAGTAGAGCAGTGGACAGTGTCAGTAGAGCAGTGGACAGTGTCAGTAGAGCAGTGGACAGTGTCACTATGGCAGTGGACAGTGTCAGTAAAGCAGTTGACGGTGTCAGTAGGGCACTGGACAGCGTCAGTAGGACAGTGGACGGTGTCAGTAAAGCAGTAGACGGTGTCAGTAGGACAGTTGACAGTGTCAGTAGAGCAGTGGACAGTGTCACTAAGGCAGTGGACAGTGTCAGTAGAGCAGTGGACTGTGTTAGTAGAGCAATGGAGAGTATCAGTGGGACAGTGTCAGTAGAGCAGTGGACGGTGTCAATAGAGCAGTGGACAGTGCCAGTAAAGCAGTGGACGGTGTCAGTAGAACAGTGGATAATGTCAGTAGAGCAGTGGACGCTGTCAGTAGGGCAGTGGACGCTGTCAGTAGAACAGTGGACGGTGTCAGTAGAACAGTGGACGGTGTCAGTAGAGTAGTGGACAGTGTCACTACAGCAGTGGACAGTGTCACTACAGCAGTGGAAAGTGTCAGTTAAAGCATAGGACGGTGTCAGTAGAGCAGTGGACAGTGTCAGTAGAGCAGTGGACGGTGTCAGCAGAGCAGTGGCCGGTGTCAGTACAGCAGTGGACACTGCCACTACAGCAGTGGACGGTGTCAGTAGAGCAGTGGACAGTGTCACTACAGCAGTGAACAGTGTCACTACAGCAGTGGACAGTGTCATTAAAGCAGTGGACGCTGTCAGTAGAGCAGTGGACGGTGTCAGTAGACAAGTGGACGGTGTCAGTAGACAAGTGGACGGTGTCAGTAGAGCAGTGGACGGTGTCAGTAGAGCAGTAGACGGTGTCAGTAGAGCAGTAGACGGTGTCAGTAGGACAGTGGACAGTGTCAGTAGAGCAGTGGACAGTGTCACTAAGGCAGTGGACCGTGTCAGTAGAGCAGTGGACTGTGTTAGTAGAGCAATGGAGAGTATCAGTGGGACAGTGTCAGTAGAGCAGTGGACGGTGTCAATAGAGCAGTGGACAGTGCCAGTAAAGCAGTGGACGGTGTCAGTAGAGCAGTGGACGCTGTCAGTAGGGCAGTGGACGATGTCAGTAGAACAGTGGACGGTGTCAGTAGAACAGTGGACGGTGTCAGTAGAGTAGTGGACAGTGTCAGTAGAGCAATGGACAGTGTCACTACAGCAGTGGACAGTGTCACTACAGCAGTGGAAAGTGTCACTTAAAGCAGTGGACGGTGTCAGTAGAGCAGTGGACAGTGTCAGTAGAGCAGTGGACGGTGTCAGTAGAGCAGTGGCCGGTGTCAGTACAGCAGTGGACACTGTCACTACAGCAGTGGACGGTGTCAGTAGAGCAGTGGACAGTGTCACTACAGCAGTGAACAATGTCACTACAGCAGTGGACAGTGTCATTAAAGCAGTGGACGCTGTCAGTAGGGCAGTGGACGATGTCAGTAGAACAGTGGATGGTGTCAGTAGAACAGTGGACGGTGTCAGTAGAGTAGTGGACGGTGTCAGTAGAGCAATGGACAGTGTCACGACAGCAGTGGACAGTGTCACGACAGCAGTGGAAAGTGTCAGTTAAAGCAGTGGACGGTGTCAGTAGAGCAGTGGACGGTGTCAGTAGAGCAGTGGACAGTGTCAGTAGAGCAGTGGACGGTGTCAGTAGAGCAGTGGACGGTGTCAGTAGAGCAGTGGCCGGTGTCAGTACAGCAGTGGACACTGTCACTACAGCAGTGGACGGTGTCAGTAGAGCAGTGGACAGTGTCACTACAGCAGTGAACAGTGTCACTACAGCAGTGGACAGTGTCATTAAAGCAGTGGACGCTGTCAGTAGAGCAGTGGACGGTGTCAGTAGAGCAGTGGACGGTGTCAGTAGACAAGTGGACGGTGTCAGTAGGGCAGTGGACGGTGTCAGTAGGGCAGTGGACAGTGCCAGTAGGGCAGTTGACGGTGTCAGTAGAGCAGTGGACGGTGTCAGTAGAGCAGTGGACGGTGTCAGTAGACAAGTGGACGGTGTCAGTAGGGCAGTGGACGGTGTCAGTAGGGCAGTGGACAGTGCCAGTAGGGCAGTTGACGGTGTCAGTAGAGCAGTGGACAGTGTAAGTAGGCAGTGGACGGTGTGTAAGCAGTAGGGCAGTGGATGGTCTCAGCATGGCAGAAATTTGTGTGTACAGTGGTCACAGCAGGGCAGAAACTTCCCACACATGTAGAATGATGAAGCACCGGCTACACTCTGCTATTCGCTCTTCTGCATTCTTATCTCCCTCTCAGTACACCTCTGCCCCGTAACTCATCATCTGCTAACCTCTGTCCCCCAAACCCCTACTCTGCTAACTTCTGCACTCCAACCCCTCCTTTCCATTCAACTCTGCACCTCAGATACCTCCTCTGCTCACCTCTGCACCTCAGATACCTCCTTTGCTCACCTCTGCACCTCAAACATGTCCTCTGCTCACCTCTGCACCTCAAACATGTCCTCTGCTCACCTCTGCACCTCAAACATGTCCTCTGCTCACCTCTGCACCTCAAACACCTCCTCTGCTCACCTCTGCACCTCAAACATGTCCTCTGCTCACCTCTGCACCTCAAACACCTCCTCTGCTCACCTTTGCACCTCAAACACCTCCTCTGTACCTCTAAGTCTATGATAATAGCAATTTTTTTTTTTTTAAGTATAATTCTTTATTCAAAAGATTTTTTCATTTATAACAAAACAACTTCGCAATAACAGAAAAAGGAAATAGATCTGTTAGGAAAATGGAAAATAAATAAAAAGCAACCTCGCTAAACAAATATAACAGATAGACCAGCAGCGACACGTATTAAATTCATAAACTAAAGATTAAGATAAAGATTAATACAATTAATTATTAATACATTATGAATTAATATACCACCCTAATGAAAATTCATTATCAAATCGAATAGAGTCCTATAGCCTCAACGTGTACCTGGAATGTAAAATTTGCATCAACTATTAATCTATAGTACATTTTATATCGCTGCTTAATATCTTCCTCTATTATACCTTGGCTTATCTACTTTAGGGTAAAATAAACTTTTCACCAGACCTTAGCGTTTGGGGGTCTGGAGACAAAATCTACTAAAAAGAATACTGCCCCGTACACACGGTCAGACATTGATCGGACATTCCGACAACAAAATCCTAGGATTTTTTCAGACGGATGTTGGCTCAAACTTGTCTTGCATACACACGGTCACACAAAGTTGTCGGAAAATCCGATCGTTCTAAACGCGGTGACGTAAAACACGTACGCCGGGACTATAAACGGGGCAGTGGCCAATAGCTTTCATCTCTTTATTTATTCTGAGCATGCGTGGCACTTTGTCCGTCAGATTTGTGTACACACGATCGGAATTTCCGACAACGGATTTTGTTGTCGGAAAATTTTATATCCTGCTCTCAAACTTTGTGTGTCGGAAAATCCGATGGAAAATGTGTGATGGAGCCCACACATGGTCGGAATTTCCGACAACAAGGTCCTATCACACATTTTCCGTCAGGGGCATACTACTAATCAAACAAACAAAACAAAACAAAAACTAAAACAAAAGCAAAACAAAACAAAAAAAAAAGGTGAGCTATCTAGCTCAGACTCAAACCTTCATGACTTCCGACACCCTGCCCCCCCCCCAACTTAACCCATCGATCCCAGCCTGCCATTATAGATCTTCATGCCGAACCTAGACGAGGAAGCAACCAACATACTGGGGTGTACAAGCAAAGGTCATCCATGGCCACCAGGTATCCCTACATTCCTCCTCTCTACCATAGAGAAACGCTGTCATATATTCCATTGTCCTAATTTCATCTATTCTAGAGAACCAATGTTTCAAAGAAGGTGTAATAGCAGACTTCCACAAGTCTGGAATACATGTCCGGGGCAGCATTCAGCATATGAGCTAACAGCAACTTTTTATAATGAAGAAGAGGCAGCTCGTTTAGGTGCAGAAGGTATCCCAGAGGATCCGAACCAAGGTCAACTAATGTCAATTGTTTAATCATGTTCCCCACTTCCTTCCAGAATGATGTAATTAAAGGGCACAACCAAAAATGTGTAGTAATGTCCCTGTCTCTTTATTGCAGCGCCAGCATAGATTAGAAGTTAAGTTTATTAAGTAAGACCGGGACCCTGTACCACCTGACCAATAACTTATATCCCTGTTCTTGAAAGCGGCTTGCTATGGAAGATTTATGAGCCAGTGAAATGATCCTGTTAATTTGCGGTCTTGTAAAAAGAGTCTGTAGATCCGCCTCCCATCGACGTATATACGAAGCGATATGGCCTTCTGGAGGTTCAATAATTTGTTTATACAGAAGTGATAGCATATGTGGTACATGTTTCCCCTCTGTGCATAGGCGCTCAAAGAATGTCATTGGCCTAGCATATATTACCGCTTTCGGTATAGACCTTAAATAATGTGACAGTTGAAAGGCAGACCAAGAGCTCAGGGGGGGGGGGGGGGGGGGGGGGGCTGTGAAAGGGTAGAAAGCTCTTGCTTTCTATCCAGCCCTGCAGGGTGACAAAGTGCATGCATCTAGTTATATCTAGTCCTATCAGCCCCTGGAGCTGATTATTGTCATACCTGGGCGTAAAGTCTGGATTCTGAATCACCGGTATTAATGGGGATGGGTAGGTAGAGAGGCCTTGTGATGAAAGTATGTGGGTAAGAACTGCAATAGTAGCCCCAATTGTGGGGTGCCTCTTCAATCCCCGGTAGTACTTATGAGAGACCCAAGGGAGTGCAGACAAAGCGATCGATGAGGCTTGTTGTTCCACTTGCACCCAAAGTTTGGTCTACGGGGTGGTGCACCATGACACCACTCAAGACAGATGTAGAGCTCGATAATATGAGGTCAAGTCAGGCAGACCGATACCCTCCCAAGATTTAGGTAAGAATAACAATGAGTAGCGAAGTCTGGCAACTTTGTTGCTCCAAAGGAATTTAATTAATAGTGTCCGACACGAGAGAAAAAAGCTTGTGGTAAGTTAATGGGTATCGCTTGCATTAAGTATAAAATCTGGGGGAGCAATGTCATCTTAAATCTATTACACCTCCCAAACCACGGAAGAGTAAGGGTCTGCCATATTTGAAAGTGTGATCGCATTTTCGATAATAATGGGCAAAAGTTTATCTCATATAATTAGGCCGTGTCCGGTGTCAATTTAACCCCCAGGTATTTCAGAAAGGACTGAACCCATCTGAACCTATAAATGCCTTGTAGTTTAGCAATACACTCCGTAGGGAGGAGAATACTCATCGCTTGACATTTGGCATCATTTTTAGAGAAATTAGAAAGATCCCCATATTGAGCCAAACATTGAAGTAGATGTGGTAGTGAAACCTCCGGTTCGGTAAGAAAAAATAACCGGGGGGCGTGTCCGGACGTTGAGGTGGGTGGACGTGCTGCAGAGGAGCTCCGCCGAGTCCTCTGCAATCCGGAGCCATCCGCAGCCAATACGACCCAATATTCTCCCCCATCTGTGCCCCACGACTGTCAGGGGCTGGCTGCAGTATTTTGGGGGCAAATTGGCCAGTATAGCCTGAGGATTGACCTGGTCCCAGGCCGCCGCCGGCCCTACACTAAACGCCGGCCGCCATCTTGCGGCCTGCAGGACAGCCGGAATCCCCGGACTCACGTACCGCAATCGGCGGTACGGGGGGGTGCCCGATCGGCCTTTAATCAGGACAGCTACCTCCAGAACTAACGGCTGTGGGCCCCGAACACCTGCGGCCTACCAAACGCCGGCCGCCATCCGATCCTAGGCCGCTGCCGGCCCTGCACTGAACACCGGCCACCATCTTGCGGCCTACAGGACAGCCGGAATCCCCGGACTCAAGTACCGCGATCGGCGGTGCGGGGGGCGATCGATCGGCCTACACTCCCCCGGCCTACACCCAGGACTGCTGCTTCTGGAGCTGACGACTGTGGGCCCCGGATACCCACAGCTTACAGCGGATCCGAGGCCTGGGGGGCCTACAAGACTACTGGACCTTGGGCCTGCAGTGGCAGACACAGGAGCCATCCAGCAATTCATCCTACAAGGTGGACACCCCTCCACTGCCCCAGAGACTAAGGTACAGGCTCTTTTATCATTTGGGGACATTTAGCACTGGTCGCCATCTTGCGACCTAACAGTGAAGTTGGGCCCACACTGTGAAGGGACTAATCATATCTGGACTGTGCTCTCCTCCCTGTGTATCTGCGGGCACACAATATTTAAAAGAGCCACCCGCACTGACAGGGGGACATTGCTGCTCCCTCGGGTCTGCCCCCCTCCCCCCAGACCCCCCTTTCTATATGGCGGAAGGGGCTTCGATAGAGAGCAATCAACCATGGATGGCTGAAGCCGCACACCCCTGAGACCCGTGCCATCCCGATAGCCATAGGCTAATCCCGCAATACAGCGCACCTGCATTCTACATGGCGGCAGCTAGCTCACACTCCTCGGAACCTACTGACCCTCAACAAGGCACCATACAGAGGTACCTACTTAGAACAGCGCCGACTGATCCCCGAACCCCTAAAGACAAGATGGCGCCTGGCCGCAACCCAGGGAAGACCAAGCCACCCACCGCCACTCTAGTAACAGGTAACATGACTGGGGACGCAAATGAGAAACTCCAAGAATTCAGAGGAGAGCCATCAGCCTCCTCTACAAGGTCAGCCACATCACAAGACACAGACACCGGGGAACTACGGACAACCCCTCACCCCCTGACGGGAGTGCCCATCAGAACGGAAGCCACGGCCCTATTGTCTGCCTTCAGAACTGACTTCGAATCCTGGGCGAGCAAGATAGAAGATTCCCTACAAGTAGAACTGAACGCGCTGAGACAAAAAGTTACAGCTAATGAGGAAGCGGTATCAGTCTTACATACTGCTCAAGATGACCATGAGGCACGTATAACAGCCCTTGAAACTATATCCGTGACACATCTCCATCGCCAACGCAAACAGCAGCTTCGCATCGAAGACAGCGAAAACCGCAGTCGCAGGAACAATATTAGACTGCAAGGTCTACCAGAAGCAACATCGGGAGCGGAACTGAAACCCACTGTCATATCTATCCTCAATAAAGTGCTGGGCAGAGAGGCAACATCACCAATTGAACTGGATCGTGTTCACAGGGTGGGTGGACCGGGGGGAGCCCGGGAGGGTCGCCCCCGCGATGTCCTCTGCCGGGTCCACTATTATACCTTGAAGGAGGAGATCATGCGGAAAGCATGGAACGTGGGCCCAGTGGACTTCTTTGGAGCCTCTATCCATCTATACCCTGACTTATCTCGCAATACGCTATACATGCGTCGAGTGGTGCGCCCTCTACTAGATCTTATACGACAAGCCGGTGCCTCCTACACATGGGGCCACCCCTTCAGCATCAAGGTGACCCGGGGAGATAGCAGGTTCACGCTCTCCGATCCAGATCAACTGCCTGACTTTTTCATATTTCTTGAGAAAGAGCCGGTAGATGTCTTGAACTGGCTAGAAACTCCAGTCGACGGATCGAGACAGTTGGGACTTGGTTCACTCCCACAGCGTCGCAGACGTCCTAGGTCTAGGTCAGTCTCTTCTGGCCCAGGGATGAGACGGCCTACCTCTCCAGAAGATTAACCCAGAAGTTGCCCGAGATCCCTGGATCACTTGGTAAATGATGAAGTGACAGCGTGGGTCGGACCTTCTGGCTCTTTTCCTGCTCTTTGCCAATTCATTGTATGGCTGGGGTTCGGGAGAGAAGCCTATGGTCACCTTAGGACTCTCACTAAAAAGGGAGTCAGGTACTGATACAATACAACAACAGTTTTATATAAAATGTTTGCTTCATGTTAGATTGATCCTTCTCACCTCCTCCCTCTGTGGCGTGCGTTGGGGGGGGGTGTGGCGGGAGTGGGGGAACTGCACCGGAGGGAGGTTTGGCCACCGGCCTTAATCAACCCCCATTTTGGGAGGCTGTAAGTTTAGAAGGCGCCACACATGTTGCGACTGGACGCCTCCTCGGGTGGGCCCCCCATTTCCCCATGCGCCCCTATGCGCATACTGCAGTTGTGACTAACTGATTTATGTACAAGAGGGAACCAATGTAATTGTATTGTATTTTCTATATGATCCCAGGTTAACTACTTAAACCCATTGCTGATATTTAATTGGTTGTTCTCACCTGTTCTCGTTAAGCTGCCTTATGTTCCATATATGTTTCACATACGTTTTACATGATTAGTGTGCCACATATACTATATGCATGCCTGAGTCGCTGTCGGGATCACGGCTCAGGTCCACCCATTTCAACCTTCCCCCCACAGTAGGACAGGCACGGTTTGTGCCTAAAGCGTGATATATCACGCAGTGTTTTGCGCTAGCAAACACATTAGTCTTCTGGACATATTTTTAGGTGTCCTCTTACTTACACCTTACCTTTTCTACTATCCTCATACTCTTATTTCTCCTTTAATTCCTCTCCTTTTTCCTCTCTCTTCCTCTTTTTTCCCACTTCTATATTCCACCTCCTCTCCCCACTCTACCCCGAACTGATCTCCGTACCCCCCCCCCTTTTTTCTTTTTTTTTATATTCTATTGTTCTTGCCCCTACACGGCCTCTAACACCCCGACATGGCTCATACGGTAACCTCACGCCCCCAATTGAAACTCTGTTCATACAACGTCAATGGGCTGAACATTGCTTCGAAACGTGGGCAAATACTATATCAGATGCACAAAAGACGAGTTAACGTGCTATTGTTGCAAGAGACCCACTTCCACTCTGAATCCACCCCTTCCTGCTCCAGTAGATATTTTAATAGATGGATCCACAGTACCAATCCAACACAAAAATCTAAGGGAGTATCTATTGCGTTCCATAAAACACTCCCTATTGAACTACTTGATCATATGGCAGACGCCCAGGGCAGGTACGTCTTTGTGAAAATCTCTCTATGGGGGACTAAATTTACAATAGCTAACTTATACTTACCTAACACTCACCAAATCCCATCGGCCTTACAGTATTTTAAGATCTTATCGGGTTTCGCGGAGGGTAAGCTCATACTCGGAGGGGACTTCAATACTCCTATGGATCCACTTTTGGATTCATCAACATCCCGTTCCTCTGTATCCTTCCCTAAACTACGGGCCCTAAAACGTGCCATTTACAATATGCATCTTGTAGATATATGGCGGATATTGTACCCAGAATCACGAAACTACACACACTTTTCCAACGTGCACCGGACGTACAGCCGTTTAGACTACTTTTTGATCGACCACAGTTGTCTAGATTGGTCCCCAAATTGCGAAATAGACCCGATGGTTTGGTCCGACCACTCTCCTGTATTCCTGACACTTACAGTCCCCTCTACGCCAATAAAAGAATGGACATGGAGGTTGAATGACTCGCTTCTGACTGAGCCAGGGTTCGATACTCGGATAGCGGAGACTATCTCAAATTTTTTTACAGACCACACCTCTGATGACACCTCACCACCCATTAAATGGGAGGCATTAAAGGCCGTTTTACGGGGGAGTTTCATCCAAATGGGTGCCCGCATGAAGAAAGAACGCTCGGCCGCGATAACCACGGCTATACACAAACTCAGGACACTAGAGACTACCCATAAACGCTCCCCGACTGCGGAGGTGCTAGCGGAGGTCTCTTCCGCCCGCTCTCAGCTTAGGGAATTATATGAGGCATCAGCTCGTACATTTGCGGACAAACTAGCCTTTCACCAGTACAAATTCAGAGATAAATGTGGTAGATCACTAGCTCGCACCCTACATACCAAACAACCCAACACCTTTATACCCCATATACGGGACAGTTCTGGGAAAATTGTCTCGTCACCCTTTGAGATGGGACAGGTTTTCCGGGACTACTATCAATCCCTCTATAACATACCTGTAACAAGCCCCACTGATCCCCTTTATTCTAAAGCGGACACGCAAGCCTCATATATCGCACAAAACGCTTTACCTACTCTAGATGACGAAACGATAGAGGACTTGGAAGCTCCGATATCGGAAGATGAGGTTGCCCGCGCCATTGCATCTACCCCATCTGGTAAAAGCCCGGGCCCTGATGGCTTTACCCCGAAATTTTATAAACAATTTGCTCCCCTTCTCACCCCTTTCTTAACAAAAGTATTCAATTCAATCTCTGAGCGATCGATATTCCCACCGCAAACTCTAGAGGCACATATCACTCTCATCCCAAAACCAGACAAAGACCTGACTATATGTGCTAACTACCGACCCATCTCGCTGATAGGGGTTGATCTGAAAGTGTACGCAAAGGTGCTGGCTAATAGACTACAACCGTTGCTACCCCGAATCATACACTTAGATCAAGTGGGCTTTGTGAGTGGACGAGAGGCACGAGATAACACCTTGAAAACACTTCTCATTGCAGATTACGCTCGAACCCACAATGTCCCATTGTGCCTGCTAACGGTAGATGCGGAGAAGGCCTTCGACCGTGTCGATTGGCAATTTTTGCATCTATCACTACAACAAATGGGTCTGGGCCATAACATGCTCTCTAGAATAATGTCCCTTTACACTTCTCCCTCCGCCAGGATTAGACTAAATGGATCTCTAGCTCCAAAATTCACTATCCGCAATGGAACGCGACAGGGGTGCCCCTTGTCCCCTATTCTCTATGTTCTTGTTATGGAACACCTAGCCATTGCCCTCAGAAACAACCCGGCTGTCCACGGCGTTAGTATAGGCCCCATACACACTAAACTTGCCCTATTTGCAGATGACTTACTCATCTTCGTGACCCAACCGCAAGTCTCATTACCCTCCATTATGCAGGAGTTTCAGAGATATGGAAATGTTAGTAACTTTAAAGTTAATCACAGTAAATCAGAAATACTCAACATTTCACTCCCAGAAACAGCTCTCAAACAACTTGCGTCTTCCTTCCCTTTTAAGACAAATTCCACGTCTATTCGTTACTTAGGAATCCATATCCCAACAGACGCTTCCCAATTATTCACTAGCAACTTCACCCCCCTACTTCTTAGAACACAAGCGGATCTGACCACATACGCATCTAAACAGCTCTCTTGGTTGGGTAGGGTGAATGTTTTAAAGATGGATGTCCTCCCCCGATTCCTCTATCTTTTTCAAACCTTACCTATTCACATTCCTGCCCCGTTTTTCAGAAAGCTTCGCCAGATTTTTTCTAAATTTATATGGCAAGGTATCCGCCCCAGGATAAAATACGACACAATGATTCTCCCGAAGGCCCGGGGGGGGGGGCGGGGGTCCCAGATGCTTCCTCCTACCACAGGGCAGCGGTACTCACACGTATTGTGGATTGGTTTCACCATTCCTCCTCCAAGATCTGGGTTCAATTGGAGGAACATCTCAATGAGGCTGATCTCTGCGCCCTGCCGTGGACACCTGCAGCTCGGCGTAGATGTGGTACCCTCTCTACTGCCTTTACCCATCAGACTTTACAGATATGGGACCGACTGTTATTAACGAGTAAATTATCTAAACCCCGGGGCCCGATGACTCCTCTCTTTGGGACTCTGGCCTTCCCCCCGGCGGAGGTTGAGGAGAGATTTGGACCCTGGAATAGGGATAGTCACAGACGTTTAGCACAGGTAATACACGCTGACCCATCTTTGAGACCGGACATACCTCCCCAAACGAGCGCGGGGCCCCCAACCATGTGGTTACAAAGGAGTCAATTAATATCGTACATACGTACTCTCTCCCCCATCTCAGAAATCCTAGAAGACCCGACAGACTTTGATGAGCTGCTCTTACAGCCAGATCCCCCAACACATGTAGTATCACTATTATACTCCCTTCTATTAAGAGTATCTACCCCTGACCTTCCAACATACACGCGAAAATGGGAAACAGATCTACAGCATTCCATCTCCCCTACTGATTGGCAAAAAAGTTTTATTTTAACACATAAGATCTCTTTGGCAACTAAGAATCAAGAAAAGGGGTTTAAGCTATTAACAAGATGGTACAGGTGCCCGGCGACTATCCAACGATTTAACCCCTCTATCTCAGGTACGTGTTGGAGATGCCTGTCCTCTAGTGGGACAATGCTCCACATATGGTGGACATGCCCTCCAATTCGGAAATTTTGGCAAAAGGTCTTTGATCTTTACAGCAGACTGATGGCGACCTCAATTGAGCCCACACCAGAGATAGCCATACTATCTATGCTTCCGGGCCCACTCAAGCTGATTAAAAAGGACATACTGCGCCACTTTTTGGCCGCGGTCAGGACAGTGATACCCAGACATTGGAGAACAATAGACGTGCCTTCCTTGGGAGATTGGGCTGTCGAGGTGGATCGGATAAGAGATCTGGAGCGTTTGCTGGCGCAGGAAGCAGGGAAGGAGGAACAGTTCTCCATCACTTGGACCTCATGGTCGATGTTTCGATACTCGGATGACTTCCTTATATGGATCAGAGATGCCCAGTCTTTGCCCGCTGATTAGCCATGTCGGGGTGCCCCCCCAAGTCTGTTGTCAACCCCTGTCTCTCCACATGCTCTTACTCATCCCTTTTTCTCTGTTATCTTTTCTTAAGTACTGATCCAGTCACTCAAATTGATATATAAAAGACTATATTTTCAGAATTGCTCAACAACGTAAATTTCTACAACAAATGATTGAATGATCTATACAGCGTTTTAGCTCAACGAGGAGGAATCTCCTGATAACACAAACACGCAAAAGTTTAAAGGTGGTTACAGGGTGATCCCACCACACTTGTTAATACACTAATACATTACAAACCTCTATATCTAATGTACTAATACAATATTTTTCTTGTTGTGTATATAATGTATACAATATTGTACTATACGGTACTATATCTTTCTGTTATATCTTTATTTTGAAATAAACTAAGATTGAAAAGAAAAAATAACCAGTTTTATGCTCCGTGTTTAAGACCTGAAGTCCAATGATTAAGGGGTCTGATCTTACTTTGCAAATGAAAGGTTATAGGGTTACCACAAACATTAGTGGAGAAACGGGGCAGCCCTGTCTCATCCCATTAGACAGAGAGAAATACTCTGATCGAGCCCCGTTAACCAGCACAGCCACTGTTGGATCAGTGTATAGTGCCTGAATCCAAAACTGCATTCGTTCCCCCAGGCCAATATGTCTAAGGGTGGATCATAAAAATTGCCAGTCCACCCTGTCGAAAGCCTTTTCAGCATCTGTTGATAGAAGCAGAAAGGGTCGGCTCTCCGACGGTGCAGTGTGAATCAATTCTATCGCCCTTATGGTATTATCCCTGGCCTTTCTCTGAGGGATAAAGCCTACCTGGTCTGTATGGACAAGGTGAGAAAGATATGGCAATAACCTGTTCGCTAAGATTTTTGAAAATAATTTTAAATCAGCATTTAGAAGTGCTATAGGCCGATAGTTCCCACATTGAGTGTGATCTTTATCCTGCTTGGGAATCACAATAATGTGGGCCCTCAAAGCATCCTCTGTTAGCTTGTAATTAGCTGAAATAGAATTATAGGCACGTAAAAAGTAAGGAGAAAGGACATCCTGAAAAGTTTTATAGTAAGTAAGATTTAACCCATCTGGGCCAGGGGCCTTCCCTGGTTTAAAGGATTCTATCACCGATCAGTTCTTTATTTGTTATAGGGGCTTCTAGACCCGCAATTACCTCTAATGGAAGTGAGGGCATACCCGATGATGTAAAAAAAAAAGATATCAGATCTGCCCGGGTAGAGCATTGCTGGGGTTGAGAGTTATGAAGATTATAAAGCCTCCAATAAAATTTTTGAAATTCCTGAGCTATAGTTGCTGGGTCTGACAACTTAGTGCCAGACTCAGCCGTAATTTGAGTAGTATGCAGTTTCGTTTGGGACCCTTTCAGTGCCCTAGCTAGAATAACACCTGGTTTATATCCATACTCATAGATAGACTGTTTATATCGGCGCAATTTCTCCTCACTTCTGTATTTGCAATTTGATTATACTGCTGGCGTAGGGAGAGTAATTATTTCTGTGCCTGCAAGGCGAGTGTGTTTTTATAGGTAGCCTCATGTTTACTAATCCTCGAAAATAGCGTTGCGATTTCTGACGGCCTCAGTTTTTTTTATCCTAGATCCGTGTTTCAGGAAAATCCCTCTTATAAAGCATTTATGCACCTCCCTCAATACTGTTGAAGACATATTGGGTTGGTCACTCTGACTAAAATATTCTTCTAAACCCTGAAGAATGCCAGTCATGGTGATAGGGTCTTTTAACAATGTATCATTAAGCCTCCAAGACAGGGTCCTTGTGGCCACTTTGTTTAGGCAAACAAAATTGGATCAATCGATAGTGGCTCAAACTCTGTCCAGATCTTTTTGTGGAAGGAAAAAGTAATCAACTCTTGAGTATGATGAATGGACTAAAGAAAAAAAAGTATAATCTCTGACATTAGGGTGTTGTAGGTGCCAAACATCTACCAGTTGAAGAAGATTTAATTCTGCCTTTAGTCACTTTAAGTAAGAGAATGATAAATGGGATACACCCCTTGAAACATCTAAGAGTGGGTTGTATGCAAAGTTGAAATCCCTTCCTAAAATCAATACACCATCACTATGCTCCAAGATCAGGGCAACCAATAACCTTAAAAAGAGCAACTGGTTAGAATTTGGAAAATACACATTACCAAGGTTACCCGGGTAGCACTGATTACGCCCTTAACGATCAAGACTCTACCTTGCTCATAGGTAACATATGTGCCTAGCGACCATGGAACAGACCTTGCTATGAGAATACTAACTCCTTTAACTTTAGAGATCGGCGATGGGCTGTGATATACCACTGGATAAGCTATGTTACTCAATTTTGGGATTTTCCTGGCACAAAAATGTGTTTCCTGGAGAAAAACCTCCAGGGATCTGACTCCGCATTTTTGTCAAATCTCTGAGTAATCTAGACCTCACAGCTCTCCCAACCTAGCCCAATGGGACTAGGAGAAACCTATTTAGGGGTGTGCCTATGGCCTGCTGTGCTGCCGATACCACTACGGGTGACCACTACGGGTGACCAATATTATAGTGCTTCTTCCTCCGATGGCTATAATGATATATAATTACCTCCTGGCGTGTTAATAGAAACTGGGGGTCTAACAAATTTCAAAAATCCGTCAATAAAGTGCCTGAGCAAACATGTCCCACAGAGATATACAGTATAATACAGTACAAGCAAAAAAAAAAATAACGCAAACATAAGAAAACACAAACCGGAAGGTAAAAAACAACAACAAAAAACACCCCAGCAAACTCAAGTGGGATCTAACCAATTAGGAACTTTTATTGGTTCACACTCCAAAAAAAGAAATAGATCCTGAAGCTGGTCCTGTATGTGAAGTAAGAAAGGCTGGTTGTCTTTCTTGACCCTCAAATGGAATGGGTGCCCCCAAGAATATGTGGCCACGGATGCTTTGATCTGGTTTAAGTGTGGACACAAGCATCCTCTCATCGGTCGTGTATTCCTTGATATACCCGAGAAGATCAATATCCGTACTCCTGCATGTTCAATCTGGCCCAGCTGCCACACTCGGCGCATAATCTCATCCTTTATGTTGAAGAAATGTATGCGACAAAGAACATCTTGTGGACCTAACCCTTGATGGCTCCTATACGGAGTAACTTGGTGTACTCTGTCTATTATAGGTTCTGCTAGCGGGGGTTTACCCAAGATGTTATTACAGATAGACTGTATCATGGGTCTCAATTCTGTATCTTCAACATTTTCAGGAATACCTCTAAAGCGGATATTGTTCCTCTGGCTATGGTTTTCCAAATCATCTACATGTAGAAGAATTGAAGTAAACTTTTGCTGTGCTACGGAGTTTGATAGCACCAATTCATCCATATGCGTTTTCACGTTTTCTACTGTGGATTCTAGGTTAGAGACCCTAGTCTCCACAATATCCAGCTGCTCCCGAACCTCTGATATCTCCTTCCGTAAGGCCCCTTCTAAACGTTGTGCCACAGCTTCCAAGTCTCCTCTGTTTGGTAGTAATGCTAGATCTTGTTTAGTAGGGAGTGAAAGCAATATTGCCCTCAGCTCTGGGTCTTCTGTCCATGAATAACTAGTTCTTGATTGAGCTAAATTTAAAGTAACCGCTGTTCCTCTTTCCGGTTGTAGATTGGCTGTACTCCCGATCTCCTCTAAACATATTGAGGCGCGTAGTTGAGAATCAGTAGCTATATAATCAGGTGCAGCCGATACTGCTGTCGGAGCAACAACTGTATTATGAGGAACAACTATGTTATGTGGAGGCACAGGCTCCCCAGGGTCACCAGCTGTATCTGGGTCCCTGGCTTTATTCCCCATATGAATTTGTGGGTCTGCTGAGCATATACTTGAGCTGCCAGCTGGGTTTGCTCTGTCTCTCTTCTCCGTTAGTTCCACAAAAGGGGCATTATAGCCAATAGAAGGAGTTGATAGCATAGGTAACAAGCTCTCTGACCCGCCCATACTAACAGAATTATCAGCCAGAGCTATGATAGCGATAGGAGTATTGCCACTATCACCACTGTTGGTTGCTGTTTCCAAGACATCCCTGAGCCCCAGGTTACCCTCCCCCACCGTGCCCTGAGGGTCCCCTCTTGGACTAGCAACTGTTACTCCCCTGTTATCAAGAGGGTTTCTGAGAGTGTTCTCATTATCATGATGGTTCTCCATGTCAACAATGTCAACAGAGGGGCCTGCCGATTTAGCGTTCCGGGTATTTCGAGCTATTGCTGAAGAAGGAGTGGCTTTTGTTTTTGCAGTGATAGAAGTGGAGGTGGAATTAGAGGTGGAGGTAGATGCGGACGGGGCGGAGAACATATAATGATGAAGGCTATTTGGTCTAGACAGTTTATGCTGTTTAGGCTGCTTAGCTGTTGCTCCAGTGATTTGTTCCGCGTGCTTCCTACCCCAAGTCATGTCCTTACGGTTTCCTTAGTGACTAAGAGACCGGCCAAGGGATTTTTCCAAAAAAAATCATTTAACATTAATCCTGTGTAACCAATAGTAGTGGGCCCAGACCTGGACTAGACTGGACTGGACTAGCCCGGGCTAGACTGGACTAAGCTAAAACTGAATCGAACTGACTTGACATTGGGGGCACCGAAAAACTCAAGTATATAACTTGTGTATATATAAGTATATAAAAGTACCCAAGTATTGTTTTTTGTTTTTTTAGACCTGGAGGGAGATGGTTATGCTAATACATATTATGATACATATTGTGCTATTTTGGAACTGTTACAGATTTTACTGACAGTATTTTTTTTTTTTTTTTGCTACAGCCATTGCCATAGTTACAGCCACAGTTATTAGTAAAAAAAAAAAAAGTAATATGAATCAAATTAAGAGTTTGTGTATTTATGTCAATTTATGTCTATATATAACTATATACAGGTACCTAAGTATTGTTTTTTTTATTTTTGCATTTTATACTTGTATACTTGTATGCTTGCACACCTATACAGAAAAACAGCAGAAAGGCAGCAGCTAATAGTGAATATCTTGTTACTAACAGTGGCTGTAACTGTGGCAATGGCAGTAGCAAAAAAAAAAAATAGCACAATATGTGTCATAATATGTATTAGCATAACCATCTCCCTCCAGGTAAAAAATCAACCGAATGCCGGAGGTCGCAGAACCAAAATGACAAAATAAGAGTTTTTTCCTATTTTTTTCCCAGCATTTCTGAAAAGAATTGTTGGTCGATCAAATATTCATCTGGTTCTTCTGCTCCCCCCGTGACCATATATACGCTCTAGCATGGGAAATACCACTGGAAGTACCTGGAAGACAGTCAAACAGTACTTTAACGGTAATTTAGTAATTTATAAATTACAGGCAATAGCAATTTTTTAATTGTTACCATCCACATATACCAGAACATTTGCAGTTTATATAATCAGAAACTGCTCTTGTCATGAAATAACTGTCATGAAAAAAGAAAAAAAAAAAGAATACTAACACAAATAAAAGAAAAACTGAGCTTTGTAACGGAAAACTGGATGTTATTGTTATACCATATTGTTGGTTGCTTGAGAGTTGAGACCAAAGATCTTCGCTCCCCTTTCTATTAAATAATAATAAAAAAGAAAACTCTTAGTTTTAGGAGTGTGTTATAAAAGAGATAATATATAGACACATAATATTAAACCAAATACCATCCAAACAGACGGTGCAAACAGACACTCTCAGCATAGACAACTGCAGCCAGCAACCCTGCTGGGAGGCCAGAGTCCAGTCTGAATAATGTGTCCGGGTTTCAGGCAGTTTGAAACCCGGACACATAATTCCAAACCTGAACTGTCCAGTTGAATCTCGGACAGGTGGCAACCCTAATGTAAGGGGGGATTCTGATGGGAACTCTGATGTACAGGGAACTCTGATTAGGACTTCTCTGATATAAGGGCAGACTTATATAAGGGTGGATTCTCATGGAGACTCTTTAAAGTGGACTCTGATGGGGACCCTAATGTAGCAGCGGACTCTGATGGGAAGTCTGATTTAAAGGTGACTCTGATTGAGACTCCTGATGTAAGTACGGACTGATCGGAATGGCGCTCCTGATGTAAAGGTTGCTAAGTTGTCACTGCCTTGCTGTCTGATTGGTGATGGTAGTTTGAGGTTCTCCCGTAATTTCCATAATTAGGTTTATTTTAGAATTTCTCTGCTGTGCTTTACTGAAGTTTTCTCTTTTTTTTCTAAATCATATAATACTGATTGCAAAAAGATTCAAGTAAAATTATTCATTTAAGTTTTATCCATTTAAAAAAAAATGTTTTTCGATCCATGAATATTTGTAGAATATACAAAGTGGTCCTCATACTAAAAAATGTGGAAACCCCTGACCTGGAGTGACCCTCCCACTGTTAGTGAAATTTGACCACACACACTATTTGATACGATTTGGAGGGTGTGTATGTAGGTGGGGGAAGGGGGGTTTTGGGGGATCGTGATTGAGTTCCTGCACCTATTTTATGAGAAAAAAAGCCCTGCCTAAAACTGTCAAAAAATTGTCACCTGGGCCTGCACTTATAAGATATGTTGGGTTGGTGGCCTTTAGTGGAGATAATTCACCATTCAGACTGGGACTGACAGTCAGTGATACACTAGGATGACTAGATTTTCAAAATGAAATCTGGGGACACCCTACAGGCTCTTTATAGTGATGGAGATGTAAACTCACATCACCTCTTGGACAACTTGGGCTCTCTCCCATGGTTTCCCACTGGCTCTATTCCCAAGCTCTCTCCTTACCCTCTGGATTCTTGGGTTGCTTTGCAATAGGCCCCCCAGCTAAGCCTAGCTAGGACCTCTGTGTCTTCAGGCTTGCTTCCTTCCCTCGCCTTCTGCCAGGAGGGAAAGACCCCTCCTCTGGCAGGCTGGACACAGGAACACTGCCCTACACCCACATACTGCAAGCTGCCCTTGCTGCACAGGACTCAGACTATTTATGGACTCTTCCCTGCCTTCTGGGCACACCTCCCCAGGGATTGGCTGAAGTGCCATAAATATTCAGGATGTCAGTCTCTGCCTTACCTCCTACTAAGTTCTAGAAGACAGGGGGAAGTAGCAGAGCAGCAACTTGTGAAACCCTGAGCAGCCCCAATTATTCGACCACCTGCTCCTCTGATTGCAGAGGAGCTAAAACTAAATTTGGCTTAGCAGCCTACTGTAACTAGGAGGGTGCTACAATTCTTTAGACCATAGATGCCTGTCCCTACTATGAAAAAGCTAGTTGGTTGTGTTAACCCTGCAAGCCAAATGTTCCAAGTCCATTTAAAAAGGTACTCCCATTTAAAATAATACAGCAAACACTTATATCTTTAACATAATTCTGCATTGTGGCCTAAGCGAAGACTTTGCACCATGCCTTTTCTATATAATATAAGCCCTTTGCCTAGACTATTACTCTGACATAGGGTTCACTTTGTATGAACACAGTAGCCTCCATATGCAAAGCTTTAACACAGGGATAAGAATCTTTATTTTTAGCCCTGAGAACAATTTTCACATCTCATTGGACTTCAAAGCTGGTGTGTCCCCCCGGTTCACTATCTGAATGATCATTGCGCTCATGAAACATGACTTTACCATAGACTAATATAAACTCATTAGATCACAGAACGTACGGCGCAGGAGACGAGGATACACATTTCGGTATTTATCTGTTCGGGTGACACAGCTGTGCAGAACTCATAATAGAGAAAAGACGAGCGCACTATTAGGAGATATTTCTATTCCATGACTCATTATTTATACTCCCAGCCAGAGGCGTAACTAGAAAGTTCAGGGCCCCGGTGCAAGAAACCCCCCCCCCCGGAAGAGCATGATTCTGGTGTTTAGGTGGGGTTGGAAGTGGTGGTACTTGAGGGGGCAGCAGCGGTGGTACTTGAGGGGGGGTGGCTGGAGTGGTACTTGAGGGGGGTGGCAGTGATGGTATTTGAGGGGGGGTGGCTGCGGTGGTACTTGAGGGGGGGTGGCATCAGTGGCAGTGGTGGTGCTATCCTCTCCCACCACCACCTCTGCCTCTTACTGATCCCATTGACCACCACCGATCTCATCCCTATCCCCCCATCACCTCTGTTAATGAAATCTGTGGTGGTGGTGGGGGGGGGGGAAGGATCAGTAAGAGGCAGAGGTGGTGGAAGTTGGGATCGATTGCACTGCAAAACGTCACTTTACTTACCGTCAATCAATCGATTCCCCCTCAGAATTCCGTCACTGTGCCTCCTCCAGGAATGCCTTGCCTCATGCGTAGTCGGGACAGGGACTCCACGCAGTCGCAGAGGGGAGAGCTCCTCCCCCGCCTTCACTCAATTGGTGTCAACAGGTCTGCTGACTTTATTTTTCAGTGTCCGCCCCACCTCCCTACATTCTTTCTGTCTCTGGATAGGCGGGGCAGTCCACAGTCTCAGCGCTGCCTCTGCCTTCTCTCTCTCCCCTCAATAGGTGAAAGCCCCCCTTCCCGCGGCGGAACGAACCGACACATGCCGCCCTCACCACAGCAGCTAAAATGGACACAGAACAGTCAGATGGGTCCCTCACACGTTCGGGCGGCGGGCCCTCCTGAAGCGGCGGAACTACAGGGCCCAGTCGCAAGTGCGACTGCTGCGACCCTGATAATTCCGCCACTGACAGTGCTCCTCCCAGTGATCACATCCCTCTATATATATTTTGGTGAAAAAGCAGCAGCTGATAGATATTATGAAATCACTTCCATTGGGATCCAGCGACTAAGGCTCAGTTCACACATATGCGATGCGGGAACCAGCAGGGGCATAACTAGAAATAGCAGGGCCCCATAGCAAAATGTCATATGGGGCCCCCCTGCAAACAGCCCCCCCCCCCCCCACAGCTGCCCTAGTGTCAATGCAGCGTGAGCTGTGCCACATACAGCGTGACCTGTGCCCAATACAGCGTGACCTGTGCCCCATACAGCATGACCTGTGCCCCATGCAGCGTGACCTGTGCCCCATACAGCGTGACCTGTGCCCCATACAGCGTGACCTGTGCCCCATACAGCGTGACCTGTGCCCCATACAACCTGGTCTGCCTGTGCCCCATACAGCATGACCTGTGCCCCATACAGCGTGACCTGTGCCCCATACAGCGTGACCTGTGCCCCATACAGCGTGACCTGTGCCCCATACAGCGTGACCTGTGCCCCATACAGCCTGGTCTGCCTGTGCCCCATACAGCCTCACCTATGCAGAGAAAGAGGCAAGCCACCCGGATCAGCAGAGAGCGGGATTGCCCGCTGTAATAGCTTTCATTTGAATTTGCGTCTTCCCGGGGCTCATCGTCACATAGCCCCACCTCTTGGCCCGACGCCTTTGATGACGTCAAATATCCCACATTGGATCGGCGTTCTGTCTATCAAAGGCGCCGGGCCAAGAGGTGGAGCTATGTGACGTGAGCCCCGGGAACACTGGAAGTTCTAATGAAAGCTATTACATTGGGCAATTCAGCTCTCTGCTGATACGGACAGCGCGCCTCTTTCTCTCCTCTCTCTTCCCCTGGCTGGGAGACTGTGCCGGCGGTGCTCTTATCCTCACTGGGCCCCACTCGGCTGCGGGCCCCATAGCGCCCGCATGGGTCGTTATGGTGGTAGTTACGCCCCTGGGAACCAGCATGATTCCTGTGCAGGTTCCCGCATCGCATTTCACTTTCAGGCAGTTCACACTGCCCTCTGCGAACTGCTGCGGGTGTCAATAGAAAGTTAATGACACCCCCAGATCGGTTCACAGTGCGAACTGTCAAATGGTACAGGAATCGGATCACATGTGTGTGAACACCTATGCGATCCGATTCCAGTGCGGACCAAAAAGAGGGTCCTGCACCATTTTGGTGTGAATGATATGCCATTTCAGCCATACAGTTTGTATGGCTGAATTCGCATCACACAGACATCGCATGTGATCTGCACAGCAATGCGGTGTGAATCACATGCGATGTCTGTGCTCGCACCAGTGTGAACCCAGCCTAGGTGCACAACACGGACAGACAAACAGCTATTACTTCAGATAAACAAAAGGTATGCAATCTGCCTGCAACAAAGTTTGTTAACAAAAAATCCCTGCAATGTACATACAGTAGATAAGACTGTTCTCAACAAAAGTGAAGTTAAAGTGGAAATTATCTCGAACAACTCATCCCGAAATTCATACAAAGGTAAGCACAGCACACTTAAAGAGAAAGTCCATGCAAAAACTAAAATCACTGCATCTGCATCTCTAAAATCACCAACATTCTAACACTAACCTCTCTAGCCCCGAAAAGAAAAAATCAGTATACATACCTTTTCTACAGGCGATCCGACCCGATCTCCAGCGGCGGAAGCTCTGATCCCACGCCAAGCTGTCAGCCGCGGCTTCTCTGTGGAGGCGGGTGCAGAGGACACGTCCGTCAACGGAAACCCCATAGTAACTCTATGGGTGACGTGACTTCCCATTCATTTCACATTCATTTGTCGGACGTGTACTCAGCAGAGCTTCCGCCGCTGGAGATCCGGTTGTATTGCCTGCAGAAAAGGTATGTATACTGATTTTTTCTTTTCAGGGCTAGAGTGTTAAAATGTTGGTGGCTATAGATGCAGTCATTTTAGTTTTTGCATGAACTTCCACTTTAAGTGTGCTGTGCTTACCTTTGTATGAATTTCGGGATGAGTTGTCCAAAATGTCCACAAATGACGACTCAAGTTTGTTGTATTTTTACCAGCAAATGTTGCTCCACATGATTTGCAAAGGGTCTTGTTGTCCTTAGCAGCAAATGTAAAATACATCTATAGATCTTCTTTTCTCTTTCTACCAGTCACAGACACTGACATTTATGTATAGTGTGTGCAGCAGTGGGGATGGGGGTGGGGACTCACTCTAATGCCCTGTACACACGATCGCACATTGATTGGACATTCCGACAACAAAATCCATGGATTTTTTCCGACGGATGTTGGCTCAAACTTGTCTTGCATACACACGGTCACACAAAGCTTGTCGGAAATTCCGAACGTCAAGAACGCGGTGACGTACAACACGTACGACGAGCCGAGAAAAATTAAGTTCAATAGCCCGTGCGGCTCTTCTGCTTGATTCCGAGCATGCGTGGAACATTGTGCGTCAGAATTGTGTACACACGATCGGAATTTCCGACAACGGATTTTGTTGTCGGAAAATTTGAGATCCAGATCTCAAATTTTGTGTGATGGAAATTCCGATGGAAAATGTCGAATGGAGCCTACACACGGTCGGAATTTCCGACAAAAAGCTCCTATCGAACATTTTCGGTGGGAAAATCTGACCGTGTACGGGGCATTAGTCCGACTCGCCTCGGTGAGGTCTGGACATGGACGGTGAGGAGGAGGCCTGCAATGCACAGTACTCTGGACAGTCAGAGGACAGTGGGAAGGCCTGTAATGCACAGTGCTCTGGACGGTCTGAGGACAGTGGGGAGGCCTGTAATGCACAGTGCTCTGGACGGTCTGAGGACAGTGGGGAGGCCTGTAATGCACAGTGCTCTGGACGGTCTGAGGACAGTGAGGAGGCCTGTAATGCACAGTGCTCTGGACGGTCTGAGGACAGTGAGGAGGCCTGTAATGCACAGTGCTCTGGATGGTCTGAGGACAGTGGGGAGGCCTGTAATGCACCGTGCTCTGGACGGTCTGAGGACAGTGAGGAGGCCTGTAATGCACCGTGCTCTGGACGGTCTGAGGACAGTGAGGAGGCCTGTAATGCACCGTGCTCTGGACGGTCTGAGGACAGTGAGGAGGCCTGTAATGCTGCACAGTGCTGGATGGTGGTCAGGGGAGGCCTGTCATTGTTATGTACACACTCATAGTGCTCTTTGCTCTGGTCGTCATCGGGAGTGGGACTCTCGTTGGGAGGCCTGTTGCACAGTTCTGCTCTTAACAGCCATCTGAGGGCTCGGAGGCCTGTAATGCTGGCTGCACAGCCTGCTAACTGCTGCTAAGCGAAGCACGCTACGGACTCGCGATACTTGTTTCCTGGGAGCGGAAGCAGGCAAAGCGGGGAAACCGGAGTAAATGTCCCAGCCTCACAACTTCATTATGTTTCCGTTCATTATTGAAAACGTAATTGATTTTCGTCAGTGGATAAAAATGTGGTGTATTTTTAGTTTCGTCACTGTATTAAAGCCGCTGACGAAAATGTTTTCGTTGACGAAATTAACACTGGTTGCCGACCCCCAACATACAGGATACATTATATAATAACTTGTATACACATGGGAGATATTATATAATACATTGTATACATACAGGAGTGTTTGGCGTCTGCATTTTTTTACTACATAAAGAGTGCAGGGTTGCGGGGTGCACTACGTACTGAGTGCAGGGTTGTGCTACGTACTGAGTGCAGGGTTGCGCTATGTACTGAGTGCAGGTTTGCGGGGTACGCTACGTACAGAGTGCAGGGTTGCACTACGTACTGAGTGCAGAGTTGCGGGGTACACTATGTACAGAGTGCAGGGTTGTACTACGTACTGAGTGCAGGGGTGCGGGGTACGCTACGTACAGAGTGCAGGGTTGCGCTAGGTACTGAGTGCAGGGTTATGGGGTGAGCTACATAAAGAGTGCAGGGTTGAGGGGCGCGCTACGTACAGAGTGCAGGGTTGCGCTACGTACAGAGTGAAGGGTTGCGCTGCGCACTGAGTGTAGGGTTGCGTGGTGCGCTACATAAAGAGTGCAGGGTTGAGGGGTGCGCTACGTACAGAGTGCAGGGTTGCGCTACATACTGGGTGCAGGATTGCGGGGTACGCTACGTACAGAGTGCAGGGTTGTACTACGTACTGAGTGCAGGGTTGCGGGGTGCGCTACGTACAGAGTGCAGGGTTGTACTACGTACTGAGTGCAGAGTTGCGGGGTACGCTACGTACAGAGTGCAGGGTTACGCTAAGTACTGAGTGCAGGGTTGTGGGGTGAGCTACATAAAGAGTGCAGGGTTGAGGGGCGTGCTACGTACAGAGTGCAGGGTTGCGCTACGTACTGAGTGCAGGGTTGCGGGGTACGCTATTTACAGAGTGCAGGGTTGCGCTAGGTACTGAGTGCAGGGTTGCGGGGTGCGCTACATAAAGAGTGCAGGGTTGAGGGGTGCGCTATGTACAGAGTGCAGGGTTGCGCTACGTACTGGGTGCAGGCACTCCGGTTTCCTCCCACACTCCAAAGACATACTGGTAGGGTCATTGGCTCCTGTGTAAATTGGCCCTAGTATGTGTATGTATGAATGTGAGTTAGGAACCTTGGATTGTCAGCTCTTTGAGGGCAGTGACTGATGTGAATGTATAATATACAGTATATATGTAAAGAACTGTGGAAATTGTCAGTGCTATATAATTACTTATAATAAATAGGACAGACTAAGGAATGGAAAAAGATGTTAGACAGGGGAGAGATATTTTCAGGATGGTAAAAGTGCATGTAGAGTTCTATGGAATCAATCTAGGAATCTAGGAATCTAGGAATCAAACAGATACTTTAATAAATATGAAGTTTTATCCTTTAAAAGTGAATACAACTTTGCAAAGAGTGATAAATTATCAATTTTAACAAACGACTGATTATAGCTCAGAATCACAATCTCTAATTAGCAGTACTACTCTGTGACACTAGAGGGCAGGAGAGAACTGCTGGAGACTGTTATATAGATGGGGATGTTCAACCTTTTCAGTACCAGGGGCCACATAGAACGAATCAAATTGAAATGAATGCATACATTTTACATGGAGGTTTTGGTTTTTCTGTAATCATTATGATATGATTTAGAACAGAAGAAAACAAACTTCAGTAAAATAAAGCAAAGATATTCTAAACAAACTTGAGTCCCCTCTTGCATCAGAGTCCCCATCTGAGCCCCCTTACATTAAAATCCCTATTAATGCCTCCCTTGTCCCCCTCCCCATCAAAGTCCTGCCCCCTTACATGAGAGTCCCCATCAGAATCCTCCTTTACAACAGCGTCCCCATCAGAAGCCCCTTACAACAGATTCCTCATCATAGCCCCCCTTACATCGAAGTCCCTATCAATGTCCTCCTTACATAGTGTCCCCATCAAATCCCCCTGCCTCCTTACATCAGGGTCCCCATCAGAGCCCCCCTTACATAAGAATGCCCATCAGAGTCCTCCCTTACATCAGGGTCCCCATTAGAGACCCGCTTACATCATGGTCCCCATTTCACCTGGTGATATTGCCAGTGACTCATTTGCTGTCCAAGGTGGCAATGCTCGCTCACCGTACTGTATACGTGAAGGAGCAGCATTGTTATGCCGTGTACACACGGTCGGACTTTTTGACCTGACTGGTCCGACGGACCGAGTCCGGCAGACAATTCGACCGTGTGTGGGCTTCAACGGACCTTCAGCGGACTTTTCCAGTCGAAAATTTGACGGACTTTAAATTTGAAACATGCTTCAAATCTTTACGTCATAACTCCGCCAGACCCAGAAATCCGCTAGTCTGTATGCTAGTCCAACGGACAAAAACCCACGCTAGGGCAGCTATTGGCTACTGGCTATCAACTTCCTTATTTTAGTCCGGTGTACGTCATCACGTATGAATCCGTCGGACTTGGGTGTGATCGTGTGTAGGCAAGTCCGTTCGTTAAAAAGTCCGTCAAAAGTAAGTTGAAAGTCCGTTGGAAAGTCCGTCGGACCAGTCCGGTCGAAAAATCCGCCCGTGTGTACGCCCCATTACTGTTGGATACTATCCTGATTTGGACTACAAACACCTCCCCCTCTCTTCATCTCCATTACATATGAAGGAGAGGTTGTGTGGTTCTTAGAAGAGAGCTAGTAAAGCTGATAACATTGATTGAGATAACAGTTTAGTGCACAGGTTACATGCAAGTTACATGAACACTGGATTTCTATCTGGTATTTTCCCAGTGTTTGCAGAAATTGTACTTAGCTATGGAGTGGTAAGCTGCAATGTATTCGGGAGTACATATAGTTTAGGGCTGCAATCACATCTCTTCATTTTGGGAACGTGTGCAGAAAAATGCGTTTCCACATACGGGATGAGCAAAAAATATTTGTTGAGCTTGAGGTGCTGTTAACTCTTAATGGCGCCCAAACGTGGCCAGAAAATGACAAGATCAGCCTCTACTCTATTTGTACAGTGCTGCCAATACAGAGAGCTTACAGATAGGAGAAGAGAGCATAAGGATGATTTCATGAGCAAACTGCTGCACACAGTCCAGTTACAGGCTAGGCAGGCTTATGTTCTGTGCATTGCTACGCAGTAAGTCCCACTGAGGTCAATTAGGACACAGGGGTTGCGCAGACACAGCCCTGCTCCCAATTTGACAAAGGCACAGATATACATATACATGCAGGGCGCCGGACGCATTTTTTTTACAGGTTACCAGTTACAGAGGAGGTCTTGTGCTAGAATTAGTTCTCTTGCTCTAACGTCTAACGCTCTAACGAAGCGATACCTCACATGTGTGGTTTGGACCTACGTATTCATTTGCTTCTGCATGTAAACATACCTTGTAATAGGAATAGGGCATTACAGGTCCTCTTTATGGAGAGATCTGGAGTCTGTAAGATCCCACATGTCTCCTCTAGGCCGGAAAGCCTGAGATAAAAAAACAACAAAAACGATCTCAGCTTTTACAGCCAAACACACGGCAGTGTTTACAACTGCCGAGGCCATCATAACGTTGCGCCCAGCCTCCGAGAGTAATAGAGAGTAATAGAGATGGCCGGGGACCATGTGGTCCTCGGTCAGCTCTATGGTAAACTTCCTCCACCGGCGGATTCCTTCTCCAGCTCACCGATCGCACAGACGAGCCGGTAAAAGCACCGGAGGGCGGCGGGAGTGGGGGGACATGCCTTCCCGCTGCCTGTAAAACTGCTAAACTGCCGCTATGATTGTTTTTACTGTGCAGGGTGCCTGTAGCTGCACCCATCATTCAGATACTGTATCTCCACTGAAAGCCCAGGACATCACATGACGTTCAGTGGTATAGAAGTGTTTTTGTTAATATTTCTTTCCACCCAAATAAACATGGTTTCCAGACCAGCCTGTCAGTCTCCCCGTCATACACATAAATATGGAACCATAAAGATGGAACAAAGAAGCCAACCATAGTGAAGTCCTGTCTTGACATTTAAAACATTTAGTGCAACTATATTGCACTTACAAACATAAGCAGCAATTAAGCATATACGTGGCACTGAACGAAAACCAACTCTGGTTACCAGATTCCAAAATGGTCGTGATCAGGCTGCGCATTCGTGGTACCTCGTGCGTCGTATGTCCAAGCTCCGCCCCAAGCATTTTGTCACATATGACGTTAACAGGGGCCATGGACGTACAATGCCTACATACGTATGTCTCTGCTTACATTGGGGTCTTCATCAGATTCCCCCCCTTACATCAGTGTTCCCATCGGAGTTCCCCATCACATCAGGGTTCCCATCAGAGTTTCCTCGTACATTAGGGTCTCCACTGGAGCCCACCATTACATCAGGGTCCCCATCAGAGTTCCCCATCACATCAGGGTCCCCTTCAGAGTACCCCCTCAAATCAGTGTTCCCATTGGAGTTCCCCGTCACATCAGGGCCCCCTTCAGAGTCTGCCCTTATGTCAGCTTCCTCATCAGAGTCTCCCTTTATGTCAGGGTCCTCATCAGAGTCTCCCCTTATGTCAGGGTCCTCATCAGTCACCCCTTTTGTCAGGGTCCTCATCAGAGTCACCCCTTACATCAAGGCCCCGATTAGAACCCACTCTTATATCAGGTTCCCAATCAAAGTCCCCCCCTTACATCACATCCGCCAACAGCATCCCCCCTTACATCAGGGTTCCCATCAGAGCAGAAGGCATCCTCTGCTGACCTTAATCCTCAATCAGTGCACATTGAGGATATGCCACTGACCCTAGCTGGGGGCCCGATAAAATCTTGTAGTGAGCCAGATGTGCCCCATAGGCTGTAGTCTGAAGTCCCCTGGCATAGGTGTGCACACAGGGCGTGCCGGGTGTGCCTGTGCACACTCTAACCACCCCGTGTGATAACAATTCTCCCTGCTTCCTGGTGCCCCCTGTCTCTCCCCTGCAGTGCTGCCAGCTTCCCTCCTCTCCACAAGACTGCTCTGCTCTTATTTACCAGCCTCTTACTTTTCTGAATGAACACAGTGAGTGATCTGTACTGATCGCTCCTGAGTTCATTCTTAACTGAAGCATAGTTAACTATGCCACTCAGCACAGAGCACTTCCCATTGCTTCACTGTCCAGCTGGGGAAGCTCTGTCCTCAGTCCATTTCTCTGTCTCAAAAGTGAGACCTCAGGGGTCTATTTTTAATCCCTTAATATTCCACCAAAGCCTCCGAACAGGGCTCTTAAGAAAATTGTAGACAAATAATTAAAAAAACAAAATTGTAAAAAAAGAAATGAAAAAACAAAATTGTAAAAAAAATAATTAAAAATTAAAGAGGAGTTAAGCCTAAAAGTGGAACTTCCGCCCATTTGTCTCCTCCCCCCCTCCGGTGCCACAATTGGCACCTTTCGGGGGGAGGGGGGACAGGATACCTGTCTTTGACAGATATCCTGTTCCCACTTCCGGGAGTCCGCGCCGCGGCCCGTGACATCACCGCAGGGGCTCACTCCTCCGCCCTCTTCTTCTCCCTGTCGCCGGGCCAGTAGGAGAGAGGAGCGGGGCCTCGCGCATGCGCAGTAGGGTTCCCGGCGTGAAGCCATAAGGCTACACTGCCGGGTACCCTTACCCGCAATGGTGGCGGCAGCACCCGACAGCTGGGGAAAAAACATCAGCTGCGGTGCCGACATCGCTGGACTCCAGGACAGGTAAGAGTCCTATTGTTAAAAGCCAGCAGCTGCAGAATGTGTAGCTGCTGGCTTTTATTTTTTTTTTTTGGCGGAACACCTCTTTAATAATAAACTACTGACACGGTCCACTGCCCTGCGGATATACACGCATGTATGTTTTTGCCTAATGCAATAGACTGCACGCACCAATGTCCCCTGGGTTAAAGGTTAAGAACATTTAGGCCTCATGCATATAGTGCGTTTGCCCAGCTCTCCTAAATGCCTTTCTTCCTGGCAACTGTGTTTTTGCAGAAGAAACATTTGATGCATGTGTGTAAATGCATTTAGGTGCATCAAGAACTTGGGTGGTAAATCATTTAATTGGCCAGAAGAATAATAAATGATTCTTGCCATTGAAATGAATTAATGCTCAAGCGCTTGACATGCCTAGCATTAATGCGCATTTAGATGCGTCAATCGTTTTTTCTGCCAAAACACTGCTGCTCCTGGAAGCGCTGGGAGTGTTTTTTTTTACTGCTTCTAAACACCTATGTGTGCATGGACACACAAGCTAATGTAGCACCCCCTTAGGGTCGATTCACACGAATGCGTTTTTTGATGCATTTTCCATTTTGCAGAAATGCAGGGAATTTTTTTAACATCCTATGGAACACGTTCACATCAATGCATTTTTGTGCCTCTGCGTTTTTGGAAAGGTTCGGGCACTTTTTTTCCCGCAAAATGCAGCGTTTTGTATGTAATAGACTTCAATGGACCCGCATCCAAAACGCAAGTACCCGGTTTTTATCACGACTTTGACGCGATTTGCGTTTTGCAATTTTTTACATTTTTTTTTAGCTTTACATACAGGCACCGATGTCAAGCATGTCTTAGATAACTATGGGGGCGTGGCCATCGGATGAAGTCATCAGAAGGCCCCGCCCCTTGTAACAGCACTGACCCATCATGCGCTGGTCAGTGACGTCACAAGGAGGCGGGGCCTCCATTATCCGATGGCCATGCCCCCATCGTTATCTAAGACATGGTTGACATCGGCGTGGACAGATCAGGGGGACGCAGCATCGAAGGAGGGTCGGCGGCAGGGGAAGAAGAAAACCGGACAAAGAAGACAGGAGAAAGAAGAAATGCGGAAGAAGAAGCGGGAGAAGGAGAAGGCCAGAGGAGGAAGAAGCAGGAGAACATGGAGGAAGACCGGAGGAAGAAACGGGGAAGAAGAAAATATTTTTAATAAAAGACTCGTCAAAAACTGTCTACTGTATTTTTTAACACTACACTACTTTTTTGTGGTGAATGGGTAGGGGTACAATGTATCCCATACTCATTCACATGGGGGGGAAGCCGGGATCTGGGGGCCCCCTTGTTAAAGGGGGCTTCTAGATTCCGATAGGCCCCCCCGCCCACAGACCCTGATAACCACTGGGTAAGGGTTATTGGGAAGAGGCCCTTGTCCCTATCAACATAGGGGTAAGGTGCTTTGTGGTGGGGGGCGCAGAGCCTCCCTGCTCCAAAGCACCCACCCCCCCCCATGTTGAGGGCATGCGGCCTGATATGGATCAGGAGAGGGGGCGCTTGCTCCTCCCCTCCCTTTCCTGACCTGCTGGGCTGCATGCTCGGATAAGGGTCTGTTATGGATTTTGAGGGGGCCCTCGCCATTTTTTTTTACATTTTGGCGCGGGGGTTCCTCTCCAAATCCATACTAGACCCAAGGGCCTGTTATGGACCCGGGGGGGGGGGGGACCCCACGCTGTGTTTTTTTCAGAATTTTTTTTAGCCGGCAATTCTTTTTATTAAAATTCAGAGGGGAAGCCCGCTGACAGCTGATGACTCAATCGATTGTTAAGGACGCGGCGGCCATTGATAGGGTCTGCTCATTGTGCTCAAGTGCTACTCATGATGTCTGCCTCTTTCACACTGGTCCAATAGGACGGGGCATATTGGACAGTGGGAAAAAACCTGACAAACGGGAGCATAGGCGTAGTTACAGCCCTGGTCATTGGCAAAAGCAGGTGTCTCAGGGCATGCTGGGTGACTGTATATATGCCTAGGGCACATGTGCTTGGGGTCTTCGGCTAGCAAGCGCGGGCCCAGAGGAAGAGGGCTGCTGCCCCCCTCTGTATAGGCTGCCATGCGGCCTCAGGTGGTCGACCTGAGGGCCTGAATTGAGGAAAATGCAACTCAGATGTCCTGTAGAGCTGACTAGGAGGAGACACACCTAGAGGTATCTGTCCTGGTTACAGTGAGTACAGACCTGACTCTAGGGGCCTGTTCTGTGAGGGCCATCCCTTCAGGCTAGTGAAGTTAGTGGACGGGTGTCAGCTAAAGAGGATACTTGTGAGTGTCCTGAAGAAAAGTGTGCATTGAGTCTGCTGCAAGAGCAAGCAAAGGACTTATCTTCCCACACTGCTATAGTGTGGTTCAGCAGTGCATCTGGATTGATTTAATGGGGTCAAGCCAGAGTTGTCCTCATCTGTGCATAGTTCAAGTTGGAGTATCCCACTAATCCCTTCTCCTATCCAAGTTCTACCAATAAATAGCAAAAACCCAAATACCCTAGACCAGTCATGGCGAACCTTGGCACCCCAGATGTTTTGGAACTACATTTCCCATAATGCTCATGCACTCTGCAGTGTAGTTGAACATCATGGGAAATGTAGTTCCAAAACATCTGGGGTGCCAAGGTTCACCATCACTGCTGTAGACTGATCATTGGTTAACGAGCAGATGGGAATTGTAGTTCCTGAACAACTGGAGGGCCATGGTTTGGAGGCCCCTGTCCTAGACTGATCATTGGTTAACGAGCGGAAGAGTGTGCGAGTGATACTGTGAAAATACCTATGTGTCTGGCTGCAGGAAAATCAGAGGGAGGCCCAGGGAAGACTATACTCAGCAACTTAACACTATACTACTTTTTTGTGGTGAATGGGTAGGGGTACAATGTATCCCATACTCATTCATATGGGGGGGAGGCCGGGATCTGTGGGCCCCTTTTAACAAGGGCGAGTGATAGTGTGAAAATACCCATGTGTCTGGCTGCAGGAAAATCAGAGGGAGGCCCAGGGAAGACTTTACTCAGCAACTCCTAAGAGGGCAATGTTACACTAACATGGGGCATTTAAAGGCAGAAAAAAAAAAAAACCACCAGACGCCCCTAGGAGCAGCATTTTTAACGTTCAGTGTCTATGAGGCTTCTTGGGTTATTGCCATATTACATTATTAATGTTCATGTTTTTGGGACTTAAAGCCCCTTTCCTAGAATTACTGCGCCGGACACTTATGTACCATTTCCCATATTCTGTTGGCAGAGTCCCTGGAGAACTGTCACTTCACCCAGATACACTGTCTGGAAGTCCCTGTTATTTAACGGTAACCTTCCTTTCAATTACACACATTACTAACCCTCTAATCCGCTCACCTTTCCTTTCATTCTTCTGCAGAGCGGAGCAATTCTCCCAGATGAAGAGGAATCACTTGTCTGAGCCGACTTATAACAAATGTCAGGCAATAATTGCGACAGAGCCTGACACCGCCAAGCCAACAGATGTCGTCCATTTAGCAGACCAGCGATTCAATTCCTCAGTGACAGATCAGTAGCATAATGACAGGCTGTACAAACCCTGATCTATAGACATGCCAATACTCTGCGGGCGAGAGGGTGTTCATCCTGCGGGCCACAGCACTAGAGCTCGCCATACGCCAATTCAGAAAAAAAAAACATTTTCAGAACTTTAGAGTTTCTGATAATAATTAGACATGTGCACTGCCGAAAAATTTGTTTGTTTTCGCTTCATTCGTTTTTTGGGGTTTTTTTTTTCATTTTTCGGGTCATTCGTTATGATCGCAATTCGTAAAAAAAACGGAAATTCAAAAAAAGCGTACATTTGAAAAAAATCTTCAATTCGAAAAAAATTCTGAAAAAGTCGTACATTCTGAAAAAAATCAGAAATTTGCAAATTCGAAAAAAATCAGAAATTCGGAAATTCAAAAAAAATTGGAATTTTGATAAAAAACGGAAATTCGAAAACCCGAAAATTCTAATTCTAATTGGTCAGCGCCGGCACATGGGCGGCGCCGACCATTCAGCAGCCGCATAGCCCATCCTGTCAGCTATGCAGAAGATGGGAGGATGGAGAGAGGATTTATAACTGGAGATTGGGCCGATCCAGGTGAGCGGGACCGGAGGGGGGAGGAGGAGGGGGATCTGAGTAAGTTCACCTTACAGAGTTTTCTGTAAAGGTGAACTTACCCTTTAAATTATAGGTATTGGAATCTCCTTTCAAATTTGGCTGTTATTGAACGCAACAAATACAAATTTATCCGAAGTTACGAATTATCCGAAATAATGAATGCCGCATCTAAACAAATGGAACGGGCAAATTAATAATAATAAAACTTTTATTATTGTAATTTATTATTATTAATTCGTTACATTCCATTCAATTAGATGCGGCATTCGTTATTTCGAAAGCTCTGTCCTCAATTCAGATCACAGTGAGTGATCTGTACTGATCGCTCCTGTGTTCATTCTTAACTGAAGCATAGTCAACTATGCCACTCAGCACAGAGCACTTCCCATTGCTTCACTGTCCAGTGCAGCTGGGGAAGCTCTGTCCTCAGTCCCTTTCTCTGTCTCAAAAGTGAGACCTCAGGGGTCTATTTAGACCCTTAATATTCCACCAAAGCCCCTGAACAGGGCTCTTAAGAAAATTGGAGACAAATAATAAAAAAATAATATTGTAAAAGAAGAAATAAAAAAACAAAATTGTAAAAAAATAGTTAGAAATTAATAATAAACTACTGACACGGTCCACTGCCCTGCGGATATACACGCATGTATGTTTTTGCTCAGGAGTGTATACCCTAATGCAATAGGCTGCGCACACCAATGTCCCCTGGGTTAAAGGTTAAGAACATTTAGGCCTCATGCCAGTGGCGTCGGCAGGGGGGAGGCTAACCGTGGCTGAAGCCCCAAGTAGGTCCCCAAAAAGCCCCGGGTCTCGAGTGGGCACCGTTCTATTTATAGCCCCCAGCACCACCAAGCGGGGACCGATCTTATCCTGAGCGCCACCGAGTGCCGCCGAGTGCGGCCGAGTCACGCAGCAGGTCCCGCCTTCTGGAGCCTGCAGCGCTGATGGACGTCCCACTGGTCCAATGGTGGGACCGCAGGAGGTGTGACGTCCATCATAGGCGCTGCAGGCTCCAGAAGGCGGGAATTACAATGCAGCCGCCGCGTGAGATCCCCGCTCGACGCTCGGATCTCATCTTCCCCTCCTTTTCTCAGGCTGCCTGCTGTGAAGATGGGCGCGCACTGCACACCACGGCTGAACTGCTGCTGCGGGACACATGAAGTCTCCTGGTCAGGTAGGTCAGTGTGTGTCACTACCGTCAGTGTATGTAGGTCAGTGTATGTCAGGTAGGTAGATCAGTGTATGTATGTCAGGTAGGTCAGTGCGTGTCAGGTAGGTAGGTCAGTGTATGTCAGGTAGGCAGGTCAGTGTATGTCAGGCAGGTAGGTCAGTGTATGTCAGGCAGGTAGGTCAGTGTATGTCAGGCAGGTAGGTCAGTGTATGTCAGGCGGAAGCTGAAGCCCCTGGTCTTTTTGCCACCTAGCAACGCCCCTGCCTCATGCACATAGTGCGTTTGCCCAGCTCTCCTAAATGCCTTTCTTCCTGGCAACTGTGTTTTTGTAGAAGAAACATTTAATACATGTGTGTAAATGCATTTGGGTGCAATGCCAGTGGCGTCACTAGGGTCGGTGTCATCCGGTGCGATAAAACATGGTGTCACCCCCCCACTCCAACTAGAGTCGCCCTCCAGTACAGACCCCCCTCCACTAAGTAAAGACCCCCCCCCCGTCAGTGCAGACCCTCTACGAAGTATAAACCCCCTCCATCAGTATAGACCACCCCCCTCGGTACAGACCCCCCTCCCACAGTATAGACCTCCCCCTCCCTCAGTATAGACCCCCCTCCATTAGTACAGACCCCCCCAGAACAAACAACCCCCCTCCATAACAAACCATCCCCCTCCATTAGTACAGACCCCCCCAGAACAAACCACCCCCACCATTAGTACCGACTCCCCCCCAGAACAAACCACCCCCCTCCTCCATTAGTACAAACGAGCCCCCTCCATTAGTACAGACCCCCCCAGAACAAACCACCTCCCTCCTCCATGAGTACAAACCAGCCCCCTCCATTAGTACAGAACCCCTCAAAACAAACCACCCCCCTCCATTAGTACAGACCACCCCCCCTCCATTTGTACAGACCACCCCCCCTCCATTAGTACAGCCCCCCCCCGCAGAACAAACCACCTCCCTCCATTAGTACAGACCACCCCCCTAGATTAGTACAGAACCCCCCAAAACAAACCACCCCCCCTCCATTAGTACAGACCCACCAGAACAAACCACCTCCCTCCATTAGTACAGACCACCCCCTCCATTAGTACAGACCACCCCCCCTCCATTTGTACAGACCACCCCCCCTCCATTAGTACAGACCCCCCCGCCAGAACAAACCACCTCCCTCCATTAGTACAGACCACCCCCCTCCATTAGTACAGACCCCTCCCCAGAACAAACCACCTCCCTCCATTAGTACAGACCACCCCCCCCTCCATTAGTACAGACCCCCCAGAACAAACCACCCTACCTCCATTAGTACAGACCCCCCCAGAACAAACCACCCCCCCTCCTTTAGTACAGCCCCCCAGAACAAACCACCCCCCTCCATAAGTAGAGACCCCCCCAGAACAAACCACCCCCTTCCATATGATATAGCTGTAACCAGCAGCATAAACCAACCTCATCAGCAAGCCCCGCCCCCCCACCCCACAACATCTCACCTCAGGCAGCAGAGGACATCCCCCCATCTCAAGCCGACACCCCCCGCCCGTTACCGCACCAGCTTGGGCGGCTCAGGTGCACAGAACACCCGGGCGGAGAGGAGGAGAGAGACAGAGTGCAGCCGCACCGCCCGGGTGGAGAGCAGCTGCAGATCGAGACAGGCTTGGGCAGGAGTCAGAGACAGAGGAGGAGGAGAACACATGGCAGGCACGGCCGCGGTGCTGGAGGTGTGTCCCGGCTGAAGGAAAAAAAAACTGCCAAAGGGAGCCAGGGCTTTCATTACCCTCGGGATGGTGTCACCCCTCTAGTGGGTGGCACCCGGTGCGGACCGCACCCCCCGCCCCCGTCTAGCAACGCCACTGATTGAAGCTAACCGGGAGCTTTGGTACAGTGAAGCTGTTTCCGAAAAACTGGATGTTCTGTTGCTATGGATGAACGCTTCAGTGGATGTTTTATGCACTGGAACTATGGTCGGCACATTCATGCTGACAAAGTGGTCATTTGCAGACCCGGAAAAGATGACGTTGTATATTTCATCACTACAGCGGATAGACTGGGAAAAACACTGACATTGCCAGATCCCCGGTTTTATTGGTAATTATGGACAAAAGAACTGTGGCATAGTTAGTTAGTTAGTGTCAGTATATAGAGATCTTCGTGGTCAAGATCTGAATACTCATCTCAGTGTTTCAGATCCAAGGACTTCCATTTGCTAGCCGGATTTCTTTCATTTAAGAAAAAAAATGTATATATAGGGATGGACTCCTAAAGATTATTCTGATGTAGATAATGGGAAGAGAGTTTCATTTTTTTTCAAATGAGACTTTTCTCCTGAAACTGTATAGGTTGCATGTGTGTTTAATATGTTTTCCTTTTCGGGAACCGTTTGATCTCCTATCAAGCTGTTAGGATTTTCAGCTAGATAGATAGTGGGGTTATGTATAGTCATAGGATGGTTTTGTTTGCGGATGTGAACATAATGTTTTACAAATGTTAATCTTATAATGTCTTTCTACTGTCTTTCCTTCTTCTTTGCCTAAATCCAAGTTTTAACCACTTCAGCCCGGAAGATTTTACCCCCTTCCTGACCAGAGCACTTTTTACAATTCGGCACTGCGTCGCTTTAACTGCTAATTGCGCGGTCATGCAATGCTGTACCCAAATGAAATTTGCGTCCTTTTCTTCCCACAAATAGAGCTTTCTTTTGATGGTATTTGATCACCTCTGCCGTTTTTATTTTTTGCGCTATAAACGGAAAAAGACCGAAAATTTTGAAAAAAAATGATATTTTCTACTTTTTGTTATAAAAAAAATCCAATAAACTAAATTTTAGTCATACATTTAGGCCAAAATGTATTCGGCCACATGTCTTTGGTAAAAAAAATGTCAATAAGCGTATATTTATTGGTTTGCGCAAAAGTTATAGCGTCTACAAACTAGGGTACATTTTCTGTAATTTACACAGCTTTTAGTTTATGACTGCCTATGTCATTTCTTGAGGTGCTAAAATGGCAGGGCAGTACAAAACCCCCCCCAAATGACCCCATTTTGGAAAGTAGACACCCCAAGGAAATTGCCGAGAGGCATGTTGAACCCATTGAATATTTATTTTTTTTGTCCCAAGTGATTGAATAATGACAAAAAAAAAAAAAAATTTACAAAAAGTTGTCACTAAATGATATATTGCTCACACAGGCCATGGGCATATGTGGAATTGCACCCCAAAATACATTCAGCTGCTTCTCCTGAGTATGGGGATACCACATGTGTGGGACTTTTTGGGAGCCTAGCCGCGTACGGGGCCCCGAAATCCAAGCACCGCCTTCAGGATTTCTAAGGGCATAAATTTTTGATTTCACGCCTCACTACCTATCACAGTTTTGAAGGCCATAAAATGCCAAGATGGCACAAACCCCCCCCAAATGACCCCATTTTGGAAAGTAGACACCCCAAGATATTTGCTGAGAGGCATGGTGAGTATTTTGCAGCTCTCATTTGTTTTTGAAAATGAAGAAAGACCAGAAAAAAAAAAAATTTTTTTTCTTTTTTCAATTTTCAAAACTTTGTGACAAAAAGTGAGGTCTGCAAAATACTCACTATACCTCTCAGCAAATAGCTTGGGGTGTCTACTTTCCAAAATGGGGTCATTTTGGGGGGTTTTGTGCCACCTGGGCATTCCATGGCCTCCGAAACTGTGATAGGCAGTGAAGAGTGAAATCAAAAATTTACGCCCTTAGAAAGCCTGAAGGCGGTGCTTGGTTTTCGGGGTCCCGTGCGCAGCTAGGCTCCCAAAAAGTCCCACACATGTGGTATCCCCGTACTCAGGAGAAGCAGCAGAATGTATTTTGGGGTGTAATTTCACATATCCCCATGGCATGTTTGAGCAATATATCATTTAGTGACAACTTTGTGCAAAAAAAAAAAAAATTGTCTCTTTCCCGCAACTTGTGTCACAATATAAAATATTCCATGGACTCGACATGACTCTCAGCAAATAGCTTGGGGTGTCTACTTTCCAAAATGGGGTCATTTGGGGGGGTTTTGAACTGTCCTGGCATTTTATGCACAACATTTAGAAGCTTATGTCACACATCACCCACTCTTCTAACCACTTGAAGGCAAAACCCTTTCTGACACTTTTTGATTACGTGAAAAAATTATTTTTTTTTGCAAGAAAATTACTTTGAACACCCAAACATTATATATTTTTTTAAAGCAAATGCCCTACAGATTAAAATGGTGAGTGTTTCATTTTTTTTTTTCACACGGTATTTGCGCAGCGATTTTTCAAACGCATTTTTTGTGGAAAAAACACACTTTTTTAAATTTTAATGCACTAAAACACACTATATTGCCCAAATGTTTGATGGAATAAAAAAGATGATCTTAAGCCGAGTACATGGATACCAAACATGACATGCTTTAAATTTGTGCACAAACGTGCAGTGGCAACAAAATTAATACATTTTTAAAAGCCTTTAAAAGCCTTTACAGCTTACCACTTTAGATTTACAGAGGAGGTCTACTGCTAAAATTACTGCCCTCGATCTGACCTTCGCGGTGATACCTCACATGCATGGTGCAATTGCTGTTTACATTTGGCGCCAGACCGACGCTTGCGTTCGCCTTAGCGCGAGAGCAGGGGGGACAGGGGTGCTTTTTTTTTTTTTTTCTTTATTATTTTTTTGCTTTTTTATCTTATTTTTAAACTGTTCCTTTCATTTTTTTTTTTTTTTAAATCATTTTTATTGTTATCTCAGGGAATGTAAATATCCCCTATGATAGCAATAGGTAGTGACAGGTACTCTTTTTTGAAAAAATTGGGGTCTATTAGACCCTAGATCTCTCCTCTGCCCTCAAAGCATCTGACCACACCAAGATCGGTGTGTTAAAATGCTTCCCCAATTTCCCAATGGCGCTGTTTACATCCGGCGAAATCTAAGTCATAAAATGCTCGTAGCTTCCGGTTTCGTAGGCCATAGAGATGTTTGGAGCCACTCTGGTCTCTGATCAGCTCTATGGTCAGCTGGCTGAATCACCGGCTGCATTCTCAGGTTCCCTGTTGAGACAGGAGAGCCAGATGAAAACACGGAAGACGGTGGGGGGGGCATTCCCTCCCACTGCTTGTAAAAGCAGTCTAGAGGCTAATTAGCCGCTAGGATTGCTTTTACATGAAAGCCGACCGCTGGCTGAAAAGAATGATACCAAGATGATACCTAAACCTGCAGGCATCATTCTGGTATAACCACTCAAAGTCGTGAATGGTGTACCTGAAGACCAAAAAATGGTTAACAATAAAGCACAGTAAACGGTAAAGTATAAAAAATTGCATACCTGAAAAGCAAACATGATAAAACATAATAACAATAAAACATTGCAGAATAGAATACAGTAAAAAAGAGCAGAACAATAGAGAGAGAATAAAACAACAACTATTTTTTTTTATTTTTGTTTGTGTTTTTTTTGCAAACTTGTAACTTTTATAACTGTAACCGGTTCCAGGTTCGGGTCTCTCAAAATGCGATGGCATCTTGGGAGACCCTGTGAAAGTGTGCCTAGTCTGTGCAATGCTGTACCCTACGCTAATACTCAACTAGTGAATGGTAGCGTTCAAAACATTCACCAATGCAAAGACCAGGATTGTCAGGACAGGAGGGACAATAATAGCGGGTGTCACGCCTATATAGGCGCTTGTTGCAGACACAACATCTTTTTTGGGGGGGTTCGTTGGGTAGGGGTACTCGGGAGGACATAAAAATGCCTCTCATGCAGCCGACTGCATTTGGTTGGGGATGTGAATGGGGGAAGTACGGGCGCTGCAGAAGCGGTGGGTTCCCAATTAGGATTGGCGAATGCAGCAGGAAGGGCATTATGGGCACGACGGGCCTGTGTTTGTCTTTTTGGTGGCAGCGGGACACTACTTGTGCTTGCCACCTCACCAGCTTGAACTGCACTTATGGGACTCGCCACGTCACCAAGTGTTACTGCAGTGCTGGTTTGACTACGACCGGGGTGTACTAGGCCGCTGGCACTTGCCAGTTCACCAAAACGCTACCAAAAAAACTGTTAGCGATCGCAGGGATCAGGCCTGACTCTGCGAACGCTGCAGTTATGCGTTTAGTGTTCTGTAAGTGACAGTGATCGATCGATACTGCACTTGGGTGGGCTGGGCTGGGCCGGGCGGAGGGGCAAAACGCAGGTGCTAGCAGGTATCTGGGCTGATCCTGCTAACACTGTGTTTTTGGGAACCCTAAACTGCTGGGGACGCTAGTATAGATCTGATTGGATCAGATATTGATCCGTTCAGATACTATACCACTAAGGGAGGTGTACGGTGCGTGCGTGTGTGTTAGCGGTACTGGCGCTAACCTGACGCTGCCTGGGGCTGGTGCTTACCAGTTCACCAAAACGCTACCAAAAAAACTGTTAGCGATCGCAGGGATCAGGCCTGACTCTGCGAACGTTCCAGTTATGCGTTTAGTGTTCTGTAAGTGACAGTGATCGATCGATCGATACTGCACTTGGGTGGGCTGGGCTAGGCTGGGCGGAGGGGCAAAACGCAGGTGCTAGCAGGTATCTGGGCTGATCCCGCTAACACTGCGTTTTTGGGAACCCTAAACTGCTGGGGACGCTAGTATAGATCTGATCGGATCAGATATTGATGCGTTCAGATACTATACCACTAAGGGAGGCGTATGCAGCGTGCGTGGGTGTTAGCGGTACTGGCGCTAATCTGACGCTGCCTGGGGCGACGCATATCACCGCCGGGCGATCAGGGGGCTAAACCTTTATTCGGTAATAAACGGCGGGTGCCCTGACACTATAAAAAATAAACAAACTAACCAGCGTCACCCGTAACAGTTATACGGTGATCAGTGGTGAAAGGGTTAACTAGGGGGCAATCAAGGGGTTAAAACATTTATTAGATAGTATATGGGGGTCCCTGTCGCTATAAAACGCTGACGGCGAACCTAAATATTTACCTCCCTAACTAGCGTCACCAGCGACACTAATACAGCGATCAGAAAAATGATCGCTTAGTGACACTGGTGACAGGGGGTGATCAAGGGGTTAAAACTTTATTAGGGGGTTAGGGGGGTACCCTAGACCTACAGGGGGGTAACCCTAATTGTCCTAACACTGTAACTGTCACAAACTGACACTATGCAGCAATCAGAAAAAAAAAAAAAAAAAAAAAACCTGCTTGGTGTCAGTTTGTGACAGGGGGGGGGGGTGATTGGGGGGCGATCGGGGGGGGGGATCGGGGTGTTTAGTGTGCCTGGCATGTTCTACTGTGTTGTGTGTGTGTTGTGCACTTACTTACATGTCGTCTCTCCTCGGGCCGGAACGGAAACTCCCGAGCCGAGGAGAGATGACATCACATCCTCTGCCTCTGTGTACTATACAGAGGCAGAGGATGTTTCTCATTGGCTGGGAGCGATCGCGAGGGGGGGGCCACGATCGGATGGCCTCCCCCTCGTCTCTCAACTCTCCCAGCCAAATGCCGATCGGACCCCCCGCCCGCGGGAAGGCAATCACGTACCAGGTACGTGATTTTGCCTGCCCGTGCCATTCTGCTCACGTATATAGGCGTGAGTCGGTCGGCAAGTGGTTAAGCTCAAATACCTACTCTCAGGCTTGGGAGTTATTTTTGTGACAGACGTTGAGGACAACATCTATTGTAGTGGGGGGAGTATGTAGCGCTGGTAGATTTTTTAGTCTACCGCTGATAGGTTAATCTTGTGGGTTACTTGTTAGAGGAAGTTAGATTTGCCTCTGTTCCAGCTTGGCTGAGTTGCATGTAGTTCCACACTGTGCCAGTGGGTGTCGTTGTCACCATTGGCTGGTGTTGGAAAAGCAACGTGTTGAAGCGCATGAGTGCTCCTCTGTCCCGGAGACAACTCAATGGAGGTGGTCCTCTGAGTTGCATTCTGGGAGAGGGTATTTATGGGACAGACGCCATGTTTAGGGGTTCGTTTTCAGCCACCTGCTGGCCCTCCTGGCCGACAGGTATGCGTTAAGAGTACCACCTCGTGGTCCTCTGTTTCCCGGAGGCCCACGTCGCTGCGGCATGTGGGTGGGCCCAGAAGCCTGTCTGGGGCCTACCACAGCAGCAGAGGAACGGTCCTGAGCTGTCTATCCTGAGAGAAGAAGCTGGACAACCGAGGAGATCCCAGGGGAGGACCCGTCATGGAAGGATCATGCAGAGTGCTGGTCTGGAGAGGGGCCTGGTGACTCGGTTGGAGGACGCATTCCGAAGTAATCTTACAGTATAGTACTGCCGGGTTGGCTTAAAGGTTCAAGTACTGTATCTGACATTCATTGCAAACCAATACATCCTGTGACAGAAGATCGTACGGGTTTTATTCCAAACAAGTCTGTGGCAGAGACTTTTGTTTGTGCTGCGTACTGGCTGCTAGGCAAGTGAGAGAGGCCTATCCAGGCGAGCAAAGATTGGGTCCCACAAGGGGGAGCGCATTCAACCGCAAGTGTTCAATTCAAGAGAATGTTCTAAAGAATACTAAGGAAAGGTATTTGAGCTTCCCTGCAACTTTCCTTCTGCCTCTTTCCTGCTACTCCTTTATTATTTGTTCATTAAAGCATTGAAAAATCTACTCAAGCGTTAGTGTCTACACTGACCAGAGGTAAACTCAACGGGACCCTAGACCCGGTGCCGGTGAAACTGAGGTATCAGGAGTGAAGGTAACAGCCCGCCTTAAACCAACAGCTCCACCGAGAGTTAGTGCTACAATAGCAAAAACCCAAATACCCTAGACCAGTCATGGCGAACCTTGGCACCCCAGATGTTTTGGAACTACATTTCCCATAATGCTCATGCACTCTGCAGTGTAGTTGAACTTCATGGGAAATGTAGTTCCAAAACATCTGGGGTGCCAAGGTTCACCATCACTGCTGTAGACTGATCATTGGTTAACGAGCAGATGGGAATTGTAGTTCTTGAACAACTGGAGGGCCATGGTTTGGAGACCCCTGCCCTAGACTGATCATTGGTTAACGAGCGGAAGAGTGTGTGGGTGATAGTGTGAAAATACCCAAGTGTCTGGCTGCAGGAAAATCAGAGGGAGGCCCAGGGAAGACTATACTCGGCAACCCCAAAGGGGGCAATGCTACACTAACATGGGGCATTTAAAGGCAGAAAAAAACCCCACCAGACGCCCCTAAGAGCAGCATTATTAACGTTCAGTGTCTATGAGGCTTCTTGGGTTATTGCCATATTACATTATTAATGTTCATGTTTTTAGGACTGAAAGCCCCTTTCCTAGAATTACTGAGCCAGACACTTATGTACCATTTCCCATATTCTGTTGGCAGAGTCCCTGGAGAACTGTCACTTCACCCAGATACACTGTCTGGAAGTCCCTGTTATTTAACGGTAACCTTCCTTTCAATTACACACATTACTAACCCTCTAATCCGCTCACCTTTCCTTTCATTCTTCTGCAGAGCGGAGCAATTCTCCCAGATGAAGAGGAATCACTTGTCTGAGCCGACTTATAACAAATGTCAGACAATAATTGCGACAGAGCCTGACACCGCCAAGCCAACAGATGTCGTCCATTTAGCAGACCAGCGATTTAATTCCTCAGTGACAGATCAGTAGCATAATGACAGGCTGTACAAACCCTGATCTATAGACATGCCGGTACTTTGCGGGCGAGAGGGTGTTCATCCTGCGGGCCACAGCACTAGAGCTCGCCATACGCCAATTCAGAAAAAAAAAAAAAACATTTTCAGAACGTTTCAATTTCTGATTTCTTGACCAGCTCCATGGGGTTATGATTGGCTGTTTAAATATCACATGACGGTTTGTCATCAGTGACGTCACCAGACCCGGAAGTCGCGCCGTAATAGCGCTAATCAGCTGTCTTATTTGATTGAGGTTTAAAACATATAAAGCGCAGTGGATGGGGGGACAATCCATACCCCAGCAGAAGTCTTTGAGGACGAAACGCGTCGGGTTCTTATGGCTATACCCTACCATCACACACTGCGCTGAATTTTATATTATTTGATATTATTTTTACCGTTTTTGAGCCAAGTTTTTACTGCCCATTTTTAAAAAAAATCTTTTGAAAAAGAATTTTGATATCAATAAACGCTATACCGTTTTTTAAAAAAAGGATTCACACTATGTGGAAGTCTTTCTTTCCCTCTGTTTGCTTGTCTATGCGATGGGTCGCTGAGGAAGTGATCGCCTGTTGACCGCAGCGGAAAACTGGAGGCACCGGATCCTGGTTTGGCACTTACAGAGAGATACCATCTGACGACATCTGATGAGATTTTGTACAAGACCACCACTTGGATTGCCGTACCAATACCGCTTGACGGTTAAAGCTCGTTTGACTCACCGCCAAGGGCCTGTGAGTCCACCTTGTCTGGTAAGGGCATTCTTTTGCTTATCCCTTTGGGTTGATACCACCGTAATAAGTGAAGAATCCATTTCCAATTAAGGATCCTTTTAAACAGCTCACATCTACCCTACATTAAGATTGCTTGCTTTTGGACTGCCATGGGATTGATTGCAAGCACCCAGTTTATTTATTATTAGTTTCCAGCATTCATATATACTCACCTTTTATGGACTTATATGCCTTAATTTTGTCCTAGCTTTGTCTTGATGAACATAATCTGTGCTAGATCAAACACATAGCACATTTTGTATATCTATCACATTGGATTTTTTGGTGTCACTCCTAGAATGAGTTATCCTATATACACCATTTATACGTAACTGATACATAGATTTAGGATATACCATTCACCACCCATATTTATTTGTGTATACCCACTCTTCACTGCTTCTCAAAGCCTCTATATTATATTTATTTTTGTGTTGTTTGATAGTGCTGTATATGGATACTTTACACAAATAGGTACACACCTCAGAATGTGATACCTCCTCTTTATTATCACTGTTATTTCGACCAAATAACATGCACTTTGTCACTTGTTAGCGCCACACCCTATTATCACTTCTATACACTTACCACAGTCAGTTTGTTGTGTTGGCTGCTTCACTACACATTTTTCTGAGTTGGCGCAATTTCTACACCTTTTATTTATACAATTTCTGATAATAATTAGTCATGTGCACTGCCGAAAAATTTGTTCGTTTTCCATTCATTCGTTTTTTAGGGGTTATTTTCATTTTTCAGGTCATTCGTTATGATCGCAATCCGTAAATTCGTAAAAAAACGGAAATTCAAAAAAATTCAAAAAAAGCGTAAATTCTAAAAAAAAATCTGAAAAAGTCCTAAATTCTGCAAAAATCTGAAATTCGCAAATTTGAAAAAAATCTGAAATTCGGAAATTCAAAAAAAAATTGGAAATTCGAAAACCCGAAAATTCTAAATCCAATCAGCAGCCGCATAGCCCATCCTGTCAGCTATGCAGAAGATGGGGGGATGGAGAGAGGATTTATAACCAGAGATTTTTTGAAAATTCGAAAAAAGTATGCCAAGTAGAGCACAATGTAAAAAACCGAGGCCGTCTAGAGGGTATCATTTACAGCGCAGTGTACAGAAGCAGCCCAGAGTATATCAATCTAGCCACAGGGCACAAAAATGAAGCAGTCCAGAGTGTATCACTTTTGCTACTTTCACACTGGGGCGTTGTGGGTGACGGCTGTATTTTTAGCGGCGCTTTACTGTCGTATTTGTGGCCCTTTTCCACCGCTAGTGGGGTGCTTTTAAGCCCCGCTAATGGCCGAAAAAGGGTTAAATGCACCGCTGCAGTGGCGCATTGCTGGCACTTCGGCTTTGCTGGCACTTCGGCGGCGCTGCCCATTGATTTTCATTGATTTCTGTAGGAGTGGTGAATACACACCGCTCCTACAGTGCTGCAAATATGGTGCTTGCAGGACTTTTTTTACCGCCCTGCCAGCGCACCGCTCCAGTGTGAAAGCACTCGGACTTTCACACTGGAGTGTACAGAGTGGGGAAGCCCAGAGTATACCAAGTACAGCACAGTGTACAGAGTGGGGAAGCCCAGAGTATACCAAGTACAGCACAGTGTACAAATTGAGACAGTCAAGAGTGTATAATGTACAGCACAGTGTACAGAGGCAGCTCAGAGTATACCAAGCATGCCACAGGGCACAAAATGAAGAAGCCCAGAGTGTATTAGGGCGTACACACGGTCGGACTTTGTTCGGACATTACGACAACAAAATCCATGGATTTTTTCCGACGGATGTTGGCTCAAACTTGTCTTGCATACACACGGTCACACAAAGTTGTCGGAAAATCCAATCATTCTGAACGCGGTGACGTAAAACGCGTACGTCGGGACTATAAACAGGGCAGTGGCCAATAACTTTCATCTCTTTATTTATTCTGAGCATGCGTGGCACTTTGTCCATCGGATTTGTGTACACACGATCGGAATTTCCGACAACGGATTTTGTTGTCGGAAAATTTTATCTCCTGCTGTCCAACTTTGTGTGTCGGAAAATCCGATGGAGAATGTCCGATGGAGCCCACACACGGTCGGAATTTCCGACAACACGCTCCGCTCGGACATTTTCCATCGGAAAATCCGACCGTGTGTACGGGGCATTACACTTACAGCACAGTGTACAGTGTGGAGAAGCTCACAGTATGCCAAGTACAACACAATGTACCAAATAAGGCAGGCTAGAGTGTATCGCTTACAGCACAGTGTACAGAGGCAGCCCAGTATATACCAAGTACACCACAGGGTCAACTATGAAGCAGTCCAAAGTATATTAATTACAGCACAATGTGCAAATTGAGGCAGTCTCCTTACAGCAAAATATACAGATTGAGGCAGTCTAGAGTGTATCACTTACATCACAGTGTACAGAGGAAGCCCAGAGTAAATCAAGCACACCACATGGTACACAATGAAGCAGTCCAGAGTGTATAACGTACAGCACAGTGTACAGAGTGGGGAAGCACAGAGTATGCCAAGTACAGCACAGTGTACAAATTGAGAAAGTCCTGAGTGTCACCCTTATAGCACAGTGTTCAGATTTGAACAGTCCAGAGTATGCCGAGTACAGCACAGGCATTCTGCCATATCTCTACCTACCACAGGATAATGAAATATGGAAAGTTGTGATAAGAGATCTCAGTTCCCGCTGTTAATGCTGATTTATCTTTTTTTTTTATATTCATTGTGTAAGCAGTGTCAGTGAAACCTTACATTACCTGCTGTGTGCTTTTGTCTTTACAGATTAAATTGAAAGTGTATTAAATGCTGTAGTTGCCTGTTGTTAATGTAACTGCAGTTGAAAATTATCCCAATTAACTTTTATTAAGATACATTGTTGGCAGCTGCTTCCTATTGCTTCTTTAAAACAAAAAAAAGAAGAAACGTAGGCGTGACCGCTGGCGTTCTGCTGAGAGGCATTGACATACCAATGTACCCAATGAAGAGCCCTTGTCCAATAACAGCACAGAAAGCAACTTATAGCCCAAATTTTTTTTTTATATATCTTCTGACAGAATGTCACTTAGTGCCGGTTCACACAGGGGCGACTTACCCGCCTGACGAGTCGCGCTTCATGCATTGCAATGGAACCGTTCTAATAGGAGTGACTCAAGTCGCTTCGACTTGCAAAAAAGGTTCCTGTACTATTTGAGGCGACTTCGGAGCGACTTGCATTGACATCTATACAGAAATCGTTTTGCAAGCCGCGCTGAAGATACGCTGTATGGGGCGGCTTCAGAGTCGGACGAGAGTCGGGCGACTTTGATGCCGCCCCTGTGTGAACCGGAAATTAGGATTGCCACCTTTTCTTGAAGCCAAGCCCAAACACTTTAGCAGCACGCAACATTTTTTGTTTTTGTATGCAAAACAAATGAAAAACAAAGGTGGCAACCCCAGGTGTCCCCATCAGAGTCCCCCTTATATCTGGTGTCCCCATCAGAGTCCCCCTTATATCTGGTGTCCCCATCAGAGTCCCCCTTATATCTGGTGTCCCCATCAGAGTCTCCCTTATATCAGGTGTCCCCATCAGAGTCCCTCTTACATCTTGTGTCTCCATCAGAGTCCCCCTTATATCAGGTGTCACCATCAGAGTCCCCCTTATATCTGGTGTCACCATCAGAGTCCCCCTTATATCTGGTGTCCCCATCAGAGTCCCCCTTATATCTGGTGTCCCCATCAGAGTCCCCCTTATATCTGGTGTCCCCATCAGAGTCCCCCTTATATCTGGTGTCCCCATCAGAGTCCCCCTTATATCTGGTGTCCCCATCAGAGTCCCCCTTATATCAGGTGTCCCCATCAGAGTCCCTCTTACATCTTGTGTCTCCATCAGAGTCCCCCTTATATCAGGTGTCCCCATCAGAGTCCCCCTTATATCTGGTGCCCCATCAGAGTCCCCCTTATATCTGGTGTCCCCATCAGAGTCCTCCTTACATCTTGTGTCTCCATCAGAGTCCCCCTTATATCTGGTGTCCCCATCAGAGTCCCCCTTATATCTGGTGTCCCCATCAGAGTCCCCCTTATATCAGGTGTCCCATCAGAGTTCCCCTTATATTTGGTGTCCCCATCAGAGTCCCCCTTATATCTGGTGTCCCCATCAGAGTCCCCTCACATCAGGAGTCCCCATTAGAGTCCCTCTTACATCTTGTGTCCACATCAGAGTCCCCCTTATATCTGGTGTCCCCATCAGAGTCTCCCTCACATCAGGTGCCCCCATCAGAGTCCCCTCACATCAGGTGTCCCCATCAGAGTCCCTCTTACATCTTGTGTCCCCATCAGAGTCCTCCTTATATCTGGTGTCCCCATCAGAGTCCCCTTTATATCTGGTGTCCCCATCAAAGTCCCCCTTACATCAGGTGCCCCCATCAGAGTCCCCCCCCCACATCAGGTGCCCCATCAGAGTCCCTCTTACATTAGGTGCCCCCATCAAAGTCCCCCTTACATCAGGTGCCCCCATCAAAGTCCCCCTCACATCAGGTGCCCCCTTACATCAGGTACTCGCACGCATCAAAGTTGCCCCCCCCCCCCTGTACTCACAGATCAAAAACTAAAAAAAAGCAGCTCCCCCTTCCTATCTCCATTCTTCACTCCCCTGCAGTGCCACGCTGACACCCGGCTCCCTGCAGGCTGGATGACACCCAATCCTCTCTCCAGCTATCTTAGGGAGCCACAGTCTAGTCTGAATAATGTGTCCGGTTTTCAGGCAGACTGAAAACCGGACACATACCTCAAAACCCGGACTGTCCAGGTGAATCCTGGACAGGTGGCAACCCTAGTGTCACTGCGACAGAAAGTGAAAGAAAAACTGCTTAGAGAGTTGTCACCAGAACAGGCTTCCTCATTGGAACATTTCCGCAAGCCCAAAAAAGTTTTTCTGTGGGTCTAGTGCTCATATTGTCTAGGTCAAAAGGCCAAGTTTATTTTTCTTCAGATTTTAGGGGTCGGAGTGTGGCCAGCGGAAGTAGAAAATGTCCTGACATCAGTAAACAATGCCCTATCTTTGGTATTAGGAGGAGGAATAGTGACCCATATTTGGTGACAGTGGAAGGAATGGTCCTCATTGTTGGTGCCAGTGACAGGAATAGTGCCCCATAGAAGGTGTCAGTGGGAGGAAAAGTGTCCTGTCATTGGTGTCAGTGGGAATAACAGTGCCCGATTGTTGGTGTCAGTGGAAGAATTGGTGACACATTCTTGGTGTTAATGGGGGGAAAAGTGCCTCAAGGGCTGGATAATGGCAAGCAAAAGGCTGCTTCCAGCCCCCAGGCCACAGTTTGGAGACCACTGGTCTATGGGATTGGAGAAAGCTCATACTCACCCGATCCTCCACTCCAGCTGCAAACGGCACTCCCCCACGATCCAGCGGTGGACCGTTCCTGATGTCCTCACATCCAGAGTAGGTCTATGGGCGTGATGATGTCAGGAACAGTCCACTGCACAAGACCACGCGGGGGGGGGGGGGGAGGAGCCACAGGGACTGGCCTTGTCCTGGGAGGATTATTGTAGATAAGTACACTGAGCAAAATGATAAACGCAACACTTTTGTGCTTGCCCCTATTTATCGAGAGCTGAACTTAAAGATCTACAACTTTTTCTATGTACACAAAAGGCCTACTTCTCTCAAACATTGTTCACAAATCTGTCCAAATCTGTGTTAGTGAGCACTTCTCCTTTCTAAAATCCCCTAGACAAAAACAAGCATTTGACCCGTGCAGTGCTGGGCACAAGGGCTTTAAAAAATTTGATTGTCTCACCACTTTCTGTACCAGAGACAATTGTCACCAGAGCCACCAATGAGGGTGCGTCTCCCACGTGGAAACAGGTACAGCAATAAAAACTTTTCAGAGGTACTAACTATATTTTTGCTCACTGGTATCCAACAAAATTCTCTTTTCTATTCTATTTGAATTTCAGAAGATGGTTATAATCTTTCTATTTAATTCTATTCTTTTTTTTATTCTATTATATTCCTTTATATTCTATTCTAGTCCTCTCTATTCTGTTCTTTTATTTTCAATCCTATTTTGTTCTGTTTTACTCTATTATATTCTATTCTTTTATTTTCTGTTATATTCTTTTCTATTCTATTATATGTTTTTCTATTATTTTCCTTTATTTTCTATTCTATTTTATTCTCTTTGGAAATTGGAAAACTATTCAAATTCAAAAACTATTCAAATTTGAAAACTAGTCAAAAATGATTTGAAAACTTTTCGCATTGATCCAAATTTGAAAATTTGAATCGATTCGAATACGAATAAGCAAAACTAATTCTGAAAACGAATTTAACGGCTTAAACAAATTGAATTAAACAAATTTACGTAAATAACGAAACAAAACAAATTTTTTCGTTCTGCACATGTCTAGTCTCCAGCACACTTTCTGGCTAGGTAAAAAGAAAACGGAAAATTTATATCAAATACTTACCGTAATTTTCCTTTCCTGATGGACTCCATGGCAGCCTACGTATGGGTTAATCCCGCCTCTCATACCTCATAGGACCCCACTCCCATAAATCTTTGCTTCTAGACAGAGACTGTGTTCCGTAACTTAGCCTACTCCAGCAACTGGGAGGGAACTCCTGCTGCCATGGAGTCCATCAGGAAAGGAAAATTACGGTAAGTATTTGATATAAATTTTCCGTTTTCCTGACAGACTCCATGGCAGCCTACGTATGGGAAATAACTAGCCATACACACCCGGGTGGGCAATTGCTGGTTAAAGAAAAAAAGGTTTAATTGGCACCATCAACAGATAATACGTGCAAACCAAAGTTAACCGTAGACAAAGAAGCCGGTTCTACACAATAGTGTGTCATAAAAGTGTTAATTGATGACCATGAGGCCGCTTTACAGATTACATCTGGAGACACATGTCGGGATGCTGCCCATGATGTAGAGACGCTCCTGGTAGAATGAGCGGTTACCGCCTCCGGAGGAGCCAAACCCTTAGACCTGTATGCCCATTGGATAGCTTGAACGATCCATGATGCGATGGTTCTAGAGGAAGCCCGTAAACCCTTGTTCTTGCCATGAAAAAGCACAAACAGATAATCAGACTGGCGGAAAGAAGCTGTGGCTTCTAGGTATTGTTTCAGAACCTGCCCAACATCTAGAGGGTGAACATTAGAGTCCTCAGTGGATCTGAAAGTAGGGAGGACAATCTCCTGATTTTCATGGAAGATGGTTGTTACTTTAGGATTCGATCCTAACATGGGGATCAAGACTACCCGGTCTGGGAAGAAGGTAAGAAAAGGTTCTTTGTATCCTAGGGATCCAACTTCAGAAACTCTCTTGGCCGATGTTATGGCCACTAGAAAGACCACTTTGAGAGAAAGCTCTCTAATTGATGACTGATCCATATGCCGTATCTCCTTTTCTGAGAAGAAATCCAAGACGAGAGGGAGATCCCATTTAGAGAATCTTGGTCTTTTCTGAGGCCTAAGCCTTATTGCTCCCTTGAAGAACTGCCTAGTAAGGGGGTGTCTGGCCCATGATACTCCTGTGAAGGCTGAGATTGCCGAAACTTGGACCCGCAAGGAACTCACCGATAGGGACAGATCCAGGCCGGTTTGTAGAAAACCTAAAATGTCCTGAATCCTTGGATTACTACAGGATCCATTGGTGGAAATCACATAGTCCGCAAACTTCGCCCAAATCCTCTGATACACTCTGTTGGTGCCCGCTCTTCTGGCATTCAACAATGTAGCAATAGCTGTACTAGGACAACCTAGAGCTTCCAACCTTCTCCTCTCAACCACCAAGCCATCAGATGGAGCTGGGATGGACAAGGGTGAAGAGACGCTCCCTGCAGCAGGAGATCTGGTCTGGACGGAAGAGGGACCGGCTCTCGGTAACTGAGCTGCATCAGGAGAGGAAACCATGGCCTGTTGGGCCAAAACGGGACCACCGCCAGTACCTTGACATTCTCCCACCTGAGCCTCGAGAGGAAACGAAGAATGACTGGAACTGGGGGAAAGGCATAGGCCCTGTGGAATTTCCACTGGTCCGTCAGGGCATCCACTCCGAAGGCCTGGGGACAACGACACCTCGTGTAATATTTCCCCAGCTTGAAATTGCATGGGGATGCGAACAGATCCACCTCCGGCATCATCCCTAGAGACAGGAGCCAATCGAAAACTTCGGTGTGGAGGGACCACTCGTTGTTGTCCAGCGTGACTCTTGAAAGGAAGTCCGCTTGGACATTTTGAATTCCTGGAAGATAAACAGCAGATAGATTTGTTAAGTTCATCTGGGCCCAGGACATGATCGGGCTTACTTCCCTCAGTAAGGAGAGACTGCGGGTGCCCCCCTGTCTCTTGATGTATGACACTGCGGTCGTGTTGTCCAGTCTCAGGAGGACTGAGGTTCCTGAGATCAGATGGAGAAAAGCCTGAAGGGCACGGAAGGCAGCTCGGAGCTCCAGGACATTTGAGACTATCCCTTGGGATGGGAAGTCCCACCTGCCTTGGGCTATCTCCGACAGACAGAGAGCGCCCCAACCTCTGTTGCTCGCATCCGTTGTCACTGTAATCCAGGAGACAGGTGCTATGGAGTGACAATTGAGGAGGTTTTTCCGTAGCAGCCACCAGGGGAGGCTCTCCCGCATGGAGGTGGTTACCCGCACCAGATGGTCTCGAGACCCTGGATCCCATTGCTGGAGAAAACCCTTCTGAAAGGGCCGCATTTTCCATTGCGCCCACTTCACCATGGGGGCTGTGGCTACCATAGTGCCGATTATTTTGAGACACTGAGAGGCTCTGAGGAGAGTTGCTGACAATGCTAGGCGAATTCTCTCTCGAATTACCGGAATCTTCTCCAAAGGAAGAGAGATGGTGCTCTCCACTGTGTTGAATAGGGCCCCGAGGAATACTAGAGCTTGTGTCGGAACTAGGTGACTTTTCTCCCTGTTCAATAGCCAACCGAACTCTGTCAGAGTAGATATGACTTGATCCCGATGTGACAAAATCTGTTCCCTGTCCTGAGACAGAAGAAGTAGGTCGTCCAGGTAATGGTGTAACCGAATGCCTTTTACTCGGATTAGAGCAACTACCGCCAATAAGAGCTTCGAAAACACTCGAGGCGATGTTGTGAGCCCGAATGGGAGACAAGTGAATTGGAGATGGCTCTGGCCTACTGCCAATCGGAGATACCTCTGGAAATCTTTTGCGATCGGCACATGAAAGTAGGCGTCTTTCAGGTCTATGGAGACCAGCCAATCTCCTGGTTGAACTGTTTGTCGGATTGTCAGCAGGGTTTCCATCTTGAATTTTTCCTTCTTGATGAAGGAATTTAGATGTGTCAGGTCGATTACTGGTCTCCAAGAGCCATTCTTTTTGAGGACCATGAAAAGGGGGGAATAAATTCCAAGAAATTTTTCTTCTGATGGAACTTGAATGGCGGCCCCTTGGGCAATCAGAGATTCTGTATAAGATAGAAGAATTTGTCTTTTCTCTTCTGAGAGCGGAAGGACCGTAGGCACAAACCGGTGACTGGGTGGATTGGTGAAAACCCAAGTGTGACCTGAGGAGACCGTCTTGACGGTCCAGTAATCTTGAATCGAGGCTGCCCAGACGTGCTGATACCGGAGTAAACGAGCCCCTACTTGCACTACCTGGACAGACATCGTATCAAAAGGACTTGGAAGTGTCCCGACCACTTGACGGGGCTGATTTTGAGGATTTTTGGCCTGAAGGCTGGCCTCTCCTCCAGTTTTTCCTAAACTCCCGACCAGGTCTGTAGCGACGAGCATCTCTAGCGCGTTCTGGTTCTTGTCTAGGTTGAGTCCTTCTTTGGTTAAGGATACGACGGTCCTGGGGTAAGAATCCTGACTTGCCCCCAGTAGCACGGGAGATAGCAGAATCCAGTTTATTTCCGAAGAGAGAGGAGCCTTCGAAAGGAATCCTGCACCAGGCCTGTTTAGAGGCAGGGTCTGCAACCCATGGGCGTAACCAGAGGGCACGTTTTGCTGTAACTGATGAAAGCATGACACGTGCCACGAGGCGAATGATGTCGATGGATGCTTCTCCCAGGAAGACCGAAGCCAGTTTCAGCTCATGTATTGGAGAGCTCTTGAATAAGTCCTCAGACACACTTCCTAGAGCTGCACCCACATCATCCGTCCAAGACTCCATGGCTTTTGACAAAGCTGCGAGGGCCAGAGCCGGTTTACAAGCCATCCCTGCCGTGATATAGATACGTTTTAAGTCTGTATCAATCTTTCTCTCCAGACCATCCTTGAAAGAGACGGTATCCTCTAGAGGGAGCGTAACATGTCTCACCAGCCTCATGAGAGCTGCATCGACAAGGGGGGCTGATTCAAGATGTTTTACTTCATCATTCTTGAAAGGATACATCTTCGCAATCTTGGAAATTAAAGAGTTTTTCCTATCAACTTTACCCCATTCATCCAAGATAATTTCACCCAGTTCACCCAGGAAGGGGAAGTTCGGGCGATCCTTCTTAAGGTGTTTAAAGTATTTCCTCTGTTTAGAGGGTGCTTCTACTGGTTCCTCCCATCTCAATGCGTCTTTAACCGCTCTGACTAGTTGGGGAACCAGGGAAAAGTCAAAACCTGCACCAGGTTCAATTATCTCTGCTTCGCTGTCCGAGGAGCCGCTAAAAGAGAGACTATGATGAGATGGACCTGGAACTTCGGACTCCATATCTTCAGCAACTGGAGTTATAACAGAAGGAGGAATTACTGCTCGGTCAAGATCTGCTTTGTTAAGAGATTCCTGGACCACCTTCCTGACCAGAGCCTCCACTTGCTGGTCATCAGCTCCTCTTTCCTTTGTGGCTCTCGAAAAGCACAACTCACAGAGAGATTTACCCTCTGGGACCTGAGTTTTACATCCCCAGCAAGCTTTCTTCTCAGGGCGGCTGGACAGGCGGGGGGAATGATGGCTAGATTTAGACCTTGACCCCTCTTTGCGGTGTCTGGAAGATGACCTAGTACGTCTAGAACCCGACGTAGACTGGTGATGATGAGACCTAGACTGGTCTTTTTCTTTATGTGCCGATAGCAATGGTTCAGACCTAGAAGGGCTGAAGGGGAAGAAAATAATACCTTGTTCCTAAATAATACTCCAAACAATACAGGCAGAATGAAAGAATAAAAATACTTCATCCTACCTGCGGTGTAAGGGTTGGCCACTAGGGGGCGGTGAGACATCCATGGCGACAGAAACAAAGACTGTAAACACAATCAATAAGAAACCAATAACTACCTATGTATACTTTCACTTTCTCTTTCCCCTATTTGGAGAAAGAGACCTAGACACAGGAAGGTACAACAAAAGCTCCTTACCTCAGAAGCCAGAGAGATGGACACAGGGAAGCCGCTGCCTGAGCGAAAGAGCATCCCAAAGCATAGCTGTATGTGACAGCTATTTGAATCTGCCGCCTGTGATGACGTCATCGCGGCCACAGCGTCCCTACGCTGTGACCGACGCCGCTCCACGGCGCTCGCGCGCATGCGCAGTTGCCGTCATCGCGCGCAGACTGCGCAGGTGCGAACCAAGCCTCGATCTCAATCGAGACTTCGCAGCTGCGCAGTCAGAGCGGGGAAGCGGCGGACTGGAACGCAGATGCGTCCCAGCCGCCATGGCCATAGGAAAAAAGGCATTTCGGACAAACAACACACACAACAGGCTGCCAAAAGAATTCATAATCAGAAGCATACATTACCACGGCACCTGAGGGGATCCATCCTGGAATGGGAGCAAGAGGAGCGCTCACCGCACGACCGGGGTAATAATGAAGGAGGCCTCCCGCTAATAGCTGGGACGATTGGCCGAGATGCCGCTCCCCAGCCAATGGCCGGTATAATCAGCTCTTCAGGCATCAGAGAGAACCCCGTATGTCCGCCCTGCTAATAGCTGGGGAAGCTGGACTCCAACAAGACACCGCCATCATCAAACACGTGCGAACCACCAGGACTGGATCAACAAAACTTCATAAGGTAAGAGATACACCTTGGTCCTAGGAGGAGGACAAAAAAGGAACACAGTCTCTGTCTAGAAGCAAAGATTTATGGGAGTGGGGTCCTATGAGGTATGAGAGGCGGGATTAACCCATACGTAGGCTGCCATGGAGTCTGTCAGGAAAAGCCTAATTAACCACTGCAGCCACGGAAGAATTGGCTGCTTAATGACCAGGCCACTTTTTGCGATACGGCACTGCATCACTTTAACTGACAATTGCGCGGTTGTGCGGCGTTGTACCGAAACAAAATTGATGTCCTTTTTTTCCCCACAAATAGAGCTTTCTTTTGGTGGTATTTGATCATCTCTGTGGTTTTTATTTTTTGCACAAAAACAAAAAAAAGAGACAACAATTTTGAAAAAAACACAATATCTTTTTTTATTTGCTATAATAAATATCCCACATTTTTTATCAAAAAAACAATTTTTTTCCTCATTTTAGGCTGATACCTATTCTTCTACATATTTTTGGTAAAAAAAAATCGCAATAAGCATATATTGATTTGTTTGTGCAAAAGTTATAGCGTCTTCAAAATAGGGAATAGATTTATGGCATTTTTATTATTTGTTTATTTTTTTTACTAGTAAGGGCGGCGATCTGCAATTTTTTTTATCGGGACTGCGACATTATGGCGGACACATCGGACACTTTTAACACATTTTTGAAACCATTGACAATTATACAGCGATCAGTGCTATAAAAATGCACTGATTACTGTGTAAATGTCACTGGCAGGGAAGGGGTTAACACTAGGGGGCGATCAAGGGGTTAAATGTGTTCCCTGGGTGTGTTCTAACTGTGAGGGGGATGGGACTGACTAGGAGAAGACAGAGATTGGTGTTCATACATAGTGGTTCTCGCTCTGTCACAAGTGGTCGCGGGAGCCCGGCGGTCATCGCGCCCACCGGGCACTCGCCTTGGGGTCAGGCACATGCTGCGGGTGCGCGCCCGCCCCTAGTGGCCAAAAGACGAAGCGATGTAACCTAACGCCGTTTCGTCCAGCCGTGCCATTCTGCCGCAGTGGCAAGCGGTTAAACAATTCCAACTATTTGTTGCATATATTTGCAAATACGTGTTGAACCCACACTGCAGCACCAGTACCCCACATTGCATCTCTGTTAAAGGGTGGCCCCTAGATGAAAGTGAGACTGCTTTTGTGGCCCTTTCTTGGACTGAAGTTTAACACGCATGCAGTAAACAGTCTACTGTAATGCTGTCTGGTCCACATACACTCTCTGGACTAGCCTTCGTCAACTAGGGTTCCTTCAGAAATTGCTAGGGGTTCCTTGAGTAAGGAGCAATTTTTTTCCACTTAGGTAAATTGGCACTGAAATCAATGATCTTTTTGGATATCTGTAGGACGGGGATTATTCCCAGTGGCCACAAATGTAAGAAGCGTTCTTCTCTTGACCATCACAGTATGTACCTTCAGCTGTAGATGATGTAATTTTAGCAAGGGTTCCTCAAGACTAGAACATTTTTTCCAAGGATTCCTCAGTATTAAAAAAGATTGAGAAAGGTTGCTCTGGACATTCGGTAAGCGCCTACATCACATAGCAGATCTGGCAGCTCTACGATCCATGGTCTATTGTGTCATTACAAGCTTCAAGGTCTACCCAGCCAGAGGGCAAATGAAGCCAATCATCACAAGGTCCTACCAGGAAATCCTCCGTCTGAACAAATGGTTCCCCTCAATACTTTTTATTGTCCGATAAGACCCAGGAATGAGGCTTCCTTATGAAGCGCATTCCTCTCATTCTGGCGGCGTATTAGATGAGTTGGAATGGGATTTAGATGCCAGCAGTCAATTGATGTCACTTCCTGCGGATATTATATATTTTAGGATATTTTCTTTGGAGAGTTATGATGAAAATGCAATTACTTTTAGTCCATAGGAAATCATTTTATTTATTTATTTTTTATCCACAGAGGAGCAAAAAAATCCTGAAATTCTACCACCACAATTTTTAAAGCAAAGGGCCAGTTTACTGTCCTTTGGGTTTTAGGAGGGCCAGACTGTGGCTAGTGGGTACAGAAAATGCCCTGGCATCAGTGCCCCATCATTGGTTCTATTGGGAAGCGTAGTGCCCCATTGTTGGTATCAAATGGAAGAATAAAGCCACATTGATGGTGTCAGCAGGGGGAATGGTGCCCCATCATTAGAATCAGTTGATGGAATTAGGGTTGCACCGATACTAGTATCAGTGCCGATACCGAGTATTTGCACATATATCGGTACTCGTGCAAATGTACCGATACCTGAAACCGATACTTTCAGGCTCTTTGAGCTGTCTGTGGGTCTCCCCAGTGTTAAAGAAGTCCGGTAATTGGAGCTGTCAAAAAAAAAAAAAAAAGCAGCCGGCAATGTTTATTAACAACATGGCTCAGCCCTGAAACACTAAAATAAAAAGAAACATTGTTTCTTTTTGTATATTTCTGTTTCTTCATCTGCAGATCAAAGGGATGAACAAATGTTCCTCTGTTAAACCCCTTATTAACCCTTAATTTACTCCAATCAGCCTTAATTAACTCCCTATTCTCCTCCATTTAATTATTATTTTCCTGCTTTTTTTCTTTTGTTCATGTCTGTTTTATAAACAATAAACAATTAAAACTTTTTTTTGTTTGCTTTGTTAGTGAATATTTTTGCACATATATATTAACATATATTTACACATTTCACATTGAAAAAGTGCTAAAATAAAAAAATAAAAATCAATTTATTTCATTTGTAAATAACTTTTCAATGCTTTTGTACCATTGCTGACAGCTGAAGTTAAAACAAAACAGTTGTGGTAAGTATCGGTAATTGGTATCAACAAGTACTAAAACAAAGTATCAGCACTTGTACACATTGTAAAAAAAATGGTATTGGTGCATCCCTAGATGGAATAGTTCCCCAAAGGGCCAGATAAAGGTGAGCAAAGGTCCACATTTGGCCCCTGGGCCACAGTTTGGAGGCAACTCTTTGAGAGTATATACCCCCTTCCAGGTGCTCATACATTTAGGTATACTGAGTCATTTTTTAAAATTTCTTGTTTTATATTCAGCTTCTTCGCCTTTTACCTCTTCACCTGGCTGGGCGCTCCTTACCTGATGTATGATGCCTTTGCAAGCACCAAGGTTATACCTGACCAGAAGGCAAATTCCTGTGACCATCACAATGTGGTTGGTGGTCGGGAAGTCCACGATATGGTCAGTGCTCCCCTCCTAAGCAGTACATTGTAAATGGAGGGCTCCATGTTGAAGCCCCATGGTGCTCACAATTTTTCACATGGGTGGCGGTAAAAACAGGCAGCCGAGCCATGGGTTTTAGCACCCTCCAGCTGACTACTTTAATGCGGAAGTAAACTGCTGAAAAAAAACAAACAAACCTGCAAGACAATGGCATAATGTGCTAGTATGCATCACATACTAGCACATTATGAAATACTCACCTTAGAACAAAGCCCTCTTCGCTGGGAGGGCTGACATCTTCTCCCGTCCTTATTGCAGGATCACGGCTCTGGATACTTCGGTTCCGGCAAGAAGCTCTGAAGATCCGGAACGGTATGCCGGACCTTCAGAGCACATGCGCCACTGACATCAGCGGCTGCATGCAAGGTGAATATCTCCTAAATGGGGCACGTTTAGAAGATATTCATTTTACCTACAGGCTTACCTTTCAGGTAAAAATAACAAAGTGGGGTATACAACCACTTTAAAGTGTTACTAAACCCACAACAGTAAAATCAGTCTGTATATGCAGTAAAGCATGCTTGTTATACTCACTGTGGAACCTAAGGGGTTAATCCTCTGTATTGTGTAATAAGGCTGTTTGATCCTGTCTTTTCTGAACCTCCCCTTCTTCCACAGTCCCCAATCCATCTGCTGATAGTACTTGGAGGCACTCCGCACATGCTCAGTTTGGTGTGTATTGCTAGAGAGTTTTTTTTTTTTTCTTGGGATGGTGCATGTGATCAGCACAGAGCCAATGAGCACTGTCCAGACAGAGGGTCAGGGGTCCTGCACCCTTAGACCCCATACACACTATTAGATTTTCTGCAGATTTTTGTCTTCAGATTTACCAAAACCATGTAGTGTAAGGGCCTGCCTGATTGCATACAAATTGAAACTCTTAAGGTTTGACCTCATATTATATGGTTTTGGTAAATCTGAAGACAAAAATTTGCAGAAAATCTAATAGTGTGTATGGGGCTTTATAGGACAGCCAGAGGAGAATGAAAATTCCTCCTACAATCTTTAACCAGACACTGATAGAAGTAACAAGACTGCTATATACTGCTAATGAGAAAAGGTATTTAGCAGTTTATATTTACTAAAATGATTACGTTTCCATGTTCTGTGTACTTTGGGAGACCAGATATAGTGAATGCAGAGTCCTGGGTTTAGTAACACTTTGAGGCTAAACAGCAGCCAGCGGAGGCGGTTCACATGCTGTGGCTGTGTGATGCTTTGTGTAACAGGCCCCAGCAACTTTAACGCAGCATGCCGCGTTGCCAGGTGGCTCCTCTTGTCAAATTCAGCCAGATTTTTTTTAACCACTTCAGCCCCGAAAAGATTTACCCCCTTCCTGACCAGAGCACTTTTTGCGATTCGGCACTGCGTCACTTTAACTGAAAATTGCGCGGTCGTGCGACGGGTTACCCAAACAAAATTGACGTCCTTTTTTGCCCACAAATAGAGCTTTCTTTTGGTGGTATTTCATCACCTCTTCGGTTTTTATTTTTTGCGCTATAAACAAAAAAAGATCGACAATTTTGAAATAAAAGCAATATTTTTTACTTTTTGCTATAATAAATACCCCCCAAAAATATATAAAAAACAATTTTTTTCCTCAGTTTAGGCTGATACGTATTCTTCTACATGTTTTTGGTAAAAAAAATCGCAATAAGCGTATATTGATTGGTTTGCGCAAAAGTTATAGCGTCTACAAATTAGGAGATAGTTTTATGGCATTTTTATTTTTTATTAGTAATGGCGGTGATCTGCGATTTTTATCGTGACTGCGACATTATGGCGGACACATCGGACACTTTTGACACCATTTTGGGACCGTTGTCATTTATACAGCAGTCAGTGCTATAAAAATGCACTGATTACTGCGTAAATTACACTGGAAGGGAAGGGGTTAAACACTAGGGGGCCATCAAGGGGTTAAGTGTGTCCTAGGGAGTGATTCTAACTGTAGGGGGGATGGGCTTCCAGTCACATGACAGCGATCACTGCTCTCGATGACAGAGAGCAGTGATCTCTGTCATATCACAAGGCAGAACGGGGAAATGCCTTGGTCGCGGGCACCCGGCAGACATCGAGTCCGCAGGACCCGCGGTCACGGAGCACATAGTGCTCCCACAATGTACCTGTACGCCCTTTTGTCCACCCGTGCCATTCTGCCGATGTATATCGTTGTGCGGCGGTCAGGAAGGGGTTAATGGAGCCTCAGTTTTACCTTACCCTACAACAGCTGGAGGAGGCTGTTCACATGTTGTGGCTGTGATACATTGGGGTTGATTTACTAAGAATCTGGAGCAGCTGTGCACGGTAGCCAATCAGTTCCTAACCTTAGCTTGTTCAATTAAGCTTTGACAATAAAACCTGGAAGCCGATTGGTTTCTTTGCACAGCTGCACCAGATTTTGCACTCTCCAGTTTTAGTAAATCTCCTCCCATTGTGTCACGGCTGAGTGGCACCGCCTGTCAAATTCAGCCATTTGTTTTAATGGGGCCTCAGTTTTACCGCCCTAGCCACCCACTTTAAGGCTAAACAACAGCCATAGGAGGCTGTTCACATATGCCACCACCACATGCATCATGGCCGTGGCAAATTTAACACAAAATGTCAAGTTTCCAGGCAGCAAAAACGTAGCCAGTCAATTCAATGTAGCCAGTCTGAAACCTCAAACCAAACTTTTAGCTCCATTATAAACTGCCATACTGCAGAAAAAATAAAAACGGGTAATGGGAGGCGGCAGGATCACCTTCTAAACGCCTAACAACAGCTTCATAGCTGAAAAGCAATCCACCACTGATTGCTTTTCAGAACTTTGGCTAGCATGAACCTATCCTTACAGCATGTCCTCAGTCTTCCAGGATGTGTGACACTGGGCATCAGTTAACCTGGGAAAACTGAGGACATCTAGTGGCGAAGAAGAGGTAATGCAGCGGATAATTCTGTATTGAATAAAGAGTATTGCAGCATGAGCAGCTTTTTTTTTTTTTTTACCACTGCATGGGGGGACCATATGTTAAAAATAAAATTGCCCTGGAGTAGGATTTGTTGTGATAACTCAGTTGCATTAAACTGTGTTAAGTCTCACGATAATGTGTGCTGAGCTATGGCAACCCATTCATTTTAATGGGCTTCCAACACACCTCAACCAGCAAAAACTGCACCTGACCTCCTCTTAAGGAAGCAACATTCAGCAATGAGCAATAGTGTGTTTCTGTGTGTTGCAATGGGCTATAGTGCAGGTGCGTTGCCTTAAAGTGGTTGCAGACTCTTCCACTACACACATACTAAAGAGATCACCGGCCCACCTATTTAGATATCTCAGTTTTATGTGGATATAGGAAGATTGACTCACCCATGTGCTTATTTTTACTGCACAGTTCCTTAAAGGGGTTGTAAACCCTCACATATACCCAGCAAAGGGACTGGCCTCAGGTGATACACAGAGATAAAAGAAATACTCCTATATAAGTTGTACCTGTTTACCCGAAGTCCTCTCTTCTCTACAACCATTCAAAGTCCAAAATGTATAAAGCTTGTTTGAGCTGTCTTAAAAGTAAGGGTGGAGAGCTGAAATTACACACTGCAGAGATCAGTGAGAAGAGCGCTGAGAGCTGATTGGAGGGAAGGGACACACCCCCCCTTCACACAGCACACAGGAACAGAGCTGAGGCTGTCAATCCCAGGTTGTGTGCTGGAGCTCCTATACCCATCACTATTTTTCTCTTGGTGTCAGGAAAACATGTCAGAAGTGAAATCATGCTGATGGCAGAGAAAGGAAGCAACAGACAGAAATGACAGTGCTCTGGATTGATACAAGTACACACTATAGAGGGATATGCTTTGTTCATATTTTATGTCTGAGGTTTACAACCACTTTAAAGCAGGGTTCCACCCAAAAGTGGAACTTCCACTTGTTCGTCTCCTCCGCAAAGGGGGGAGCATGGACCTATTTTTGACAGTTCCCCTTCCCCACTACCGGGAGACGGGGCTCCTCCTCCTTCCTCCACCGTCGTGCCAATCAGAAGGCACAGGCCAAAAGGCTTCATTGCTGGGTTCCCTTACCGGCAATGGCGGCGGCTGCACCCAATAGCCGATCCGAAGATCGGCTGCAGTACCAACATCGCGGGCTCCAGGACAGGTAAGTGTCAATATATTAAAAGTCAGCAGCTGCAGTATTTGTAGTGGCTGACTTTTAATTGTTCGTGGGGTGGGTGGACCTCCACTTTAATACCATACCATTCAAAACACCCCACCAGTGGCGTCGCTAGGGGGTGGCTTTTGGGGCTATAGCCCAGAATCTGGGGCCCATAGCCCCGAGTCTTTGCAGGGGTCCCCAAGGGGAGGGGAGGCTTTCTGGGGACCATGATTTAAGGGGGAGGCTTTATTGGGACCCTAATGTAAGGGGGGCTCTCTGGGAACCCTGATGTAAGGAGGAGGCTCTCTGGGGACCCTGATGTAAGGAGGAGGCTCTCTGGGGACTCTGATGCAAGAAGAAGGCTCTCTGGGGACCCTGATGTAAGGGGGGGCTCTCTGGGGAACCTGATGTAAGGGGGGGGCTCTCTGGGAACCCTAATGTAAGGGGGGCTCTCTTGGGACCCTAATGTAAGTGGGGGGCTCTCTGGGGATATATACACACACACGTATATTATATACATGTGTATGCCCATCCAAGTGTATAACTTTCTTTACTACGCTGCTATGGGCTCTAGCCCCAGATCTTTTGTAGACCTAGCAACGCCCCTGCACCCCATTAATGCATGGAATGCATCTTCTCAATGCTGAGATTTGAACCCGACCTTAATGCGGAACTTCAGTAATTATTTCATCTTTCCATTTATTAAATCTTCTGCCCTTGTTGTTGTTTTAACTTTGGATAGTAAAACATTTTTTTTCTGCCAGTAAATACCTTATACAGCCCACTTCCTGTTACTTGTCTAGTCATTAGCCTAAGCCAGTGATGGAGAACCTTGGCACCCCAGATGTTTTGGCACTACATTTCCCATGATGCTCAACTACACTGCAGAGTGCACGAGCATCATGGGAAATGTAGTTCCAAAACAGCTGGGGTGCCAAGGTTCGCCATCACTGGCCTAGGCTAATGACATCATGCACAGCTCTCTCTCTCACTCTCCTGAGAGTTTGCCAGGAAGGGAGGGGGGATGAGCCATAAGAGAATCAATGAGAGCTGCAGAGCTGGGGGTGTGCCTCTGTGTGTCTGTGTAAATCCAGGAAGTGAACAGGCAGCAGCTTCAGCTGCCCACAGTTAAAATGGCTGCAGTCAGACTCAGCGGAGGGAGATTTCTGTAGAATATTTGGCAAGTGCAGAATCACAGTATATATAAAATAATATGCAAAGTGGTTGGAGGGAAGCTCGAGAATGGCAAAGATGTTTTTATTACAAATGATGTGAGCAGACTGAAGTTCCTCTTTAAAGGTAAAGTTAAAGGAGCCCTTTACTGGAGGAATATGCAGACTGCCATGCTAGCTGAAAATGTTAGTTGCCTGGCTGTCACGCTGATCTGGTCTCATCTCTGACCCAGCAATTATACAGACCAGATGTTCAGAATTAATTATTACAGCTAGAACCAGCCAGGCACCTAACATCAGAAGGAGGCCAGCAATAGCTATCCCTCCTATCCCCTTCAATACAGGCTTCTCTTAATCTCAGGACCAACACACACAGTCATAGTGATCCACTGGATGGAAACCAACTGCCAAGGTAATTAGTGCAGAGGAAGAAGTGAGACTAAAAACTTGAGATCCACATTCATTTTCATTCCACTTAAATTAAAGTGGATGTAAACCCAATGTCATCCTTTCTAAACTCCTGCCATAGGGGTTATCTATAAGGATATACATGCCTCCTGCATGTAGCTTTACCTGTCAAATGTCTCCCCTCTGTCTGTTATGAGACCCGAAAAACTGCAGATTCTGTTGGTGGAGTAAAGTAAAAAAGAAAAAGCTGCGCTATCAAATAAAACAAACTCAGACTAAAAATAACTGCAGCTGCTAGCACACAACAAACCAAGTCTCCAATAGTGTAAAAATAAAACAAGTGCAGCGCTAATCTATAAGTAGAAATAAACAACTATGTGACTCTATATAACTAAAGTCAAGTGACAAAGGTAAAAAAAAATGACATTTCTGGAATGTGCAAGTTAGTGTCTCTGGACAAAGTGGCAATTCAAAAAAGTCTGTAGACAGTGGAATCAGAAGGTCCTCTCCAAAGCAAGGGAGTATCAGTGTCTTTAAGGGGCTATGGGCACTTATAAGAGGGCGACCTTAAGTTGCAATAACACTCCAATCTTCAAGACAAAAGGTGGGTACTCTTACCGGATCAGTAGGATGCATCTACCGTATAGCAGTGCGTCAGTAAGGCGAAAAGGAGTAGTCATCCAGGATATCAAACCAGGTAAGGTCTTCCGGGTCCCGACCACCAATGGAAGCGTGGTTGTCCTAGGCAGGCTATGGATCTCCACTACACCCGATCTCCGATACCGGAATCAATCAATCAAAGGCAGATGGTTCTTAGTGAGCCCATGGAGGAAAAGAAAAAGGGACTCCACATAGTGTAGATCAAAATGGGGTTTAATAACCCAAAAAATGTACAAAATGTAGGAGATCACGAACAAATAAAAAGCAGAAAATAGCAATGTGGGAAGCTAGAGTAGCTGTGGGTGGGTCTGTTGTCTGGAGCTCGGTGGGTGGAGTCAGTAGACTCCCCGCCCACCTCTACACTCCCCTTGTCAATATGCATTTTCTCCTGTGTATTTCTTACACTGAACTTCTGCTATGATCTCTAACATCCAATGAAAAGACAGGAAAGTAACCACATGACTTCAGCATGCCAAATCATGCCGAGGTGTGATACAGCCAATCCTTGCAGAGCTGCTGAAGAAAGGAGTGGGGGAGGGAATTAAAAAATAATACATGTCTTAGGCTAGTGCACGAGATATGTAAATCACCTGTCACTCACAGCAAGGGGGAGGATTTGACAAAGTTTTTCTCTGTTTGTCAAGATTTATCTCACTGAACAATAAAAGAGGATTGCTCAGAGCTGGACTAACTCTTTGTGGCAAGACTGGGCTCAAATGATAGGAAATCTTATACTCTACATTATGACATCAAAAAAAAATATTTTTTTTTAAAATTTCCGGTTTACATCCACTTTAACCGCTTGCCGACCGCCTCACGCAGATATACTGCGGCAGAAGGGCACGTACAGGCAGAATCACGTTCCTTGTACGCTCCCCCTTAAGAGGTGGCCAGCGGGCGCGCGCTCCCGCCCGCGGCAAGCTCCGTGAGTCGGGTCGCGGGTCCCGCGGACTTGATCGCCGCGGGGATACCCGCGATCGCCTCACAGGGAGGAAGAACGGGGAGATATTAATGTAAACAAGCATCTCCCCGTTCTGCCTAGTGACAGTGTCACTGTTCTCTGCTCGCTGTCATCAGAGCAGAGATCAATGATATGTCACACACAGCCCACCACCCCTACAGTTAGAAACACGCCCCTAGGACACACTTAACCCCTACACTGCCACCTAGTGGTTAACCCCTTCACTGCCAGTGTCATTTACACAGGAATCAGTGCATTTGTATAGCACTGATTGCTGTATAAATGACAATGGTCCCAAAAATGTGTCAAAAATGTCCGATGTGTCCGCCATAATGTCGCAGTCACAATAAAAATCGCAGATCACCGCCATTACTAATAAAAAAAAAATAATAAAAATGCCATAAAACTATCCCCTATTTTGTAGACGCTATAACTTTTGCGCAACCAATCAATATATGCTTATTGCGATTTTTTTTACCAAAAATATGTAGAAGAAGACGTATCGGCCTAAACTGAGGATAAAATTTTTTTTCTATATATTTTTGGGGGATATTTATTATAGCAAAAAGTAAAAAATAATGCGTTTTTTTCAAAATTGTCGCTCTTTTTTTGTTTATAGCGCAAAAAATAAAAAGCGCAGGGGTGATCAAATACCACCAAAAGAAAGCTCTATTTGTGGGAAAAAAAAGGACGTCAATTTTGTTTGGGAGCCACGTCGCACGGCCGCGCAATTGTCAGTTAAAGCAACACAGTGCCAAATCGCAAAAAGTGCTCTGGTCAGGAAGGGGGCAAATCCTTCCGGGGCTGAAGTGGTTAATGTAATGTTTTTATCACATTGGATATGAACTAAAATGAATTAAATGTAAAAAAATCAATTTAAGCCAACAAAACGATTCCCGCGCGAGAGAGGAAATTCCAGCGGGAAAAGGACACGCTAAGTAAATGTTGACTTTCAACCACATTTATTTTTGCCATTCCTTGCAGTTCAGGAGAGAATACGGAGGCTTGTTTAATAGTTCAGCTTGTGGTTACTCTACAAAGTGAGTCCGTTTGTAAAACGATCATAGCCCCATGAAATCCACTCTAAAAATTAGACTCGCCGGGAGGGGAAGTACTACAGATGTACAGCCAGCACACATATCGCCTGTATTATAACCATACATGTGAACCTTAAATGGATGACATTGTGTTTGAGTGCTGAGTATCAATAATATTCGCCCCGTTTTTTTTTTTTAATTCAATTAATTTTTCACCTTTTTTTTCATTTTTGTTTCATATCATCACTGCTGATCTCCTGCAGCCTCCTTGCAAGCACTTTAGGTTTATATACAATATCTCACAAAATTGAGTACACCCCTCACATTTTTTGTAAATATTTTAATATATCTTTTCATGTGACAACACTGACTGCCGGTTCACACAGGGGCGACTTGTCAGGCGACCTAGCCGCCTGACAAGTCGCCTCCCGTTCTGTACAATGGAACCGTTCTAATAGGAGCGACGCAAGTCGCTCCCACTTATAAAAAGGTTCCTGTACTACTTTGGGGGCGACTTGAGGCGACTTGCATACAGAAGTCGTTTTGCAAGTCGCCGTGGAAGTCGTGTGCAGGTCGCCTCGGTGAGGCGACCTGCAAGTCGTGCCGCCCCTGTGTGAACCGGGGCTTAAGAAATTACACTTTGCTACAATGTAAAGTAGTGAGTGTACAGCTTGTATAACAGTGTAAATTTGCTTTCCCCTCAAAATAACTCAACACACAGCCGTTAGAGTCTAAACCTGCTGGCAACAAAAGTGAGTACACCCCTAAGTGAAAATGTCTGAATTGAGTCCAATTAGCCATTTTCCCTCCCTGGTGTCATGTGACTTGTTAGTGTTACAAGGTCTCAGGTGTGAATGGAGAGCAGGTGTGTTAAACTTGTGTTATCGCACTCACTCTCTCATACTGGTCACTGGAAGTTCAACATGGCACCTCATGGCAAAGAACTCTCTGAGGATCTGAAAAAAAGAATTGTTGCTCTACATAAAGATGGATTAGCCTATAAGAAGATTGCCAAGACCCTGAAACTGAGCTGCAGCACGGTGGCCAAGACCATACAGCGATTTAACAGGACAGGTTCCACTCAGAACAGGCCTCACCATGGTCGACCAAAGAAGTTGAGTGCACGTGCTCAGCGTCATATCCAGAGGTTGTCTTTGGGAAATAGATGTATGAGTGCTGCCAACATTGCTGCAGAGGTTGAAGGGGTGGGGGGGGGGGTCAGCCTGTCAGTGCTCAAACCATACGCCGCACACTGCATCAAATTGGTCTGCATGGCTGTCGTCCCAGAAGGAAGCCTCTTCTAAAGATGATGCACAAGAAAGCCTGGAAACAGTTTGCTGAAGACAAGCAGACTAAGGACATGGATTACTGGAACCATGTCCTGTGGTCTGATGAGACCAAGATAAACTTATTTGGTTCAGATGGTGTCAGAAGCATGTGTGGCAGCAACCAGGTGAGGAGTACAAAGACAAGTGCGTCTGGCCTACAGTCAAGCATGATGGTGGGAGTGTCATGGTCTGGGGCTGAATGAGTGCTGCTGGCACTGGGGACCTACAGTTCATTGAGGGAACCATGAATTCCAACATGTACTGTGACATACTGAAGCAGAACATGATCCCCTCCCTTTGGAGACTGGGCCTCAGGGCAGTATTCCAATGTGATAACAAACCCCAAACACACCTCCAAGATGACCACTGCCTTGCTAAAGAAGCTGAGGATAAAGGTGATGGACTGGCCAAGCATGTCTCCAGATGTAAACCCTATTGAGCATCTGTGGGGCATCCTCAAACGGAAGGTGGAGGAGCGCATGAAGGAGTGGAAGAGGACTCCAGTGGCAACCCGTGAAGCTCTGGTGAACTCCATGCCCAAGAGGGTTAAGGCAGTGCTGGAAAATAATGATGGCCACACAAAATATTGACACTTTGGGCCCATTTTGGACATTTTCACTTAGGGGTGTACTCACGTTTGTTGCCAGCGGTTTAGACATTAATGGCTGTGTGTTGAGTTATTTTGAGGGGACAGCAAATTTACACTGTTATACAAGCTGTACACTCACTACTTTACATTGTAGCAAAGTGTCATTTCTTCAGTGTTGTCACATAAAAAGATAGAACAAAATATTTACAAAAATGTGAGGGGTGTACTCACTTTTGTGAGATACTGTACAAGATATTTTTTCCCTGGTGGAGCAAGTTGGAGAATGCTTTAAGTTTTGCTTTTTTTTCCTTCCTCTGGATCAAATGTGGATAAAGGGATCTATATATGGAGGTTTTCTAATTATTCATTTTTTTCCTATTGGTTGAACTAGATGGATTTGGCTCTTTTTTTAACCCATGTAACTATACATTTCAGCATCTGATGTAGGCAGGCTTCCTGATGATGACAACACTGGACTATGCTAGTGTAGTCCATCCAGGGTGTGTGCCATTACATGTGATATGGAAAGGAAGTCCTAAAAGTCGCACATCACAGCAAACCCCTTTAAGGGTCCTTTCACACGGGCGATACGGCTGGCAGACTCCACTTTGCTCAGCGGGGGATCGATCCGCTGATCCCACGGATGACAGGTCTGTCTCTGCTCACTGTGCAGAGACGGTCCTGTCAGAACCCCGCTCTCCTCTAGGGGGAGATTGGATGAAAATGGAGCAGCTGTCTGTTTTCAACCGATCCCATCCAATCCGCCAGACGGATGGAAAATAGGGTTTTCATCTATCCTGCCTGGACTTCACAGACATGATCGAATCGGATAGCAGCGGACACCGCTGACATCCGCCACTCCATCAGGCGGACCTGATCGGAAAGCCCGTGTGAAAGGGGCCTGAGGAGGTGTAGGATAGCCTCACCCCAACTTAGGCCACAACACGTCGGTTGGTATATGAATATCTATCCTGTTGTTCCCACTGTATCATGCTCCTTTCCCTGTCATATGACCTGAATAATATGAATTCTCTCTTGTAGAATGCAATATCTTTTGTGATCTCCTATGCTTATACTCCCTGATGAAGGGACCGATCTTGTGCCGAAACGTGTTGGATTCATAGAAGAAAGACCACGAATGCTCCAACAGTCATTCTATGTTTTGTGACCATGTAATTTATTGGTGATGTATACACCTTTTATACTTGTAATAATAAACTCTGATATTTTTTATATACATCTGTGTCTTCATCAGTTGCCCTTAAGTTCCCAATAGTACTGGAGGATACTTATAACTTTTACTCCAGGTTTGGGAGGGCGTTGATGGAGGTCCTACCAGATCCCCGCCTCCTGGGGCGCGCATCCGGCACACTCTGTAAATGCTAATCACAGATCATGGTAAGGGGTCAATTACTATGGCCCTTTACCATTTGATCAGCTGTGTCCAATCATAGCTGATCACATGTAAACAGACTTGCTGGTAATGGGCAGGCTTTTTCTCCGATGCTGCATTTGTGTGAGGAAAAGAGAGCTGTTAACCAGCAAGACTGTCATTACATTGTTTACACTGATAATCATTGCACTGATCATCACTGCCATGATTATCAGTGCCCATCAATGACCTTCAAGTGATAGTAAAGCCTTGTTTTTTTTTTTTTTTAAATAACAAACATGTTATACTTTCCTGCTTTGTGTAATGGTTTTGCACAGAGCAGCCCGGATCCTCCTCTTCTTGGGTCCTGGCTCCTCCCTCCTGCCGGAAGCCCACGGAGCAAGCAGCGACATAAGTGTTAGCATGTTAGCCAATCACAGCCCATCTGTACCATGTGATTAGCTTTGACCAATAACAGCTAATCACAACAAAACAAACTGAATGAATCAGTTTCATTCAGTGAAATGCTTGCTTATAGCAATGTAATTTACTACTAAAAGGCAAACATAATGTGTAAAAAAAATTAAAAAAAAAATTCTGATCAACTTCCCAGAGTAGTACAATTATACTATGGTCCATGTATGAAGTGAAGTGGGTTAAAAAAAAAATCGTAAAAAAAAAAAGGAAAAAATTTAATAAAAATAATAAATAAAAGAGAATGATAACTTCCCTGATCACCACCACACCAGTTATATGATGATGCAGTTGGATGCTGCACGGTGACAGTATGTAAAAAAAAAACTGCGAACATTTTTTTTTTCTATTTCTTTATTTTCCAAAAAATTATGACAAAAAATGACAACTTCAAAAAAACGCACCATGCCTCTTACTAAATACCTTGGACTGTCTACTTTCCAAAAAGGGGTCTTCTGTAGTGTCCTGACATTTTTGGGCTTCAAGAAATGAGATAGGCCGTCAGTATATCAGGATTGATCAATTTTCAGATATATACCATAGTTTGTGGACTCTATAACTTTCACACAGACTAAATAAAAAAAAAACACTGATTTGGGTTATTTTCACCAAAGAAATGTAGCAGAATACATTTTGGCCTAAATTTATGAAGAACAATTATTTATTTGCAAAATTTTATAACAAATGAAGAGAAACGGTTTTTTTTTTTTTTGTTTGTTTTTTTCAAACTTTTCAGTCTTTTTTCGTTCATGAAAAAAAAACACACAAAAAAAAACAGTGGTGATTAAATAAAACCAAAAAAAAACTCTAGTAGTGTGAACAAAATGAAAAAAAAATATATATATATATATATTATTGGTGCAGTGTTGCAATTGTCATTCAAAGTGTGAGAAAATTGGCCTGGGCAGGAAGGGGGTAAAAGTATTGAAGTGATTAAGGCTTGTCTGGCTTGGGTCATTGCTAATGGTGTCCCAGTGCTGTCCATTTTCTGTCCTACTGCTGAAGGGACTGTTCTGCCCAGTGGAGAGTGTCCTCACATTCATGTTTTAGTGTTCTGGATTAGGATATCCTACAGCTCCCAGAACCCCATCCAAGTTAATATGCAATAATTTTTTAAAAAGGCATCCCCTAGACTGTTTTTTGGAGGCAGTGGAGTAAAAGTTGCTGAATGCTGCTACACAGTGGTAAAGGACCCCCGGGACACAAATTAGTGGCCCTTGCGTGGGTAGCGCTACACTTATATGAGATTTTAGTTATTAGGTTTACATCTATTTTAAAGTGATTTTTTTTGTGACTTTCACATTTCTAAATGGCTGATCTTCCATGTTTTTATTGTAATATAGATATTTGCAGATTAGCCACTAGAGGGAGCTTTGTATTTGACTTAGCCTTACTCTGTATGACCCCTTTATGCCAGTGGGGGGGGCACTTTAAATGAGTCGTGACGCCTGAGGCTCCCAATTATGGGGCACAGTGATTGGTTGCACAGTTCTGACGTCATCAAGAGCCCATCCTCCCAGCTCCTGATTGTCGGTAGTTGATCGTGAGCTGTTGGTGACAGTTCTGGAGGCGCCGATACAGCACACCCTCGAACAAGACAGAGGGGGATATTTTCTAAAACTGGGGGATGCATTATCTGGTGCAACTGTGCATGGTAGCCAATCAGCTTCTTACTTCAGCTCATTCAATTAAGCATTGACAATAAAACCTTGAAGCTGATTGGCTACCATGCACAGCTGCGCCAGATTTTGCACTCTCCAGTTTTAGTAAATCAATGCAAGTGACACATATATTGAGTGGCTGGGCATTAGGGCCCACCTGCTCTGGTGCCATATTGCTGTTATAAAGGGGTTAAAGTAGAACTGTGGCCAGCCTATGGGCATTCACATTTCTCAACATTTACATCAGAAAGTACCTTCAGTTTTATTTCGGCAGCTCAACTTATTTTTCTTAATGGCAACGGCTCCTCCGATATCTTGTACCTGTATTACAGGTCAGTGGGACTCTCCCCTATGGAGTCTCAGACAGCAGACACGTGCATATTGTTTTGTTACAAATCGAAATTCGGACAAAATTTTCGTAATTCTGAGATTTGGTTGTATACAATTTCAACTAATCCGAAATAAATTATCAAAAAAAAATATTCGAATTTAAATAATTATTTTTTTTTAAATGAATTCTAAATGAAAACATATTGCAATAAATACAGTAAGGTATAAAAGTGAAATAAGATGATGACTCCTACTTAGGCTGCTGAATAGAATAATATAAAACAAAAGAATTGAAATTAAAAGAATGACTATTTCTCCTTTTATTTTTAGGATTGGCAGTCCCATCCTCAGTGGTCACTGGCCCCTCCCCCCATGTGCTTTAACTCCTCCCTTTTTGGAGGTAATGATCTCCAGAACCTTTGGTGGATGCCGGGCAGGACAAAAGACTACTGAATGCTGTACCTCATTATGGTATTGTTATGCTTATCATTGTCCAACTGATCACGAGCAGGGCCGTTTTTAAGGCAGGGCAAAAGGGGCAGCTGCCCTGGGCCCTGTCATTGTTGTGGGGCCCAAAGCAGCTACCTCATACTTGCCAACTATCCTGGTTTAAATTCCCTTGAGGTTTTAGTCCTGTGCTGTGTCCCGATATCTCAGTGTGAAGTGCTGCTACTAATGCTGCCCAGCTCTTCCCTATTGTTGTGTACAGATGACTCACCTGCAGACCCTGTGTTTACATGTAAATTACCGGCAGTCATATGTAAATAGTGACAGCATTCATATGTAAATAGTGGCGGCCGGCAGCATTGATATGTATATCATGCCCCCCTGAGGTCATATCCACAGTAATTTCTAGCAACCAATCAACAAGCAGAAATCATTGGCTGTAGCCTCTAGCAACTAATCAGTGAGCCGTAATGTGTGCTGTAACCTCTAGCAACCAGTCAGTGAGCAGTAATGATACACTGTAACCTCTGGCAACCAATCGCAATAGCTGCCTGATCTGATTCAGTAAACTGATTTTGAGTCTAGCTGCTATTTATTGTATATCTCAGAGTAGGTGGAGAGCAAAACTGCATGGGGGGGCCCCAAGAAAAGTTTTGCCCAGGGTCCAATCAATATTAAAGACGGCCCTGATCAGGTACCTGGTTTAGCACCCTTCCAATTGGTCCAAAATAAAATACTAGGTGGCAGAACGCAGACGCCTACCCCCCTTGTTTGAGGAGGGAGGCTGTCTACATTGAATGGATACAGGATGCTATGATGTCATAGGGACTCAGAATATAGATCAAAATGTCAATAATTTTGATGAGAAGTTGTCTTACTCTGCGGTGACGAGTTATAAGGTTTTAATTATATATTACTTAAAAGAAGAAAGCAGACACTATCCCCCCCATTGTTTAGGGGGGAGAGGTACCTCTACACCGACCGATTGTCCGTTGAAGGACCGGGAGCGGAGTAGGGGTACAAAGTACTAAAAGGACACACTTACTAATTATAGAAAATACGAGGTAAAGCTGAAATTGGTATAGATATGTAAAGATTTGTTTTCATAGATTGATTGTAAGCCTATATATATCATAATATTGCAGGAAACATAAGCTGATTGACTGTATATTTGGATAATAATATGTCCTTGGCAACGTAATTTAATGTATGTTTTTGTTTTTGTTTTAAGGAAGAGTTTTTTCTCTTCTTATGTGTTAAAAATCAATAAAATAATCTGATTTAAAAAAAAAAAAAAGACGGCCCTGATCACGAGTAACTGATTTATATAAATATGTGTTAAAAATCAATATGATTGTGAATTACAATTTATGACATATGTTGAAATTTTATTATACAGTGCATCCAGAAAGTATTCACAGCGCTTCACTTTTTCCACATTTTGTTATGTCACAGCCTTATTTCAAAATGGATTAAATGCATTATTTCCCTCTAAATTCTGCAAACAATACCCCATAATGACAAAGTTTGTTTGAAATCTTTGCAAATTTATAAAAAAATAAAAAAATCTCATGTACATAAGTATTCACGGCCTTTGCTCAATACTTTGTTGAAGCACTTTTGGCACCAATTACAGCCTCCCTCGATCCTGACTAGTCTCCCAGTTCCTGCCGCTGGAAATCATCCCCACAGCATGATGCTGCCACCACCATGCTTCACTGTAGGGATGGTATTGGCCAGGTGATGAGCGGTGCCTGGCTTCCTCCAGACATGACAGTTGCCATTCAGGCCAAATAGTTCAATCTTTGTTTCATCAGACCAGAGAATTTTGTTTCTCATGATCTGAGAGTCCTTCAGGTGCCTTTTGGCAAACTCCAGGCGGGCTGTCATTTGCCCTTTTACTGAGGAGTGGCTTCTGTCTGGACACTTTCCCATACAGGACTGATTGGTGGAGTGCTGCAGAGATGGTTGTTCTTCTGGAAGGTTCTCCTCTCTCCACAGAGAAACGCTGGAGTTCTGTCAGAGTGACTATCGGGTTCTTGGTCACCTCCCTGACTAAGGCCCTTCTCCCCCGATCACTCAGTTTGGCCGAGCGGTCCATTCTAGGAAGAGTCCTGGTGGTTCCAAACTTTTTCCATTTCCGGATGATTGAGGCCACTGTGCTCATTGGGACCTTCCATGCTGCATACAGTTTTTCTTTACCCTTCCCCAGATCTGTACCTCGATACAATCCTGTCTCGGAGGTCTACAGACACAGTTCCTTGGACTTCATGGCTTGGTTTGTGCTCTGACATGCACTGTTAACTGTGGGACCTTATATATACAGGTGTGTGCCTTTCCAAATCATGTCCAATCATCTGAATTTACCACAGGTGGACTCCAATCTAGTTGTAGAAACATCTCAAGGATGATCAGTGGAAACCGGATGTACCTGAGATCAATTTTGAGCGTCAAGGCAAAGGCTGTAACTACTTCTTTCACGTTGTCATTATGGGGTACTGTTTGTAGAATTTTGAGGGAAATAATGAATTTAATCAATTTTGGAATAAGGCTGTAACATAACAAAATGTGAAAAAAGTGAAGTGCTGTGAATACTTTCCGCATGCACTGTAGAGATGTGATACTCCATACACCCCTGATGAAGGTTTCTCTGAAACGTGTCGGGTAAAGGAAGACACATTGTGCCATTCATTATACTCAGGACAGTTAGTGTATTAACAATATTGTATGCCATACTCATGTTTTTACATTTTTTTTTATTTCGTACCAATAAAACCGTTTTACTTTTTACACGTATATGCATTTGTTGTTACAATAGTGCCTCATAAAGTCTCACTAAGGGGAATGTACAATTTTCTCAGTTAGCCTATCAGGGATGTGGCACTGATCAGAACATATCCACCATTATAGATAGTAAAACTTCTGCTGTGATTAGTCATGGATGTCCGCTGGTACCTGCTGATCGTCGGAAAGAGAGGCTGGACAAGGCAGATCTCTGTCCTAACAGCGGGAATGTGATGGATTGTGTTTCCTTGCAAAGCTGCCACCACCATGTTTCACAGTGGAGATGGTGTGTTCAGGATGCTGTGCAGTGTTAGTTTTCCGCCACACATAGTGTTTTGCTTTTAGGCAGAAAAGTTCAATTTTGGTATCATCTGATCAGAGCACCTTCTTCCACATGTATGCTGTGTCCCCCACATGGCTTCTTGCAAACTGCAAACAAGACTTCTTATGTCTTTCTTTCAACAATGTCTTACTTCTTGTCACTCTTCCATAAAGGCCAGATTTGTGGAGAACACGACTAATAGTTGTCCTGTGGACAGATTCTCCCACCTGAGCTGTGGATCTCTGCAGCTCCTCCAGAGTTACCATGGGCCTCTTGGCTGCTTCTCTGGTTAATGCTCTCCTTGCCCGGACTGTCCGTTTAGGTGGACGGCCATGTCTTGGTAGGTTTGCAGTTGTGCCATACTCTTTCCAATTTGGGATGATGGATTGAGCAGAGCTCCATGAGATGTTCAAAACTCTGGATATTTAACCCTGCTTTAAATTTCTCCACAACTTTATCTCTGACCTGTTTGGTGTGTTCCTTGGCCTTCATGATGCTGTTTGTTCCCTAAGGTTCTCTAACAAACCTCTGAGGGCTTCACAGAACAGCTGTATTTATACCGAGATTACATTTTTTTTTTTAAAGGTGTTTATTTTGATTTTGTAACATAGAAATACAAGAAAACAAAGAAAAAAATCAACAAAAGAAGGACTGTAATTACAAATGTGTTAGGCTCTTTCACACTGACGATCCGTATGTCCGTTTTTCATCCTTCCGTTTTCGGATGAAAAACGGACATACATGTTTCCCTATGGAGCGTCGGATGTCAGTGATGACATGTCCGCTGACATCCGACCCGCTCCGATCTGAAAAGTGTAACGGAGGAAAAACCTACTTTTCCATCCGTTTTCGGAACGGGTGACGACGGACTCTACAGTCCGTCCTCATCCGATCCCCCATAGAGGAGAGCGGCGCTCTGACAGGTCCGTCGCTGAACAGTGTGCAGGGACAGACCTGTCATCTTCCTGCTCAGCGGGGATCGGCGGAGCGATCCCCCGCTGAGCAACCGGATATTCACGGGGCAGATCGTCACTGATCCGCCCCGTGTGAAAGAGCCCTAAAGTGCACTTAAAAGAACCTTTACATAGTAAAGAGAATGGAACAAATTCATAGCTCCCAACTGTCCCTGATTTGGAACAATGTCCCTCATTCCTCCTCATTTTGGTCTGATCTATATATAGTTGTATATAAAATGTACTTTTTATCTTTCAAAAAAGTGTTTCCCAGTGCTAAACCTTTCATCCAAATTGTAAATTGCTGCATTTGTACATTTTAAAAGTCAATATAAAAGAATAGTAGTAAAAAAAAAATCACTTGTGGATTTAATTAACCTTTTTTTTGGGGGGGTTAAATTTTCCTTTAAGGGGGTGTGTCCTATGCCCACATACATTTGGCAGTAGGTGTCCCTCATTCCCATCTGAAAATGTTGGGAGTTATGGAAGTTTACTAGTCCATAAAAAACAATACTGAGATTAAATTACACACAAGTGGACTCTGTTTACTAATTAGGTGACTTCTTTTTTTTTTTTTTTTTTTACTTTTAACCACTACACATCCGCGCTATGGCCGAATGACAGGCACAGCGCGGACCTGAATTCCCGGGAGGCCGTCATATGACGGCCTCCCCTGTGCGCGCCCAGTAGGGCGCGTGCCGAGCGCGCTGTGATCACCGAGTCACTGAGACTCGGGTTATCACTGATCTAAGTTATAAAGAAGGGAGAGACACTAGGGAGAGGAATATGCTGCACACCCCAAATTACAATTGCAAAAAGGGAATTTGTCCCCCAGGAACAACAAGGGTTTTTAAGCAGCACAAGACTTGTACCAAGATATAAAAATATTAAATTTTTATTAAATATATGACAATAGAGTAAAAACCATGAACTGTGTATGGCACATTATAAAAGCGCAGATACATGTACAGGGCTACATATGAAAGTTTTACATAACAGGTGCTTGGATAGGTCTGACGCGTTTCGACCCCATCAGGTCTTCAGAGGAAATGCATGCACTGTTGAGAAATTACATATATAGAAAATAATAACGATACAGGAATGTACAAATGTGTATAGAGATTATCAAAGTTCTAGACATAGTTACCCAATATATTCGTGTAGCCGAGTCTCCTGAATCTAAGGCTTTTCAAAAGGGGGCCTCCATCAATTCGGTCCCCACCTGGAATCCCCCGGACGGTCAACACCCCGATAGGGGGGAATCAAGCAGCAATGGCGTAACTTACGGTGAACTACACAATGGAAGTACCCCACATCCGGCACGTGGCACGTGTGGGTCAGCAGCACCTATGATCCAAACATCGTGCAATAACATCAATCAGGGTTTGAAAAGGATGTAACGAATTTTCCTATTTTATATAGACATTATGTGGGTCATCTGTTAGTGACCGGACCGGGAGCCCAGGTTAGAATCTACATGAGAGAAAGCCTGGCAGTGGTATTAAATTAACTATATATATGGCATCAAACAGTGAACGGAGCATATCAGGAATTATCTCATTTTAGATCGTAGGAAAAGAGTGAACATATTGAATAAAGACTGGTTATACAATAAAAATAAACAAAAAACTGGAATTGAATGGGATTCGCTCATAGAGTTCATATAGTACCACCACACCAATCCTTCCCAATACAAAGCAAGATCTAATTTCTACATGCATCATCAGTATCTGCAATAAAAAGTTGCATATAGGATCATATCCATAAATGGGGGAACATATTTTTATATACAGTGGTGCTGAAAAAGAAGGGCAGCACAGCATATAAAATATGGCACATATAATAGAGAGAAAGTGACTGTGGGGTAGTGTGTCTACTGGCATCCCATTTAATGCGTTTTGCCAGAGACAAAACCTCGGAGAAAAGGGGCAAAAGAAATTGACTCGTTAAGTCCCGGGGGCGATGTAGCCTGTAACTGGAAGATCCATTTTTGCTCGTTTTGGAGCAGGACCTTATTCCAGTCACCGCCTCTGTGTGGTATTTTTGCCTTATAAAGTACTGTGAAAGTTACCTTGGGTACTTCATAGTTATGTTCGAAGACAGCATGTCTTCCAATGGGGAGATATCTGTTTCCGATTTCCATACTGTACATGTGTTTGGATATTCGTTGCCCCAGTTCTTGCTTGGTTTTGCCAATGTAATAGGCGCCACAGTCACACTCCATCAGGTATACCACCCCCCGGGTTTCGCAATTAGCAAAATGCGTTGGCTTAAAAAATTCTCCATTGGGAAGACGGAAAGATTTAGCTTTCTTTATGAGTGGGCAGAAAGTGCAATGACCACATGGAATTGATCCAGTAATGTGGTGTTGTTTGAATATTTTTTGTTGGTCTTTAAATTCACTTTGGACAAGCATGTCCTTGAGGGAAGTAGCCCTCCTACAGGTTATTGAGGGTTGTTTTGGAAGGAGAGTTTTTAGTGTGGGGTCATCGGTTAAAATGCTCCAATGTTTCTGCAGGATATTTTTGATGGTGGTGTGTTGACGTGAAAAGCGCATAATTATGCGGGTGGAAATTGGGAGATCCCGTGGTTTTGGTTTGTGTAGCAAGGAAGCCCGGGATTGTTGCATTGCTCTACTATATGCCTTTTTCAAACAGGATCTACTATATCCGCGTGACAGGAGGCGGTCTTGAAGGAGTCCGGCCTCTTCTTTGAAAAGTACATCTGTGGAGCAGTTGCGCCGAAGGCGCAAATATTGCCCATAAGGGATGGAATTCTTCAATGCTGTCGGATGAAAGCTCGAGGCTTCGAGCACCGTATTGCCAGCGGTGCTCTTGCGATACAAAGTTGTGATGAGTTTCTTTTCGGGGGTTGCCCTTACCAGGACATCCAGAAAGGTAAAGTTTTTACGACTATGGGACATTGTAAATTTTAGGCCGTAATTATTGACGTTCATTTGGTTGAAAAAGTCCATGAGTTTAGCCTCTGGTCCCTCCCAGACGACGAAGATGTCGTCGATGTACCGTAGCCACCGGGAAATGTGGCCAGTGTACTCGACGAGTTCCTCGTCGCCTAGGAGGGACTTTTCCCACTCCCCCAGGTACAAGTTCGCATATGAGGGGGCACAACAGGTCCCCATTGCAACACCCTGCACCTAGAGGTAGTGGGAATGATTGAAGCTGAAAAAATTGTGATACAAGATGTATCGGAGGCCAGTGAGAATAAAATCCTTGGTGTCTGGATCAAAAAGTGGACTTAGTTGGAGGGTTTTGTGTATAGCAGCTAACCCCAAATTGTGGGGGATGCTGCTATACAGGGCCTCAACGTCAATAGTGACAAGGATAGAGTTGTCCGAGATGTCAAGAATCTGCAGAAAGTGTATCGTGTCCTTGACAAAGGAGGGCAAAGAATGGACAAGGGGTTGAAGGTAAGCGTCAATGACCCGGCTCAAATTCTCAGATATCGCTCCGTTACCGGAAACGATAGGGCGGCCGGGTGGGTCGACTTGATTTTTGTGGATTTTCGGTAAGCTGTAAAAAGTAGCTACTTTGGGATGTTTTGTGCGAATATATTCGTATGTGTCTTTGGTGATCGATCCTTTATTAAAGGCATGATCCACCATTTGGTAAAACGTTGTGTAGTATTGATTGATACACAAGATGGAAATTTGTTTATACCAATCACGATTTTTTAGAATACTTAGGCACATATTTATGTAGTTCTGGTTGTCCATGATGACCACATTCCCTCCCTTGTCCGAGGGTTTTATGACAATATTCGGATTCTTTTTTAATGATCGAAGGGCCTCATATTCGTCAAGAGATAGATTGTGCGGATTACTTTTTGTGCGTGGAATTTTACATATGTCCCGAATAGTTTGTTGGACAAAGATTTTTATGTTAGGGTTAGTGCTGGCAGGGGGAAATTTAGTAGACGCCTTCTTGAACATAGTGGCTGGGTTATGTAAGGGTGGATCAACATCCAGTAGGGCGCGTGCCGAGCGCGCTGTGATCACCGAGTCACTGAGACTCGGGTTATCACTGATCTAAGTAAGGGGCCGGTCCCGGCCCCTTACCATGTGATCAGCTTTCAGCCAATGACAGCTGATCACATGATGTAAACAAAAGATCGGCAATTGTTTTTTTTTTCTACTCACGCTGATAGCGTGAGTAGAAAAAAAAAGCCGATCACCGGCTAGGATGTGAGGGACATCGGTCCCCAAGTGGAAGAGGCACATCTGCCTCATCAGTGCCACCAAATAGTGCCACCTAACAGTGCCCACAAGTGCCCCCTATGAATGCCCACAAGTGCCACCTATGAATGCCCACAAGTGCCACCTATCAATGCCCACCTGTAGTGCCAATCAGTGCCACCTGGCAGTGCTGCCCATCACTGCCACCCATCAGTGCCCATCACTGCCGCCTATCAGTGCCCATCACTGCCGCCTTATCAGCGTACATCAATGAAGGAGAAAAATTACCCGTTTTATAATTTTTTATAACAAAATATAAAAAAAAATTCAGTTTTTTACATTTTTTTAACAAAAAGTAAAAACTGCAGAGGTGATCAAATACCACCAAAAAAAAGCTCTATTTGTGGTGAAAAAATGATAAAAATGTCATTTGGGTACAGTGTTGTATGACCGCGCAATTGTCATTCAAAGTGCGTCAGCGCTGAAAGCTGAAAATTGGTCTGGATAGGAGGGGGGGGGGGGGGGTTAAGTGCCCTGTAAGCAAGTGGTTAAATTTGTATTATTTTTGACAAAATACATTCCAATATAAATGAATACAATTAATTGGTTTTGCTTATCATATTGCATAGAACAGATAACAAAAATTGGGGAATGAATAACAAGAAGTAATACTAATTCTGTGACTTCTGAAGGCAATTGGCTCCACTAGATTTTAGTTGGGGGTATCAGAGTAAAGGGGGTTGAATACAAATCCACGCCACACTTTTCATATATTTATTTGTAAAAAAAAAAAAAAAAATTGAAAACCATTTATAATTTTCCTTTCACTTCACAATTAGGTGCCACTTTGTGTTGGTCTATCACATAAAATCCCAATAAAATACATTTCCAGGGGTGTAAATACTTTTTCCAGGCTGTGTGCTCGGGCTGGGTGTAGTACCTCTTTTCCAGCACAAGATGGCGCCCCCCGCTCAGCCCCTCGTTCTCCCCGTCCCCGTCGGTCCTGATTGCCCGTGTGTGTCCGGGTAGGGGAGGGGTGGGGGTGCCGGTCGGGTGTGGGTCTCCTCCCCGGTCTCCTCCCGGCGGTGTGGTTCCCCGGTCTCCTCCCGGTCGGAGCTCAGTATGGAGGAGGGATGGCGGTGGTAGAAGGTGGCGGTGGGGTGGAGGTGTTGCTCCGGGACACTTGGTATAAAGTTTGGGGGAAGTTGTCGGAGGTGTCCCTGGTGCTGAGCGCGGACCGCTCCGGGGATAACGGGGTCAGCAATGGATCGTTCCGGGGGGATCCTCCTCCCCTCCACCCGGAGCCCGCCGTACCGGAGGCGGCGATCGCCAACCAGAAGCGGGCGGTGCGGGTGGTGAAGTCGGAGCCGGGCGGGCTGGGGATCAGTATAAAGGGGGGACGGGAGAACAAGATGCCGGTCCTCATCTCCAAGATCTTCCGGGGACTGGCCGCCGATCTCACCCACTCCCTGTATGTGGGGGACGCCATCCTCTCCGTCAACGGAACCGACCTCCGGGACGCCACACACGACCAGGCCGTCCAGGTACTGAAGAGGGCGGGCCGGGAGGTCACCCTGGAGGGTAAGTACCACCTGTGTATATATGGGGGAGAGGGGGGAGTACCATGTGTATATATGGGGGGTGTACCATGTGTATATATGGGGGGTGTACCATGTGTATATATGGGGGGGTGTACCATGTGTATATATGGGGGGGTGTACCATGTGTATATATGGGGGGGGTGTACCATGTGTATATATGGGGGGGGTGTACCATGTGTATATATGGGGGGGGTGTACCATGTGTATATATGGGGGGGGTGTACCATGTGTATATATGGGGGGGGGATACCATGGCTGAGGCTTATTGGGGGACCTGCCATGGCAAAGTCTATTGTGAATGCCATTTGGGGGTCCTACCGTGGCAAATTCTACTGTGAATACTATTGGTGGGTTCTTCCATGCCAAAGTCTACTGTGAATACTATTGGTGGGTTCTTCCATGCCAAAGTCTACTGTGAATACCATTGGGGGGTCCTTCCATGGCAAAGTCTACTGTGAATACTATTAGGGGGTTCTCCCATGGCAAAGTCTACTGTGAATACCATTGGGGGGTCCTTCCATGGCAAAGTCTACTGTGAATACAATTAGGGGGTTCTCCCATGGCAAAGTCTACTGTGAATACTATTAGGGGGTTCTCCCATGGCAAAGTCTACTGTGAATACCATTGGGGGTCCTGCCGTAGGAAGGTCTACTGTGAATACCATTGGGGGTCCTGCCGTAGGAAGGTCTACTGTGAATACCATTGGGGGTCCTGCCGTAGGAAGGTCTACTGTGAATACCATTGGGGGTCCGGCCGTGGCAAAGTCTACTGTGAATACCATTTGGGGGGGTCCTGCCGTGGCAATCTACTGTGAATACCATTGGGGGTCCTTCCATGGCAAAGTCTACTGTGAATACCATATGCCATGGGGGGGTCCTACCATGGGGAAGTCTTGTTCTGGTGCCATTGGGATAAGTTTTTTTTTTTTTTATTGGTGGTCCTGCCATAGCAAGGTCCTATTCTGTATACCATTTGGGGGTGGGTCCTGCCATGGGAAAGTCTTGTTCTGGTACGATTGGGGAAGTCTTATTGGGGAGTCCAGTCATGGCAAAGTCTACTGTGAACACCATATTCAATTAGGGAGGGGGAAAGGGGAGTGTTATTGGGGGTCCTTCCATGGGGAAGAGTCTCTTTGAGGGCCTTATTCTGTATGTCAATGGAGGTAGGAATCCTACCAAGTTTCATTGGGGGGCCCTGCCATTGCAAAGCCTTGTTCTGGTACATTTGGGTTGAGGGGAGTCTTATTGGGGGTCCTGCCATGGGAAAGTCTACTGTAAATACCATATGTCATGGGGGGGGGGGCTATTTGGGGTCCTTTTATGGGAACCATGGGGAAGTCTTGTTCTGGTGCCATTGGGAAAATGTTTTATTGGTGGTCCTGCCATGGCAAGGTCTTATTCTGTATATATCATAGGGGAGGGGGTGATCCTGTAATGCCATGCCCTACCATGCCAATGGGAGAGAGTCTCTTTTGCGGCCTTATTCTGTATGTCAATGGAGGTGGGAGTCCTAACATAACAATGGCAAAGTTTTGTTGGAGGGGTCCTACCATGGGAAAGCCTTGTTCTGGTGTGATTGGGTTGGAGGGGGTGCAATTTCAATGGGGGAGTTTTATTGGGGGTCCTGCCATGGCAAAGTCTACTGTGAATACCATATGCCATTGGTGGTCCTTCCATGTGAACCATGGGGAAGTCTTGTTCTGGTGCCATTGGCATTAGGGAAAGTTTTATTGGTGGTTCTGCCTTGGCAAGGTCCTATTCTGTATGTACCATTGGGGATTGCGATCCTGTCATGCCAATGGGAGGGTCTCTCTTTGGGGGCCTTATTCTGAATGTCAATGGAGGTGGGAGTCCTAACATGGCAATGGGAAAGTTTTATTGGGTGGACGGGTCCTGCCGTGGGAAAGTCTTGTTCTGGTGCAATTGGACTAGAGGGGGTGACATTGCAATGGAGGAGTCTTATTGGTGGTCCTGCCATGGCAAGGTCCTATTCTGTGTACCATTGGTGGAGAAAGGATCCTGCCATGCCAATAGGAGAGTCTTATTCTGTGTGTCAATGGAGATGGGAGTCTTACCATGGTAATGGGAAAGTCTTATTGGCCGGTTCTGCCATGGAAAAGTCTTATTCCGGTGCAGGGGGGATGAGTCCTACCATGGCAGTGGCAATGTTTTATTTGAGTCTTAATTTGTATACCCCCCCATGGGGGGGGGGGACGTGCCATGGAAACAGGAGCGTCTTATTGGGTCTCCTGCAATAGGAAAGTCTTGTTTGGATACCACTGGGGGGGGGGGGGGGGTGCCATTGCAGTGGGGGAGTCTTATTGGGGTGGTCCTGCCACAGCAAAGTCTACTGTGAATACCATATGCCATTGGGTTGGGGATCTGCCATGGTAATGGGAGAGTCTTATTGGGGGTCCTTCCATGGGAACCATGGGAAGTCTTGTTCTGGTGCCATTGGGAAAATTTTTATTGGTGGTCCTGCCATGGCAAAGTCTTGTTCTGGTGCCATCAGGGTTAGACTTCTGGCAAGTCTACTTTGAACATTGTATGCTATTGGGTGGGAGTGGTCCTGCCATGGAAAAGTCCTATTCTGTACACCATTGGGGGAGAGGTCCTGGCATACCAACAGGAGAGTCTCTTTGGGTTACTCTGCCTTGGCAAAGGCTTATTCTGTACGTCATTGAAGGTGGGGGTCCTACCACAGTGATGGGAAAGTCTTATTATCGGGAGGTACTGGCATGGAAAAGGCTTGTTCTGTATACCATTGGAGGGGGGCAATGGAGGGGTCTTGTTGGGAGCCTTGCAATGGCAGTCTACCTTGAATACTGTATACCATTGGATGGAGGAAAGTCTACATCTGGATACCCTCTACAATGGGAGTGACCTTGTCGGAGACAGCTGTGTGCTCCTCAGGGCTCCTCCCCCCCGGTGGGCTCTCCGGTAGAAGTCACATGGTCAGTGCCGGGTGCTGTAATGTGTGAATTCTCATCTCCGTTTTTATTTTACAGCAGTCACAATACACGGTGCAAAAATGTGACACAGCCTATTTGCTTGTTTTTTTTTTTTTTGGACGCACACCAACACGGTGACACCGGCAGCAATGATCAGACACGGGGCAGATTGCTTTGTCTATGTATTGTGGGTCTGCTGCCCATCTAGTGTGGTGTGAACGAGCCCCAAGAGGTTCCGCAGCAGCTGTAGTTTCAGAAGTTGCCTCTCCTGCATGCTTTGTAGAAAACACGGATGTGGAGTCCTAGGAACACGGGACATTGTTATGTCTTTCTAAGTGTTCGCTCTGTTAACCCCTTGGTGACTACACTGTGATATTTTAACTCCGAATGTTATCTTCCTCCTACTGTGTGAGCATCAATTACCTGTGTAGCAGGAGACTTAGAATGGGCACCTGTGTGTGCTCCTAGTTCTGAGACCTCAATCACACCTGAGCTGGAAGCTCATGGACCAAAAAGTACAGGAGTAGAATTGCGCATTTCGGCGAGCATCTAAAAGTACGCGCATATTTTGTGCATTTTCTTGCCTGGTTTTTACTGTCAAGTAGTTTCTTGTTTTCTATTGGCTATTAAAAAAAATAAAATAAAAAGACGCTCCGTTCCAGTGTGAATGAGGCCTTGGACCCTCATTATCAGACCAACAAAATAATCATAGAATTGTTGTGAAGTTTAACAGTTTCAAAACAGTTACATTACTGGCATGCTGGGAATGTAACTGTCACATCGGTTGTGCTCTCACCCAAACTGTCAAACCATCCAATGGTTGGTGTCGTAACTGATCACATGTGCAGCATCATGGCAGTTGAAGATTAAACAGAAGCCAAGATGGCCGATTCCTTGGCTGAAAAGGATAGGAAGGTTTAGTTCTGCTTTAACTGATAACATACCAACCCGCCAAATGTGGTGCGGGCTGCTGAGCTTCACAAATCCTCTAGTTAGTAAAAGGTTACATTTTAGCTCGAGCTGTACAGAAATCCCAAGAGGTTCTGCAGCAGCTGAGCACAACTCCTAAAGTTTTTTTTTTTTTTTTTTTGTTTCCCTTTGTTGCGTAGAGCTGCACGATAAAACGAGAATCGCGATTCTCGGCGTAACCTCATCTTTCACGTTCTACAAAAAATCGGGCTAACTTTACTGTTTATTTGTGTTTTAATTCATTGAAGTGTATTTTTTATTTCCCCAAAAATCGTGTTTGAAAGACCGCTGTGCAAATACCATGTGACATAAAATATTGCACCGCCATTTTATTCTCTAGGGTCTCTGCTAAAGAAATATATAATGTTTAAAGGTAATCTAGAAAAAAAATACTGATTTTTAACTTGTAAGCAACAAGTGTCAGAAAAAGGCTTAGTCTTTAAGTGGTTAAACCAGGGGCAGGCAACCTCGGCACTCCAGCTGCTTTGAAACTACAAATCCCATCATGCCTCTGCCTCTAGGAGTCATGCCTGTGATTTCAGGGACTTGCAATGTCTCATGGGACTTGTAGTTTTGCCACAGCTGGAGGGCCGAGGTTGCCTGCCCCTGGGTTGAACTGACCTCATTTACAGACCAAAGTTCATCCCTTTGATCTAAAAGAACCAAATGATACAATGTTTCTTTTTATCTCTCAGCGCTGAGCAATGTTGTGATAAAGCAGGGGTCTGAAAGTGGGGGCCCTTCAGATGTTGCGAAGCTGCAAGTCCCATCATCCCTCTGCCTGTGGGAGTCATGCTTGTAACTGTCAGCTTTGCAGTGCCTCATGGGACTTGTAGTTTTGCAACAGCTGGAGGGCCACCAGTATGAGGCCCCTGTGATAAAGTTTGCCAGCTGCTTTTTTTTTTTTTGACAGCTGTGAGTGAGCAGAGAACGGTGTTCTGCCGAGAATGTTCCGCTCGGCGGATAAGGACCCCACCGCAGTAGGATCCGGCGGAAATAGCCGAAGATAAATAGGGGAAAATCACCCCTCTAGGTCCACTTGGATGGTGGGGAAGGAACCTGGACCCAGGGCGCAGGCACCGTGTACAGCTGATTGTAGATTTTGTCATTCGGCTATCTCCGGCGGCTGATAGTAGTTCGCACTGCGCAGGCGCTGCGCCTGCGCAGTACAGGGGGGGAACTTATCCGCCGAGGGAACTTTCTCGGCAAGACACCGGCTCTGCACTTGTTACATGAATCATGGAAATGCCAGGTTAAGATCATAAGGGTGGTTGAATTGAGATCGTAATTTTTTTTATTTGTAAATGAATAATCCTGCAGCTCTAATGTTGGGTAGCAATCAGGGTGGATTTGATTTTAATCAACTTGATTTAAATCATAATTTTTAAAGAGCAACTGTCATCTCTGTCCCGCAGCCGCTCCTCCTCTGACCCGCTGTTGACTCACCAACAGTCCCATTCACTTTAACGGGACGGCTGGTGATGTGGGAGTGACGACAAGGTGAGGGACGTGGCGGCAGCAGGTGAGTGGATGCCGCTAACAGGCACTGCCATGATGGATCTGAAATGACAGGTGCTCTTTAAACGTAAGGACTTATTCTTGCTGGTAGTTAGAATCTTTAATATTTGCAAACAAAATGAAGATTTCTAATTTAGGATAATAAGCTGTCGGGTTAGTAAAACAGCGATATCAGAACCGATTCAATCATACAGTTTGTAGTGTACATAGATTTGCAAAATAATGGAATAATATTCCTGAACTTCGGTTTATCTCATGGTTACTGTGAAATCGTGTAAATGCATCAATGCAGTGCATGTTATCTCAGCTTGCAGAGGTTGGATTCATTGAATGAGTTTACCAAAAATGTAAATATTGCAGAATATACAGCCTCATGCTACATAAGTAAGCTCTATTTCATGCTGAATAAACACAATTATTAATGTATCTTAAATAGAAAATTATCTTCAAATAGTTTTTTACTCCAGAATCATTTTATTTAAAATAAATAGGTTAAAAAGCAAACAAATAGATTTCAATAAAAACAAACAAAAAAAAACAAAACAAAAAACACTTTTTTTATTTTAAATTATTTATTGTTATCCACCCTGGTAGCAAGGCAGCAGCAGCTGACTAGGAGTGTTAATTCTGTGCTGCATTCCAGAAACATGCGTTTTTGGGAACGCACGCAAAATAAGTGAAAAATGAAAGTCGCGCTTGCAGAACAAAACATGCATTTTGTAGCACAACAAACGTGCCAAAACACATGGTAAAAAAAACCCACTGAGCCCCTCACCTTTAAGGGCCACTTCACACCACATGACACCTGGTTTTCAGTGCTCTCCGTTCCGGTGTGTTCCGGTTCCAGAAAAAAAAGTAGAACATGTTGCATTTTCCCTACACAGAACTGTACTGGATTTTTACGGGTTTCCACACATCCAATTCACACGAGAGGAGCGTTTGGTGGGCTCTCAATGAAGCCGGTTCACCCATCTCCGGGGCGGCCGCGGAGAGCACAGCAGATGGGTCCTGTGTGTCCTTGGGTCCGTTTTCAGGTTGCACCGTCAGATTGTTTAGTGTATGTTGCTTTGGAATAGCAGACATTGAAGGAGATTTACTAAGACTGATGCACTTAGAATCTGGTCCAGCTGTGCATGGTAGCCAATCAGCTTCTAACTTCAGCTTGTTCTATTAATCTTTGACAATAAAACCTGGAAGCTGATTGGTTTCTATGCCGAGCTGCACCAGATTTTGCACTCTCCAGTTTTAGTGAGTCTCCCCCATTGTGTGCGGTGTCTCCGGTAAACTGAAGATGTCACAGTAGCTTTGTGTGGATTGTAGATCAGATACCTTATCAGAATCATGGATCTTCACCTGAATTGTGAAATCTCAGCCATAGGGACACCGGGTGCGGCGCTCGCTCTCGAAACACGTGGAGTTGACTCACACAAGGAAAGGAAAGTGGAGGTGTTGTCTGTAGCCACCAATCAGGTGCCAGGATTTGTTTGCCGAAAACCTGCTCTGCAACAATGTTCCCGGCCTTCCCTTTCATAGATCCGGATCTCTCTCCGTCCTCCACACTCCAGCCTCGTCTGCTTCCAGCTATAGATTCGTCTAATTCAGTGTTTCTCAACCTTTGTAACACAGAGGAACCCTAGAAATACCTTCCCGCTCTCAGGGAACCTCCAGTAATTATTGTATCTACATTTAGTGTGATCAGTGATCTGACAATAAGGGATGAGTTCTACTTGTATCATACCCTCACCATATGACCTTTTTTTTCATTAATATTAAAGAAATTAAATAAACAAAGAAAACGGTTCAGCTCATTTACACTTGCAACCAAGGGATGGTAAATATAGGCGGTTGAGGCGTGATTTTATCACCCATTCCAAACCAAACACAGCGGCCAGAGGGGGTTGTACACCTGCTCCCTGTTGCATTCTCCAGGCACTACTGCCACTAAAGGCGACCCATTTAAGTGAATAGGGATGCACTGTGAACATGGTTGAGGCTCAATGGTGTATGTCTTTAAGGGTTAAAATGGGGACCAAGGAAATTACACATCACCTCCTAGCTGCCCTGTCAGCCATAGAATGAAAAGTGATCCACCACGGACCCACCAAGGTCTGCCAAAAATGTAAATTGGTCCTTACATAGGTGGTCAGTGGAAAGGGGCCTCCTTGGAGTGGTAGTCAATAGGAGAAGGGTCCCGTTAGGAGGAGGTTCACCTTACATTTGTGGAGAGTGGAAATGGGCCTCCATACATTGGTGATCAGTAGGAGAAGGTCCATCTTACATTGGTGGTCAACACGTGGGTTAATAGAAAATTCTGATTCCCCCCCCCCCCCCCCCCCCATCATCAGAATTAGTGTTTATGGGGGAATAACGCAGCGCTATTGTGTTCTGCCAGCAGGGAGCTATCCCCACCGGCAGAATACAATGATCACTGCTGGCGACTATTTCCCCTATCAGTGACGAATGAAAAAAACCTCAACATGCTGGCTGTACTGAAGTCAACCGATGGGTCAAATTCAGTACAACCAGCCTGCCCATAGATGGTTTGAAATTTGTCAGTTTTCTGGCTAAATTTCGATCGGTTTATGGCTGTATTTAGTAGGAGAAGGTCCATCTTACCTTCAGGGATGGGGGCTCTTAAATTGGTGCTCAGTAGGAGAAGGTCCACCTTACATTGCTGGTCATTGGGAAAAGAGCCCACTTAAATTGGTGGTCAGAAGTAGAAGGTCCACCTTGCATTTTTGGTCTTCCGGAGAAGAGCCCCCTTGGATTGGTGGTCATTAGGAGAAGGTTAAACCATGTATTGGTGGTCATTGGGAGAAGAGCCCCCTTGGATTGGTGGTCATTAGGAGAAGGTCAAACCATGTATTGGTGGTCATTAGTAGAAGAGCCCACTTAGGTTGGTGGTCAGTAGTAGAAGGTCCACAGTGCATTGTTGGTCATTGGGGGGAGAACCCACTTAAATTGATGGTCAGTAGGAGAAGTTCCCCCCTACTTTGGTTGTCGGTTATAAAGGGCCTCCTTAGATTGGTGGGCATTGGGAGAATAGCCCCCTTGGATATGTGGTTAGTAGTAGAAGGTCCACCTTATATTGGTGACTATTGGAGGAAAGGCTCCCTTAGACTAGTGATCAGCAGGAGAAGGTCCACCTTACATTGGTGGTCATTCTGAGAGAGCGCGCTTACATTAGTGGTCAGCAGGAAAAATGCTCTCCTGATGGATTGATATATATTATAATTGGTTATGTATCCAAAAAAATAAATTGCTCAATCCCAAAGGAACCCCTGGCAACTTCTGTTGGAATCCAGGTTGAGAATTGCTGGTCTAAATCAGTGTTTGTGTGAAGTATTCTTAAATGTGATATGTGGCAGCATAATACAGGATGTACACAATTTGCTTTCTATGTGGAGCTTGTCACTTCTTTACATTCTGAAGTAGGTGTTTCTCTTTACTTCTTTTCTGTTTCGAGGGTGGCACCTTTGCCTTGCAGGCTCCATTGGACCCCCCAGTAGCCACCCTCCCAAGCGCACTTTGGCCCGGGACGGAGCACAAACATGCCTTGTTATCATGGCACTATAAAGGTGGTCATGTGACCATAATACGATGTGTACATTGTGCACACTGCAACCTAATACAGGGCACACATGCGCTGTTTTCTCACTGGGGTGGGGGAATGTATGTGTTTTGGTGCTTACCTGGGCCATGGGAAGACGCATAGTAACTGGCTCCTAGCAGTTAAATGGTTCATTTCATGTCTTTTACACTCTTATGTTTTTCTGTGCTGTCCATCACTTTTTCTTTTTTATGTCCCCCCCCCCCCCCCCCCCCCCTCTAATCCTTTTTATAATTGATTTTACTTTAAAGTCCCTTTCACACTTATATGATTTGTCCCACGATTTTGTTTTGCAAAATCGCATGACAAGTCATTCTCCATGATTTTCAATGACTACCATTCATATTAGCACGGCTTTAAGTCGTGCCGACTTCAAAGTTGTCCCTGCACTACTTTGGTCCAACTTCCATGCGAGTTGATGTCCATAGACCTCAATGTTAAACCCTCAAGTGGCATGCAAATCGTACCTGAATAATATAAACACGATTTCAGTACAACTTTGTAAGCACAAGCAGCTTTTGTAAACCCCAACCCTGTAAAGTCGTACAAAGTAGTACTGATCCAAAATCGCGGCCGCATCGCGCGACTTTGAAGTTGCACAAGTGTGAAAGGGGCCTTAGGAGGCTGTGGGGAGCACAAATATGGAACTATTGACACGCCCCAGTCTCCAACAATTCCCATAGCATGTATAACAGTCTCCAATCATCCTCCTATCATGTTCAGTCTTTGGCTAACTCTTGTAGCATACCAATAGTCCCCAACCATCAGCTTGCAGCATGTCCATAGTCTCTGACCATCACTTGTAGCATGCCCATAGTCTCTGACCATCACTTGTAGCATGCCTAGAGTCTCTGACCATCACTTGTAGCATGCCCATAGTCTCTGACCATCACTTGTAGCATGCCTAGAGTCTCTGACCATCACTTGTAGCATGCCTAGAGTCTCTGACCATCACTTGTAGCATGCCTAGAGTCTCTGACCATCACTTGTAGCATGCCTAGAGTCTCTGACCATCACTTGTAGCATGCCTAGAGTCTCTGACCATCACTTGTAGCATGCCTAGAGTCTCTGACCATCACTTGTAGCATGCCTAGAGTCTCTGACCATCACTTGTAGCATGCCTAGAGTCTCTGACCATCACTTGTAGCATGCCTAGAGTCTCTGACCATCACTTGTAGCATGCCCATGGTCTCTGACCATCACTTGTAGCATAGCTAGAGTCTCTGACCATCACTTGTAGCATGCCTATAGTCTCTGACCATCACTTGTAGCATGCCTAGAGTCTCTGACCATCACTTGTAGCATGCCTAGAGTCTCTTACCATCACTTGTAGCATGCCTAGAGTCTCTGACCATCACTTGTAGCATGCCTAGAGTCTCTGACCATCACTTGTAGCATGCCTAGAGTCTCTGACCATCACTTGTAGCATGCCCAGAGTCTCTGACCATCACTTGTAGCATGCCCAGAGTCTCTGACCATCACTTGTAGCATGCCCAGAGTCTCTGACCATCACTTGTAGCATGCCCAGAGTCTCTGACCATCACTTGTAGCATGCCCAGAGTCTCTGACCATCACTTGTAGCATGCCCAGAGTCTCTGACCATCACTTGTAGCATGCCCAGAGTCTCTGACCATCACTTGTAGCATGCCCAGAGTCTCTGACCATCACTTGTAGCATGCCCAGAGTCTCTGACCATCACTTGTAGCATGCCCAGAGTCTCTGACCATCACTTGTAGCATGCCTAGAGTCTCTGACCATCACTTGTAGCATGCCTAGAGTCTCTGACCATCACTTGTAGCATGCCTAGAGTCTCTGACTGTCAGCTTGCAGCATGCCCATAGTCCCCGACCGCCAGCTTGCAGCATGCCTATACTTGGCTCTTCTGCTGTCTTTTGAGCTAACAAAAACCTCTGAAAACATGCTAACTTCCACATGTGTTAGATGTCTACATAGCTTGTTATCCATCTGTCTCTCCACTTCAATCAGCTGAAGCCTTGTATTCATGGCTTTTCTTGAACGGTGGAGAAGCACTCAACCCAACTCTTTAATTCCGTCCCCAACTTACTGTATGTACAGTATTGGAAAAGGTTCCTTTGGGCAAGCTGTGATATTAAAGGTGGAATTCTACTTTAAGATAAGACTTTCAGGCGAGGTAAGGGGTGAAGTATTTATACATCCAATCATGTTAACAAATGGAGCTTCCAAAATATATCCCCTCAACACAAGTCAATGAAACAATCTACTTCAGTTGAGTGGAGGAGACCACACATGGAACAAAATGTGTGGTCACTACACAACTGGCCAGGTTTGAATTAGTGTATGGCCAGCTTTAGGCTATACATCGCATTCAACAGGTTCACTTTACAAAGCTAACACTGCTGGATAAGGACCCAAATTGTCAGAAAAAGTGATTTATTTTCCGTGTCCAGTGAGATTTAATCATTGCAATCTCATGGGGGAAATAGAAGGTCCACTTTCCTTGTGAGCTAAGCCTAAAAATATATATGCAAGTCTGAGGTCTGTGGACTGTTATTAGTAATTAGTCTACAGGAGTGACATTAATAGGCTAAGATCTGCTATGAAGATAGAGGAGGTGGATGAGGGAGAACAGATCTTGTTGGGTTGCAGAGCTACAGATAATTATATAATTAGTTTCCTGTTAAGCTCATTATAGGATAATTTTGTTAAACGACATACCTAATACAACATAATAGTGTTTGAACTTTTGTGTTTGAAAATAAGCTTTTAATTGGAAATCCTCATTTTGTAAAATTAAAAAAATGTGCTATTCCTCCTTTTTTTGGGGGGTCAATTAGGATAAATAAACCATTGACCTGATATCCCCTGTTTTTCTTTCATGTTTAGGTTCTGTTTTTAGAGCTGAACTCCAGGTATGGGTTTTAAAGTAAAGTTTCATTGGTCCGGCATAGACCGTCACCAAAGTAAGTGTAGATATTCCATACCTGGCTGATCCCCGTGGAAGTAGAGAATCACTGTAGTAGCTGATGCTAATACATTGCTTTTCGGACCTGTGCCAAGCGGTTTGGGAACCACAGGAGGTGCTTGCTCAGCATGGGTGCCATTCATAGAATGCCTTGTATTTTTCTCAATAGATGCAAAGCATTTTCTGATTGGATGAAGTGGAGAGGCAGGGTGATAACGTCACAATCCCCACCTTGTCCATTCAGAGAATGCTTTGTATTCATTGAGAAAATACAATGTGTTCTCCAAATGGCACCCATCAGGGCTGCTGTTAGAAATCACAGGGTCCCATACAGCCTACCTGACAGGGTCTGTCCCCCAGCCCAAAGTGACTGAGGATTTTATCAGTCCCTTTGCAGCTTAGGTTGCAAAGATGAATGAATTGGCAGTGCTCTGTAGCTTCTTGCTCTTTCACAAACTGAAGCATAGTAAACAGTTTCCTAGAAATTATAATGTGATAGTTGTGCGCTGCCACCTAGTGGTATGTGAATAAAAACACAATGTGTGAATGAAATTAATAAAGTTGCTGCTATCACCTGAAAGTTCTCACAAAACTGCAATAGGTAAGGTATATAAAGTGTGATAGCGCTGCTAACAAACTAAGTGATAAATGATTAAAATATAGGTGATAAACCGTGTTAATATATCATAAAGTGCTGATTGCAAATACCCAAAGTCCAAATGCAATAAACTGCGATGAAAAACAGAACATATGATGAATAAATTGATATGATATAAATTGAGATAAAAAAAAATAAATAAAAAAAAAGACTTCTTGTGCAAAGAAAGTGCAGTTCAAGCTTCACTGTGAAGAAACGTGCCTTATAAATCAAACGACACTCTGTGATAAGTGCTCCCTTCAACAGGGGCAATGGACGCTCGCCTCCTTTATAGACTCTGATAGGGTCAAAACACGCTCAAAATGAATCACATCAGCAGATGGCTCCACATTGATCTCCAATGGCTCCTATAAAGACCCTGCAGGGGTCAAACACACTCTGCACTCCATATACTCCTTGCACTTCTCCACTTTATACACCCTAAACAGTTTACTATGCTTCAGTGATGAACAGACACAGGACTGATTGGTACCGATCACTCACCGTGTTCATTCAGGTAATGAAGGGGCCAATAAATTACATATTTACCGGCCCCTTCCCCCGCTTTCCATCCTGAAACATCCCCCTGTGTGCCCTCAGCAGCTTCTGGCAGGAGAGAAGGGAAGCCGGAAGCGCTGCAGGGGGAAAGGGGCACACAGGGGCTCACTGACAGCAGATGGAAGGGGTGCATGTGCTAAAACCACTCCCCTGTAGTGCAGCCAGAGGGAGAAGCTGACAGCATTACAGGGGAAGGCAGAAGAAGATTGGTATACGCAATAAGACAGTACAGTCGGCCCTTATGCTTAGCAGGTGACTGGGCCCCCACCCCCCCCCCTTTTGAACTGATCGGGCCGGGCCCAGTACAGGAGGGCTGGCTGTACTGCCTTATCGGGCGGCCCTGGCGGCGCCCATGCTTACTGAGTGACTCCTTGTAGTTACTGTGTAGCAGGGCAGCTATTTGGCGTAGGACCCAGAAAATGGCGAGGATCACTGTAGTAGCAGCAACTACTACAATGATTCTCCACTACCACAGAGGGATTGGTTGGGTACACTTACACTGGTCCAAATGGGACCAATTTAACTATACAGAAAAAAAAAATATGGAGTTCAGCTTTGAATGAAAATGTACAGTTTTGTTCATCTTCTACCATTCAGGGTTCAGGAACTACCTCCACTTTTCACTTTTCAAAATTTTAATTGCTAGGTTTTATATATACAGTATATATACTTTTTGTTATTTTTTTTTCTTTTTTTTTTTTACAGTGGAAACATTTTATGAATTTTGAGCGATTTCTCAGAACTGAAAAGGAAACGAAATAAAATAGGAGAAAAGCAGAAGTTATTTAGGGGCACTGAAGGTTATTTTTGTACTTTGAGAACCACTTTCTATAGTTTTGCTCAAAAGTTTTTTTTGATCCATGACTTGTATTTTAATCCCGTAACCATATGTGCTAAAAACCCCCCTGCAGGGGCACTGTTATTTTTTTTTGCAGTTTTGTCCTTCATCTGCAGCCATTCAGGGTTCCGGAACCACCTCCGCTTTTCTATATCAGTCACTTGAGTTTATAATGTTACCTTTCGGTCACTTGTCCAGTCTGTGATTGATATCCTTTTTATATAATGCAAATATTTTATGAATTTGGGCGATTTCTCAGAACATTTTTCATAGTAGTACAAAGGAAATTAAACTAAATAAAAAAGGAAAAAGCAGAAGTTATTTAGGGGCTCTGAAGGCTGTTTTTTCTTTTTGCTGTGAGGACAAAGTACACTTTTCTTACGCGTGTTTTTCAAGACTCAAGACTTCAAGAGGCCCATTGATAAGCGGACGTATTGCAGCATTTCTTGAAGTTGCTTCCATTGCAGCACCCTTTAAAACTATGTCAAATCTCAAGGAACCCCAGTCTAAAATGCAAAAAATGTAAATATAATTTATCGGGCTGTGTTCGCACTGAAGAACGGAGCGGCTCACAGCAGGGGGTCCGGTGTGTCCCCCGTTCACCATTACAGGTCTGATTTCAGCCCAAATTTTTGGCTGAATTTGGACCTGAAATGGACCAAAAGACGCACAGGACTCTTGTGCAATTTGCACCAGAGCCGCTCCGGAGATATGTGAACCAGCGCCATAGAGAGCCGGTCACAATCTCCTGACATGCAAATTGGATGCGGAGAAACGTGTCCAATTCGCAACAGTGTGAACTCGGCCTCAATGGGATATCCAAGCCTGGGACGATGCATACAGCCACTTTCACAGCAGAGTTCCCCCAACACATCATGTCAGTATTCCCATCATCACATTGGAGTCCCCCCAACCCAAATCATGTCAATAGTCTCCTCCCCCCAATTACGTAGGTAGTAAGTAGTCCCCCCATCACGTCAGAGTTCCTCCATCATGTCAGAAGTCACCCCTTCACCTAATAACCCCCTCATCACGTCAGTGTTTCCCTATCGCATCAGGAGACCCCCTGTCATATCAAAGACCCCTCATCACATCAGAAGTCCCCCCCATCGAGTCAGAAGTTGTTGACCCCCCCCCCATCACATCAGAGTTCCTCTATCATATCAAAAGTCGTCACCCCCCCCCCCCCCCATCACATTAGAGCTCCTCTAGCATGTCAGAAGTCCCCCATCACATCATGGTCACCCCTTCACATCAGAGTCCTTCCATCACATCAGTGTTTCTCTATCACAGTGTTTCTTTATCACAACAGAAGACCCCTCATCACATCAGAAGTCCACCCATCACATTAGAGTCCCCCCCATCATGTCAGAAGTCCCCCCCCCCCCCCCATCAAATCAGTATTTCCCCATTACCGCAAAAGACCCCCCATCACATCAAGGACCCTTCATCGCATCAGTGTTCCCCCATCACGTCAGAATCCCACCATGTCAGTAGTCCCCCCCATCCCATCAGAGTTCCTCCATGTCAGAAGTCACCCCTTCACTTCATAGCCCCCTCATCATGTCAGTGTTTCTCAATTGCGTCAGAAGACCCCCCCCCCCCACGTCACATCAACAATACCTCATTACATATCAGTGTTTCCCTATCACATCAGAAGTCCCTCCATCGAGTCACAATCCACCCACCACAACAGAAGTCCCCCCCGCCCAATCATGTCAGAAGTCCCCCCCATCACATCAGAGTTCCTCTATCATGTCAGAAGTCACCCCTTCACATCAGAGACCTTCCATCACATCCATGTTTCCCTATCGCATCAGAAGACCCCCTGTCTCATTAAAGACCTATCATCACATCAGAAGTCCCCACATCGAGTCAGAATCCACCCACCACGTCAGAAGCCCCCCCCCCCCCCAAATCACATCAGCGTTCCTCCATAATGTCAAAAGTTATCCCCACCCCCATCTCACCAGAGTTCCTCTATCATGTCAGAAGTCCCCCATCACATCATGGTCACCCCTTCACATCCAGAGTCCTTCCATCACATCAGTGTTTCCCTATCGCATCAGAAGACCCCTCATCACAACAGAAGTTCACCCATCACATTAGAGTCCCCCCATTATGTCAGAAGTCTTCCCCCCCATCAAATCAGTGTTTCCCCATTACCGCAAAAGACCCCCCCATCACATCAAGGACCCTTCATCACAGTGTTCCCCCGTCACGTCAGAGCCCCCCCATTACATCAGAAGACCCCCCCCATCACATCAGAAGACCCCCCCCATCACATCAGAAGACCCCCCCCATCACATCAGAAGACCCCCCCATCACATCAGAAGACCCCCCCATCACATCAGAAGACCCCCCCCATCACATCAGAAGACCCCCCCATCACATCAGAAGACCCCCCCCATCACATCAGAAGACCCCCCCCATCACATCAGAAGACCCCCCCCCATCACCTCAGGGTCACCCCTTCACATCAGAGACCCCCTTCTACATGAGAGCCCCTTATCACATCAGAGTCACCTCTGTACATAAAAGCCCCCCTATACATGAGCCCCCCCCATCACCACAAAACCCATCCCAATCACACAGTCCTCTCGTCACTTCAGAACCCTAGCTTTTGGCCCCAGTAGCACAGAAGAGAATGAAGTGGAGGAGGCTGACTTCCATCTCCTCTTAAATGCTGGGGGGAGGCCCTGCATGCTACCTGCTGAGGATCAGGGTCATGCATTACGGGCAAGCCGGCTGCTACTACCAAAGAACGATGCTATGCATCCTGGCCCTAGAGTGTCATTGATGTCATGCTGGTGGCCAGCTCATCTGCACCATGACAACTTATGACACTGCTCCAGGGCAAACTGGGTCCCATGCTCGTGGCATCCCAGGGGAGATGGCGCCCTGGGGTGCCAAACGCTGATATATCTTATATAAGCAACATAAACAGTCAAGGGAAATTGTAGACCAGATATTTGCTTTATAAATAGTAAAAGAATAATTAAAAGTCATATTTTTTATTTTTTTTATTCTACTGAGTCCTTCTAAAATGTTAATAGATGTCACTGTCCAGATAGACAATTCGTAATACTATGGCCATTGCGCGTGTGTTAGAGAAGTTTTTATTTGTGGTATGATTGTTTCACAGGTGACTGTGTATTTTTGATCCAAGTTTTATGTGTCTTGTATTTTAAAACTGTAATTATATGCGTCAAACCCCCATCCTGAAAGCTCTGCTATTTGCTCTTGTATACCTGAGTGGGCCTTATTGGAGTGGACCTGGGCTTGCCCAAGCAGGACACCGCAACAGGTTCACACATGGCCATACAAGAGTGTAAAGCCCAACATCACCTCTCCACCTCATCCAATCATAGAACACTGTGCATTCATTCAGAAAATGCAAAGCAGTCTTTGGTGCCCATGCTGAGCGGCCAACCTCCTGTGTTCACAATGCATCAGGACCTGGACAATCACTGAGGGAGCAGGGTCTTCTTCATTGAAATCCATCTTCCAGGAGGATCAGCCAGGTATAGTGATATACATAGTTACATTAATCCAGCTTAAACCAATGTAACTATGTGTATAAAATATCCATATCTGGAATTCATCTTTAAAGGATGAATTGCACCACAGTATTTGTGGCTACATAGGTCAGTGAGGGTATGTAAGAATATGTAAACCCAACATTTCATATTCCTGATATGGACCTGCTGTACCATGTACTTGAAAAGTCTCCTGTTCTCTTTGTATTACTTCCTCGGTGTGAAATCCCTGGTGTTCCTGCAGGTCCCTCTTTCCTATTGAAAATGGATCACACTAGGCATGGGAGCACAGCATGGTCAGTTCTCTTGCTATGCTGGGAACTCAGCCTGTTCTCCTCTAATAATCAGACTTGTCCTGACACCTCCAGCCATTCACTGAGAAAACCATTGTGCTGCTGTTTCTCCTCCCCTAGCTCTCTAAGAGCCTTATGCAGCTTAGAACATAGGCAAAAAAAAAGAGGGGGGGGGGGGAACGGGTATTTATAATGTTTTTTTTTTCATATTTATACACAAACGTTTTGCCTTTCATTTCTGTTTTAAACTGAATGGGTTGTTTTACAAGGTGAGAGTTTACAATCAATGTAAGATTGTGTAAATATCTGAATGTCCATAGCTCAGCAACAGTTTGACTTTAAACCCTTGGTGCTGGCCCGTCCCGGCCCTTTAAGGGGTTTAGGATCCTGGGAGGCAGGGGTTTATGATTATGTGACCGCTGTGATTGGCTGTCATGGCGGTCACATGTCGGAAAGCTCTTGTTCGCAGGCAGCGAGTTCCATTAGCCGCTGGTAACTGTGCCAGGAGCACGCAAGGAGCTCGCTTGCAGCACATCTGTTTTTCCAATATTGCATGCAAATTTGTGGCTGCTCGGTGCCAAGGCCCACCCACCGAGAGGCCGCATATTTGTGTGCTATTGGCGCCAAGAGGTTGAAGGAGATATTAGGTATTCAATAGATGATATATTTTTATGTTATATTTCTGTAGTCAGAGAAGTCAAGCGCTTAGTCATAGCATGTCCCCCCTGTATTAGAGAGCTCTCGGGTGCAAATAAAATAAAGTATAAAAAAAAAGTAGGGGCAGGCATTCTGGGGTGCCCCCCTTCCCAGATAGGCAACACCGTAAAAACTCCAAAACCTGACGGTGGTAAACCTACGTAGCGAACTCGACATGCTGGAGCTGCCGCTGGTATGATTGTGCTTTCTGCTGTCTTATTTGGTTAGTTTAGCATTTGGAAGGATGAGTGTCCCGCGGGGGTCTTTATATTCACTGAATCTCATTTGCAGCGCTTTGTATTCACAGTAGAGCGTTTTATGGGGGTAGAAATAGCTGTAATTGAGCCATATGGAAAAACTAAGGAAATATGGAATTGTACATCGCAAATTGAGACTGAAAGTGAAGATAAAAAAAATGAATTGTGGGGGGGATAGCAATGGCATTATTCTTGTCTTAAAGGGGGGCTCTGCCCTGCCTGAAGATGTATTGTTATTGTAAAGAACTTCTGTCTTAAAAAAAAAAAACCAACAGAATATTGATTTTAAAATATTCTGAGACTATTCTGGGAATCGGATGAAATCATGAAATATAACCAATACAAGTGTTACCCCTTTTCTCTTCAGTAATTGGGCAGCTAACTTGCAGTCCGAGGTCTGACATCCAGAAATGTTTGTGTCTGGCCCCCTCCTCTACTGCAGGAGAGCTCAACTTTTTGGAGACCAGGGCTGGTAAAATTCTTCCAAAACCTTCCATGTCCCCAATATTAAATACAATTTATAGTCGCACAAAAAAAGTACCGGGCTGCAAAACGTGTTCTGAAATGGTGAAGGACTTGGAAACTGGTTCAGAAAGTCAAGAATCAGATATTTGCCAGCACATCATGGATCAATGTAGTAGCGTCCAAAGGGATTGTTTTTTGCATGATCACATCACAAGAACAGTGCAATGTTTCGGAGTCACGCAGAACCTCTTCGTCTCGTCACCAGAGCCCCCCTTACGTCAGAGTTCACAGAGTTCCCCCTTACATCAGGATTAGCAGAGTTACGGTGCAAGGGGAACTCTGCGGTATGGAGGAACTCGGCAAACTCTGATGTAAGGAGAGGCTCTGGTTACACCAGAGTCCACAACATTCCCCTTTACAGCAGGATCTGCAGAGTTCCCCTTTACACCAGGGTCCACAGAGTTCCCCCTTACATCAGGATTAGCAGAGTTACGGTGCAAGGGTAACTCTGCGGACTCTGAGGTGTGGAGGAACTCGGCAAACTCTGATGTAAGGAGAGGCTCTGGTGACCAGAGAATCTCTTACACAAGAGTTCCCCTTTACACCAGAGTCCACAACATTCCCCTTTCCATCAGGGTCCGCAGAGTTCCCCTTTACACCAGAGTCCACAACATTCCCCTTTACAGCAGGGTCCGCAGAGTTCCCGCTTGCACTGTAAAGCAAACCCTGCAGACTCTGATGTACTGTAAAGGGGGAATACTGAGAACTCAGATGGAAGGGGGGCCCGCTGCAGAACACATGAAAGGGTCCTCCTGTGGGACCATAATAAAGGGCCCCGGGCTTGGGTGCATGTGTTTTTTTTGCACCGGGGCCCTGAAGGTTCTAATAACGTCTCTTTATGGATCCTATTCTGGTCTTTTTGACGTCAGGACCCTAGGCTGGTGAAGCATGAGGGTGCAGACACTGTATAAAAAAAATACAAATTGGGCAACGGTCACCTCATGTCTGAGGGCGTTTGAAGGCGTTTTACACGGTGGGGGATTTACTAAAACTGGAGCACACAGAATCTGGTGCAGCTGTGTATAGAAACCAATCAGCTTCCAGGTTTTATTGTCAAAGCTTAAATGAACAAGCTGAAGTTAGAAGCTGATTGGTTACTATCCACATCTGCACCAGATTCTGCGTGCTCCTGTTTTAGTAAATCGCCCCCAGTGTATCTATTTTTGTGTTTGTCGTTGTCATGGAGTATTTTACAGCTGTGTGACATTTTCTGAGCCCATCTTATCATATATAATAGATTACCATTTGCGCTGTCACTAGAAGGAGATAAAGATTGCACTCTGGTCCTTCTCATTGCACCATTATATACAGACTAAGATGTACTGTATAATGTGACTGATGATTGATCTTCTGATTGCTGTGCACTTATTTACTGTCATGTCTCTGCTGGTCTTCTGCGCATTCTCTGGCTGCATTCCTACACATTTGTTGGGTCGAGTCACATTTTACCTCACATTCTTCAATGGGAGATCCCAATTATGGCCACATTTGTCGTATTCATAATATAGCGAATGTTACCATCTTCAGCTGCAGTCTTTAACACTGGTTTGCTCTTTGGAAAATTGCTGATCTTTTAATTGATTTCCCATAGATTGCTATAAAGGGCACTAAAAACATCTACTATACATGCAAATTAGGAGTTTACTCTAAAATTCTCATTTGCATTGGCTGGCATCCATCACAGGGTCACTCTATAACCACCAAAAGTCCGAAGGGCAAGAAAACGAGTGAATGTGGGTGTGGACTGGCCTGCTGTGTGCAATTTTGTATTACAGGGATTATATAGTGCCATTCTTTAATGCATTGCTTTGCATGTATGTTCACATCGATCCCTACCCTCAGGGAGCTTACAGTCTGTTGTAACCCTAACACTTCCTCTGTAACCTTAACACTAACTTTCCCTTAAAACCCTAAATCGAGCCCTCCTTGTATGTCTAACACTATCCTTCACTATACCCCTAACACTAACACTTCCAGAAAATCTAACATAAACCTTCCCTGTAATTGTAACACTAACCTTTGTTGTAACCCTAGAACTAATCTCCTCTGTAGCCTTAACGCTAACCCTCTTGTAAAACCCTAAAATTGAGCCCTCCTTGTATACCTAACACCAACCTTTGGTGTAAACGTAATGCTTACCCCCCCTTGTACCCCTAACACTAATCTCTAATACTAACCCTGCAGAAACCTTAGCAGTAACTCTTCCTGTAACCCTAACACTCCAAAAGTGGGGCTAGGGGTTCATGTACCCTTAGCAGGAGCCCTCCTTGTACCCTTAGCAGGAGCCCTCCTTGTACCCTTAGCAGGAGCCCTCCTTGTACCCTTAGCAGGAGCCCTCCTTGTACCCTTAGCAGGAGCCCTCCTTGTACACTTAGCAGGAGCCCTCCTTGTACCCCTAGCAGGAGCCCTCCTTGTACCCTTGGCGGGAGCCCTCTTTGTGCCCTTGGCGGGAGCCCTCTTTGTGCCCTTGGCGGGAGCCCTCTTTGTGCCCTTGGCGGGAGCCCTTCTTTGTGCCCTTGGCGGGAGCCCTTCCTTGTACCCTTGGCGGGAGCCCTTCCTTGTACCCTTGGCAGGAGCCCTTCCTTGTACCCTTGGCAGGAGCCCTTCCTTGTACCCTTGGCAGGAGCCCTTCCTTGTACCCTTGGCAGGAGCCCTTCCTTGTACCCTTGGCAGGAGCCCTTCCTTGTACCCTTGGCAGGAGCCCTTCCTTGTACCCTTGGCAGGAGCCCTTCCTTGTACCCCTAACACTGATCTCCTCTGTGACCTTAACAGTAACTCTTCCTGTAACCCCAACACTAGCCCTCCATTAAAAGCCCCCCTTGTACCCCTATAACAGGAGCCCCCTTGTAACCCTAATACAAACCCTCCCTGAAACCCCAACTATAATCTTCCTCATACCCCTAACTTTATTCCTTCTTGTAACCCTATCCTACCATTGAGTAAATGCCCCCCCCCTGTTTGCATGCTCCCCTCTCCTGTACTGGGATCACCTGTGCAGAACTCCAAACCCCTCATAAAAGATACCGGCGCCCATATCGCAACATTGGAACCTACTGACTTCATTTATATCTGTATGACTTCTCTGGTCATCAGAAGCATATTCTCTGCAGTGTCAAACCCCCTCAAATGCTGTTGATAATCGGAGACCATGCGATCTTTGCCTAGCCTGTAGGACACAAGGCAAGGCTGGGTGAAGTATTTTTGGAAGTATTTTGCTTGTTGTGTATTGGGGGTGACATGGTTGAACAGCGATGGTCCTGGTTGTCACAGTTATACATTGATGGAACCCTCTGGAACATGCAGTGTAACGCACGGTGTACACTTTTCAGGCACGTACATGTTGGCTCTTGCACAATGCTGTTTAATCTGCTCTCTGGTTGATAATGAAAGGAATGGTATGCGGAGCATCTGCTTCCCCCTGCATTGTGAAACAGGACTTTGTATGCAGTCACACCGTCTTTTTATATCATGTCATAGCCTGCCAGGCTGTTCTCGGATTGTATTCGGTATTGTATGGGCAGTACGGGGGCTCAGCGGAGCATAGCGGTCATGGTGCTCTAACTGTCAGCCTTACTCTGCGCTCTCTTCTGTTCAATAAATCATTACAGATGGACTTTGTCATTAAACATGTCTCAGGACTCTTCATCTGTTGTGCATAGGCCTCCTAAATTCTCACCTGGGAGAATGGTAAAGCCGCCCCTCTAGCGGCAAACTGGTTGGAATAAATCTTTAGAGACTGCATTACGTCTACTTAGGCTACGTTGAATTACTTTGCGTGTTTGCAAAGTGGAAAATTGTACGCTTTCCCGTCACTCACAGAAACGTGCTGCCCATTAGTAGACATGCGGCAATGCCATTCATCTTTATTCATGGCTTCCGGTGCAGCGTGATTTTGCAAAAGGGTCAAGGACTTCTTTTGCACGTTTTCAATGCGTAAGGCAGCCCCTTGAAATGAATTGGCTGCAGTACATGCACTCCATTGTACCTGCATGGTGTAAATGGAGCCTTAGGCTAGGTTCACATATGTGCAGGGGGTGCCGCTGAAGGACCCGCACAAATACGGGCAGCCAGCCGCAACCACCCATACAGAGAAATGGTCACGGGGGCCACGTACCTGTGAGACTTAAGTAGTGGGGAGGCCCTCCTTAAAGCCTCTGGAGATGGAGACAGTGTCTTGGTGGACACCGAGTGGCAGGGGTGCGGAGCACCGTGCAAGCCTTAGTCCGAGATCCGAGCCGAGGTCAAGTCCAGTTGGGCAACGAAGCATAAAAGGGTTGATCCGAAGAAGAATGGTCGAGATCCAAGCCGGGGTCGGTTCCAATCTGGCAGCTGAGTACAAAAGGGGCAAAGAAGTAGAATGGTTAATGTATACATCTGAGGTCCATGGCAAGCAGCAATCAAGAGTAGTCAAATAGGTTTCCAGGTCACAACAGGTTCAGACAGATCACACACTTCACAGGTAAGGATGAGCTCCGGCGTGTTCGCAAGCTGCACGTGCCGAGCCCGCCAGGAAGTCGGCAATGCGCTGTGCTAATCCCAGGCAGTGAGACATTTCCCGATCTCTGTAGCCGCACATCGGGAAATGTTTCACTGCTTGTGATTAGCGCTGTGCAGTGCCGAGTTCCTGGCGGGCTCTGTACATGCAGCTTGCGAACACGCCGGAGCTCATCCTTACCTGTGAAGTGTGTGATCTGTATGAACCTGTTGTGACCTGGAAACCTATTTGACTACTCTTGATGTGAAATTTCCGCCAACAATTGTCCAATGGAGCGTACACACGGTCGGACTTTCCGCCAACAACCTCACATCAAACATTTGTTGTCGGAAAATCCTATCGTGTGTACATAGCATTATGCCACGTACACACGATTGGATTTTCCAACAACAAATGTTGGATGTGAGCTTGTTGGCGGAAAGTCCGACCGTGTGTACGCTCCATCGGACAATTGTTGTCGGACTTTCCGCCAACAAATGTTGGCTAGCAGATTCTCACATTTTCCGCCAACAAATGTTTGTTGTCAGATTGTCCGATTGTGTCTACACAAGTCCGTCGCACAAAAGTCCACGCATGCTCAGAAGCGGTCGGTCTTGTAAACTAGCGTTCGTAATGGAGAATTAACATTCGTGACGCGGCAAATTATGAAATCTCGGAAATTGAAATGCAGCGCACAATTCTCTTCTTCTTTAATGGGATAATAATGAAGCTGCTTTGCTGGTGATACTGATGGAGTTATTGCAAACACATTTTCAAAGGCTTTTTTTTTCTAGTGATATCAAGAATTATATTATTATGCTTTTTTTTTTTTTTTTTTTTTTTTTTGGGCAAGTTACCACAACACCATTATCCCGTAGTTTTTATCAAACATACAACTATGTTGGTGTCCCTTGTCAATTTTACATTGTATTTTATAAAATGTAACTGACTACTCCCAAACTGTCATTTGAAGTAAAACACATAGTCAAGTATTATTCTCCACAATTTTTTTTATTGTGCATTAAAATAAATAAATTTAGACATGTTATCTGCCAATAGAACTTAACCAAAAAGTGCATTCTATGCATCCAAAAATATAGAAAATATACCAAATCAAATCATTATTATTCAACCCAAAAATAATGTCAAAGCAATAACTCCAAGGCCAATAATAAATAACACGTTATCTCCTCCGATTCCACAACATGGCTGGTTGACGTACGGCCGTTCAGAAACTAACTGAAAAGCGATAAATGAAAAAAGAAAAGCGCGAATCAACACTCACCAAACTTCTACTAACACGAAATTAGCAGAAGGAGCCCAAAGGGTGGCGCTAAAGAGCTGAAAAACCACGTAGTACGTCACTACGTTCGTAACTGTTGGCCAACATTTGTGTGACCGTGTGTATGCAAGACAAGTTTGAGCCAATATCCTTCGGACAAAAGGGCATTGTGTGTATGGGGCATAAGAGGAGCTTCACCCAGTAAACAAAAATGTAAAAATCAGCAGCCACAAATACTGTAGCTGCTGACTTTACAAAAAACACACACACTTGCCTGTCCCAGGATCCAGCCATATCCTAACCCGACATGGCTCTTTGCCAGTCTTCGGGTCCAGGCGCTGGCATCTTAACTGTGGGCAGCTGACACTGACTCCTTGTGGCTCCACAGCCGGCTGCTCACTGCACATCTACAGCTGCACTGTACCTCCTGAACAGTCCTGCAGTCTCCTGGGACCTGTGACATGTCCCAAGAGACTGCGGGGGGTAGGAGGAGGGAACTTCCATTCAGCTACCCACTGCCCCCCCCCCCCCCCCCAAAAAAAATACATTCCAATTATGGGAAAGGAGGAAGGGGGGAGGAGGAAAAGTTCCCTTTTGGGAAAGTTCTGCTTTGAACTAATATCACGTGGCATAAAAAATTTAAACTGCCACTATTTTATTCTCTATGGTGGCTTCTTTCATAAAATATATACTATTTTCAGGGGTTTACATAATCTCCAGGTCTAAAGAGACCTTTCCCAAATGTAAGGAGGGGCTCTGATAGGCACTCCCAGATGCAAGAAGGGACTTGCATAATAAAACTGATTTTTTTTCAGCCACAAACATTTAGATGTAAGATATAAAATCCACAATGTGGCCCTCAGGCTAACTTTGGGGACCCCTGCTCCAGAACTAAGATTAGTAATGCACCAATATATCAGCAGCCAAGAATGATCAGCTGAAAATAGGGTTAACAGTATTGCAGATAGAAAAAAAGGTGCCGATAATGACAGCTGATAATTATTGGCTGAAAACAGGATTATCGGCATTTTGCTGATAAAATAAAAAAAAATGGCAGAAAATAAAATCTTATTCATTTCAATTCATGATATTAAAAATTTTTTTTTGGATATAATACAATTTATTTATTTATATATATATATATATATATATATATATATATATATATATATATATATATATATATATATATATATATATATATATATATATATACACACACACACACACACACACACACACACACACACACACACACACACACACACACACACACACACACACACACACACACAGTGGGGACGGAAAGTATTCAGACCCCTTTAAATTTTTCACTCTTTGTTATATTGCAGCCATTTGCTAAAATCATTTAAGTTCATTTTTTTTTCCTCATTAAAGCGGGAGTCCCGCGAAAAAAATTTTTTTTTTAGATGTCAGCAGCTGCAAATACTGCAGCTGCTGACTTTTAAAATAAGGTCACTCACCTGTCCCAGGGTCCAGCGATGTCGGCACCCGAGACCAAACCGTCCCTCGATCCTCGGGTGCTGCCGCCGCCATTCTCAGTGAGGGAATCAGGAAGTTAGGCGCTGCGGCTTCACAATGGTCCCCGCTATCTCCTGGGACCTGCGTCTTTCCCAGGAGACAGCGGGGGAGTGCGGGAGGGGGCATGACTCCCATGGGAGTCTATTCCCGGAAGTGGGTGCAGATACCTGTCTTAGACAGGTATCTGCACCCCCCTCCCCCCTGAAAGGTGCCAAATGTGACACCGGAGGGGGGGGGGGAATCCGATGAGCGGAAGTTCCACTTTTGGGTGGAACTCCGCTTTAATGTACACACAGCACCCCATATTGACAGAAAGACACAGAATTGTTGACATTTTTGCAGATTTATTAAAAAAGAAAAACTGAAATATCACATGGTCCTAAGTATTCAGACCCTTTGCTCAGTATTTAGTAGAAGCACCCTTTTGATCTAATACAGCCATGAGTCTTTTTGGGAAAGATGTAACAAGTTTTTCACACCTGGATTTGGGGATCCTCTGCCATTCTTCCTTGCAGATCCTCTCCAGTTCTGTCAGTTTGGATGGTAAACGTTGGTGGACAGCCATTTTTAGGTTTCTCCAGAGATGCTCAATTGGGTTTAAGTCAGGGCTCTGGCTGGGCCATTCAAGAACAGTCACATAGTTGTTGTAAAGCCACTCCTTCGTTATTTTAGCTGTGTGCTTAGGGTCATTGTCTTGTTGGAAGGTAAACCTTCGGCCCAGTCTGAGGTCCTGAGCACTCTGGAGAAGGTTTTCGTCCAGGATATCCCTGTACTTGGCCGCATTCATCTTTCCCTCGATTGCAACCAGTCGTCCTGTCCCTGCAGCTGAAAAACACCCCCACAGCATGATGCTGCCACCACCATGCTTCACTGTTGGGACTGTATTGGACAGGTGATGAGCAGTGCCTGGTTTTCTCCACACATACCGCTTAGAATTAGGGCCAAAAAGTTCCATCTTGGTTTCATCAGACCAGAGAATCTTATTTCTCACCATCTTGGAGTCCTTCAGGTGTTTTTTAGCAAACTCCATGCGGGCTTTCATGTATCTTGCACTGAGGAGACGCTTCCGTCGGGCCACTCTGCCATAAAGCCCTGACTGGTGGAGGGCTGCAGTGATGGTTGACTTTCTACAACTTTCTCCCATCTCCCGACTGCATCTCTGGAGCTCAGTCACAGTGATCTTGGGTTCTTCTTTATCTCTCTCACCAAGGCTCTTCTCCCCCAATAGCTCAGTTTGGCCGGACGGCCAGCTCTAGGAAGGATTCTGGTCGTCCCAAACGTCTTCCATTTAAGGATTATGGAGGCCACTGTGCTCTTAGGAACCTTAAGTGCAGAAGAAATGTTTTTTTAACCTTGACCAGATCTGTGCCTTGCCACAATTCTGTCTCTGAGCTTTTCCGGCAGTTCCTTTGACCTCATGATTTTCATTTGCTCTGACATGCACTGTGAGCTGTAAGGTCTTATATAGACAGGTGTGTGGCTTTCCTAATCAAGTCCAATCAGTATAATCAAACACAGCTATATATTTATATATTTTTTTTTAAACTGTCCATTTCATGTTTCGGCCCTTTTGGGGGAAGTTCCACTTGAAGCTAGTATCACGTGGCATAAAATTTTTTAACTACCACTATTTTATTCTCTAGGGCAACTGCTTTCATAAAATATATAACATTTGGAGGGGTTTACATAATCTTCATGTCCTAAAAGGATTTTTTAAATACCGTATGTGCAAAAATGGCTCAGGCAGCCAAAGGGTTAAAGAAGTGTTGGCTGTGATGACAGCATAGGTCTGCTTTAATAAGAGCTCAGAAATAATGATTAGCAAGGTACAATTAGCAGCCAGTCATCTCACAGCAGCATGTCATAGCTAAACTGGGACTAGAAGGTGATTTTCGCTGTATTATGGCATTTGTAGCAAAACAGGCGAGCTTTTGTGAGATCCGTCTACATCAGGTCAAAGCAGTATTGTGTCTCTGGAAAAGCGTGTCCTTAGTCACTTGAGTACTAGGCTGTAATAGCTCTTCATTATCGGGCTATTATTCTGTTTTCAGTTTTGTGATTGTTTGACTGACAATTACTGCTCATGCAACACTACCTAAATAAAGTTGATTTTTTTTATTTATTTTTTGAGACAGCTAAAGCTTTCTTTTAGTGTTCTGTTTTTTTTTTTTTTTTTATAACTACAAAAACCCTCAAAATTCACCCTTTTGTTGAAAAGTAGACACACCAAGGTGATCTCATTGTCATTTTTATTGGAAATGAAGAAAATTCTGGTGTTGGGGGGGCTTAAATCATGGACCCTACTCCGAAGGAACCTAAATCTGCTCGCTCTTGTGCTCTAGAACAGGGCTGCCCTGGATATAAGGAGGGACTCTGCTGAGCAGTCCTGAATATAAGGTTCTAGGTGTAACCCTGGACTCTGAACTCTCCTTTCAGGCCCACATCCAATCCCTGTCAAAATCATGTGGCCTTAACCTCCGCAACATCTCCAGAATACGCCCCTTTTTAACCAATGACACCACCAAGCTTCTAATTCAGTCCCTGGCTATCTCTCGCCTCGACTACTGCAACTCACTCCTCATTGGATTACCTTTACATAGGCTATCCCCCTTCAGTCCATCATGAATGCTGCTGCCAGACTCATCCACCTTACCATCCGCTCAGTGTCTGCTACCCCTCTCTGCCAATCCCTCCACTGGTTTCCACTCATTCAACGAATAAAATTCAAAATACTAACAATAATTTACATGTGATGTTCTTTTTTTTTGTATAGTGTTGGGGGTGTGATGGTGATGTTCTTTGTTGTGTGGTGTTGGCGGTGTGATGGCAATGTTCTTGTATAGAGCTGGTGATGTTCTTTGTTGTATGGTGTTCGTGGTGTTATGGCGATGTTCTTTGTTGTATAGTGTTTACAGGGTTGTTCTTTGTTGTGTAGTGTTGACAGGGTGATGGCGTTGTTCTTTGTTGTGTAGTGTTGGCAGTGTTCTCTGTTGTATAGTGTTGGCAGTGTGTTGGTGATCTTCTTGGTTTCATAGTGTTGGCGGTGTGATGGTGTTCTTTGTTGTGTTGTGTTGGCGATGTGAGGGCAATGATCTTGTTGTATACAGCTGGTTATGTTCTTTGTTGTATGGTGTTGGTGGTGTGATGGCGATGTTCTTTGTTGTGTAGTGTTCTTTGTTGTGTTGTGTTGGCGATGTGAGGGCAATGATCTTGTTGTATACAGCTGGTTATGTTCTTTGTTGTATGGTGTTGGTGGTGTGATGGCGATGTTCTTTGTTGTGTAGTGTTGGCGGTGTGATGGCGTTGTTCTTTGTTGTGTAGTGTTTGCGGTGTTCTCTGTTGTATAGTGTTGGCAGTGTGTTGGTGATCTTCTTTGTTTCATTGTGTTGGTGGTGTGATGGTGATGTTCTTTGTTGTATAGAGTTAGCGGTGTTCTTATTGCTGTATAGAGCTTGTAATGTTCTTTGTTGTATAGTGTTGGCAGTGTTGTTCTTTGTTGTGTAGTGTTGGTGGTGTGATGCAGAAGTTGTTTGTTGTGTAGTGTTGGCGGTGTGATGGTGATGTTCTTTGTTGTATAGAGTTAGTGGTGTTCTTTGTATAGTGATGGCTATGTTCTCGTTGTATAGAGTTGGTGATGTTTTTTGTTGTATAGTGTTGGCAGTATGATGGCGATGTTCTTTGTTGTATAGTGTTGGCGGTGTGATGCCAATGTTAGTTGTTGTATAGAGTTAGCAGTGTTCTTGGTTGTATAGAGTTGGCGGTGTTCTTGGCTGTATAGAGTTGGCGGTGTTCTTGGTTGTATCGAGTTGGCGGTGTTCTTGGTTGTATCGAGTTGGCGGTGTTCTTGGTTGTATCGAGTTGGCGGTGTTCTTGGTTGTATCGAGTTGGCGGTGTTCTTGGTTGTATCGAGTTGGCGGTGTTCTTGGTTGTATCGAGTTGGCGGTGTTCTTGGTTGTATCGAGTTGGCGGTGTTCTTGGTTGTATCGAGTTGGCGGTGTTCTTGGTTGTATCGAGTTGGCGGTGTTCTTGGTTGTATCGAGTTGGCGGTGTTCTTGGTTGTATCGAGTTGGCGGTGTTCTTGGTTGTATAGAGTTGGTGGTGTTCTTGCTTGTATAGAGTTGGCGGTGTTCTTGGTTGTATCGAGTTGGCGGTGTTCTTGGTTGTATCGAGTTGGCGGTGTTCTTGGTTGTATCGAGTTGGCGGTGTTCTTGGTTGTATCGAGTTGGCGGTGTTCTTGGTTGTATCGAGTTGGCGGTGTTCTTGGTTGTATCGAGTTGGCGGTGTTCTTGGTTGTATCGAGTTGGCGGTGTTCTTGGTTGTATCGAGTTGGCGGTGTTCTTGGTTGTATCGAGTTGGCGGTGTTCTTGGTTGTATCGAGTTGGCGGTGTTCTTGGTTGTATCGAGTTGGCGGTGGTCTTGGCTGTATAGAGTTGGCGGTGTTCTTGGTTGTATCGAGTTGGCGGTGTTCTTGGTTGTATCGAGTTGGCGGTGGTCTTGGTTGTATCGAGTTGGCGGTGGTCTTGGCTGTATAGAGTTGGCGGTGGTCTTGGCTGTATAGAGTTGGCGGTGGTCTTGGTTGTATAGAGTTGGCGGTGGTCTTGGTTGTATAGAGTTGGCGGTGGTCTTGGTTGTATAGAGTTGGCGGTGGTCTTGGTTGTATAGAGTTGGCGGTGGTCTTGGTTGTATAGAGTTGGCGGTGTTTTTTGTATCTGTTCTCTAGACTTGTGTAAGGATTGAATAGTTTTCTGTATTCTTATATAGAACAGGACAGATTTTTAATGAAAGTACTTTTTCGGCTCGGCGGTGTCCTCTCTACACTCATCTCTGACAGTTTGGATCTATTTGTATTTGAAAATCTTTTAGGAGTAATGAGAGGAGGGTCACTTCTCTCCCTAAAGCGACAATAAATCCTACAACAAAATGACATAAACATCTGACATCTCCCGGCTCGGCAGGTGTGGGAAGATTTATGTACATATTTTTGAATGGTATTAGAAGCCGTGTCAGAAAGTGGAACTATTTGACTTTCATCTCTCCACACTAATACCATAAAGACGTTCCTTTTCATTTCATGCGTTTTGTAAACCAGTAATAGAAATGAGAGCCAGGCCTGCACCTATCTTCCAATGTGGTTTTAGGCTTTTAAAAAGAGCCCTTTTCCCCAAACTAAGCAAATCACAGATACATGCGGCATTGTGTTGGTCACATTGAGACACTGGTGATATAGCCAGGGCGACACAGGTGCCCCCTGGGAAGGCTACATCACCAGTGCAAATTTTAAAAAAATATATAATTAAAGGAGAAGTACAGCCAAAGCTCGTTTGGCTGTACTTCTCCTGTTGATCACAGAGATGCAGTTCGTTCTGTCGGCTGATGTCACAGAGCCGGCCCAGGCTGGGGCAAGATTGTGACAATATGGTCGGGATCCACCCACAACCCTGGATCGGCACCTGGCTCAGCCTGTCAGAGAGTGGCTGAGAGCCTGAGCCAATCACCACTCCTGCCCCCTCCACAGCTCAACGCTCCATTGAGTGCGGAGGGGGGGGGGGGACACAGAGCAGATAGCAGTGACTGACAGTGACCAGCTCTCTGCTCGGGGAGCTCTGAGAACTGAGCAATCAGCAGTGTTTGATCACCCAGTTCTCAGGCCGATGCTGCATCCACCTAGGTAAGTATGAGTCTTAACAAAAAAATAATTTCAATACTTCTCTTTTAACCACCTCAATACTGGGCACTTTTACCCCCTTCCTGCCCAGGCTAATCAGCTTTTAGCGCTGTTACACTTTGAATGACAATTGCGCGGTCATGCAATGCTGTACCCATACTAAATTTTTTATAATTTTGTTCACACAAATAGAGCTTCCTTTTGGTGGTATTTAACCACCACTGTTTTTTTTTTTTCTTTTTTTTGCTAAATAAACGGAAAAAGACAAACTTTTGAAACAAAAAAACGCTTTTCTTTGTTTTTGTTATAAAATTTTGCAAATAAATAATCTTTCTTTATAAATTTAGGCCAAAAAGTATTCTGCTACATTTCTTTGGTGAAAATAACCCAAATCAGTGTATATTATTTAGTCTGTAGGAAAGAGTCCATAAACGATGGTATATATCTGAAAATTGATCAATCCTGATGTACTGCCGGCCTATCTCAATTTCTTGAGGCCCAAAATGCCAGGACAGCACAAATACCCCCAAATGACCCCTAGTAGACAGTCCAAGGTATTTAGTAAGAGGCAGAAATTTTACTTTTTTTTTTTCTTTACATACTGTCACCAGTGCAGTGTACAGTGTCCTCATATAATGGGTGTGGTAGTGATTGGGGACATTGACTGGTGACAGTACAAAAAAAAATGTAAATTTTTTTTTATTTTTGTGTATATATAATGCAAGCATTTTAGTGAATGAGATTAATTCAGTTTGTTTTGTTGTGATTAGCAGTGATTGGCCAGTCTGTACCATGTGATCACACTGACCAATCACAGCTAGCAACACAATTGTATGCAATGGCAGGCTTGAAAGGAAGTCATCCATTGTTTACTGTCATGTGACTGGCTGTGATTGGTTACAGCAGTCACATGGTATTGGCAGCAAGCCGGTACAGTGATCAGTCATTGGCTGTGTCCGGTGGACACAGCCGGTGACAGATTGCGCGGGCACACATCCACCCGGATCGATCAGAGGTTCCCACCAGCGTCATACCACTGTTGTACTGGCTGCAGGGGCAATGACAGCTCATCACCCTCGGAGGCAAATACAGCAGGTACCGGGTGGGGAGGGTTGTACGGTATTTACCTTTTTTTTTTTCTATTTTTTCTGTAAAGGCGAACTGACACTTTAGGCTGAGTTCACACCTATGCGAATTGCATGCGGGTTTTCTCCGCATGCAATTCGCATAGCAGGAGAATGTGTCCGGCTCTCTATGAAGCTGGTTCACATATCTCCGGGGCGGCTGCGGATCGCACTGCACAGAAACGTCTTTGGCTTTGTTCCAGGGCCAAATTCAGGCAGAGATTCGGCCCTGACTCATCCCTGAACCAGAGAACAGGGGCGCACGGCGCTCCTGTGCGATCCGCAGCTGGTTCCAGTGTGAACTGAGCCTGTTCATCTTTACATAAAATCTGGACCCCCTGCACCCCCCCACCCCCGGTCCCGCTGACCTTGAGTGCCGCGATCAACCGCTGTGACACATCGTATAGCCGCTTTACTGGCCTGGGGATTTGAAATCCCAGCGGCTTAACCTCTTAAAAGTACTTCGTAAAGGTACGTATAGGAGTCATTGTAATTGGTCGGCGCCGTCACAACATGGACAGCGCCGACCATTCAGAAACCGCGTAGCAGAGAAAGCCGCAGAGATTTCAAATCCCCGAACCGGTAAAGCGGTGATATGATGTGTCATAGCGAGAGATCGCGGCACTCAAGGTCAGCGGGACGGGGTGGGGGGGTCCAGTGTAAGTGCACCTTACATGCTTAAAGTGTAACATGTAGTAATATTTCTAATGGTACGTGCTACGAGGCATTTTCATATGTCTAAAAAAAAAAAAAAAAATGCAGAAAGACCGGACGCTGAACCCTTCTCATCTCCACATTTCACAGCGATTAACCCTGAGCTCACAGGTCATTCGTCAGTTTGGTCTTGGCAGCAGGTTGTGTAAATATCAGCAGAGTCACAGCGATTGACGTGTACAGGTATTTAGGGTGATCGGTGTCAGATCAGAGCCACCCTGCCATTTCTGTCTGATGTCATTCCCTTCATTAGCTTGTAGAAGAAAACTCCTAACTATTGTCCTATAGGTCCTGTCATTGAGGGATCATGTTTTAAAGCTGATCTCCAGGATAAGCACCTATTCTCTTAATCCATTCATCATGTGTATTCTTTCTTGAACCTTGCTGTACTTGGTGTATTTCTTCCAGATCTGTTCAGTAATCCAGTGTGAGACTTTTCCTTCCTGAATAAAGACCACTCACTGCTGCTCTCTTTCCTTGTACTGGGTGACTGGTCTTGTCTCCGCCCCCTCCTGTCCCTGCCCTCAAGGAGATTACAATCTAAGGTCCCTAACTCGCATTCGTACATACATATACTAGGGGCCAATTCAGACTGGAGCCAATTAACCTACCAGCATGTCTTTGGAGTGTGGGAGGAAACCGGAGTGCCCAGAGGAAACCCATGCAGACACAGGAGGAACATGCAAACTCCAGGTAGGTAATCCCATGGTTTGGATTCGAACCGTCGACCCTAGTGCTGCTAGGTGGAAGTGATAACCACTTAGCCAATGTGCTGCCCATATCACAGAAGACAAATTAAACAGTTTGTATACATAGTATTCGCATGTGCAAAAAAAAAAAGTCCAAGGTATTTAATGATAAAATTGATTCATAGCAGAAAAACTGAAGAGTTTCAGGCGCCAAACACACTCCTCCCTTCATCAGGGACTGGGACATTTGTCGGCGCTAGCACTGGACTGTATGTATGTGGATTCACTACTCTCGGGCCCTTTCCCCCGTTTCTAAGGGGAGCCCCCGTTTTGTAAAGGGCTGTGGAGCTGGAACCAGTGTGCCCAGTGACAATGTCAGTGACTCTTAGAAAATCTGAATCCAAGCACCCCCTTTGTTCCAGGTTCCTGTGCAGAATCATGGCGATTCCGCCCCTTGATTCCAAATTGCAAAATGTGAAAGAGTCCTAGAGAAGAGCTAAAAGTAAAAATACTTGCCTTAGTTCAAACACCCATTAGGTTCCATGCCAGAGCTGGCGTCTTCTCCCTAGCTTATTTCAGGTGCCAATCTTAGGTTGTCTTAATGCAGGGCTCTACAAACCCCCGGCGCCAGGTCGCCATGACGACCGGAAGTTTGGTGCTGGCTCCTGGGGTGCCGCCCGAATTCTCCCCACACCCCTACGCATCCGTCCGTCCACCGCTTCCCCCCCGCTATGTATTCTGGGCTCTGCTTGCCCATCTGCGGGCCCAGGACCGTAATAGCGGGTGCTGCCGGGTAGAGGGGAGGGAAGAGGGCATATGTGAGACGTCACTTCCGGGTGCCCGTTCACAGTTTCCCCGGCCATCAAGGCCAGGAAAGAATGTAATGCAGTGTTATGTGCATTGCATTACATTCAGTGGAGTACAGAGGAGACATGCATGTCTCATTAAAGAGAACCTGTCATAAAAAAAAAATCAACCCCTAGGGGGGGACTTTTTGTCCCCTATGTTATGGGGAAAAAAAAGTAAAGTAAATAATTTTTTTTTTTTTTCAAATTGTAAAGTTACACCCAAGCACATAAAATCACCCCCCCCCCCCCCAAAAATTGAGCCACCCCCAGATATACGCACGTACAAATGTAAACGCGCGCGGCGGGGTGCCTACTCCTGAAAACGTTGATAGCGATACACATGTTGCATATTGCTGCTCACGCCAGAATGGGAGAAATAATTCTAATACCAGACCTGCTTTGTAGCGCTAAACTGATGACCTATAGGGGGCTTTTAAAGCGTTTAAAGTTTAAGGTTTGACATGTTGGGTATCTAGTTACTCGGTGCAACCTCCGCTTTTATATTTTTATTAAAAAATGGGTAATTTATTGCATTTTTTTTTGTGTCCCCTACAAAATCAGCAGGGGATCCAATACTTTTTCCCCCTCACTGTAGATCCTGTACATCAGGTGCGTTCGCCTTAAAGCCGCAGCGCAGGGTAAAATATAACTGATGCCTACGGGCGTTGACACCGATAGTGGTGCATTCTGGGAATTCTCCTCTTACATTGCATGATGCTAACAATCCTGGAGCTGTTTTTTTGTTCTCAGTAACTTTTTGACCCGAATGATAATTTCAGGATCACAGGCCAATCTCTATACAAGGTCTCAGGTGTTGGCTCCCCGGCTCAGAGGAACAATCTCGTCATTGTCCGGAGACGTCTATCACAGAGGCTGCCTGTTCACAGCGGACACTAACAGACGATTGTACAAGATAAATCCTCTGATCCCGGGCTACATGATCCGGAGGGTTGTGGCATTTTACATGTGAGTGTTAAAGAGCAAAGCAAAAAGACGCCAAAGAATGTAACTTGCAGCTCATGTCATTGTGTGGTGTTTTCTTGCGTTTGCGCACGCCAAAATATGGGTCAGCAAAACCCTATTGACTTTAATTGAGTAGTATACAAGGTTTGACCTGCTTTGCGTTGTGTTTCTTTGAACGCAGCGTATCCTATTAACCACTTCAGATCGTTTTTTATGTTTCGGCGATGTCTCGGTTCCTCACTTTATTCAGCGGGTATAATAAGTATTGAACACGTCACTATTTTCCTAGGTAAATATATTTCTAAAGGTGCTATTGACATGAAATTTTCACCACATGTCGGTAACAACCCATGCAATCCATACATACAAAAAACCCAAAATAAATACTGTATTTATCGGCGTATAACACGCACTTTTTTCCCCTGAAAATCAGGGGAAAATCGGGGGTGCGTGTTATACGCCAATCCCCCGTCAATTGTGAGCTTTTTGGCCGCTCTCAGCGGCTTTCGGCTTTTCTCGGCGGCTTTCGGCCATTCTCGGCGGCTCTCGCCCGCCTTCGGCCATTCTCGGCAGCTCTCGGCCGCTTTCGGCAATTCTCTGCGACTCTCGGCCATTCTCGACGGCTTTCGGACGCTTTTGGCCATTTTCGGCGCCTCCCGCACTCCCGCGGGAGCCGCCGAAAGCCGAGTGCGTCCGAGAGCCGCCGAGAATGGCCGAAAGCGGCCGAGAGCCACCGAAAGCGGCCGAGAACGGCGGCGCCATTTTCAAAGATGCAAACGACACAGGGCAAGGCTACAGAGGGACACTGTCCAGGCTGCAATCGGGTACAAGACTACAGATGGACACTAACGAGGCTGCAATGGGGGACAAGACTGCAATGGGGGACAAGGCTGCAATGGGGGACAACACTACAGATGGACACTGACAAGGCTGCAGATGAACACTGATGAGGCTGCATTGATGGGCATTTAAATGTAAGTTTTTTTTCCTTAAACTTTCCTCCTAAAAGTTTTTTTCCTTAAAATTCCCTCCTAAACTTGGGGTGCGTGTTATACGCCGATAAATATGGTACATTCAGAAATGAAGTTATGTGTAATAACATGGAATGGCGCAGGGAAAAAGTATTGACCACATGAAGAAAGGGAGGTGCAAAAAGGCACGGAAATCCAAGACACCAGCTGAACTCTATCCGTAATTAGAAAGCAATCTTGCGCCTTGTCAGTGCAAATTAATATCTCAGCTGGTTCAGTCTCAACTGATGGCCTATAAAAAGGTGTCTCATTACCAAGGTGTCACACAAGAAACATCTCATGATGGGTAAAAGCAAAGAGCTTTCTCAAGACCTTATTGATGCAAAACATACTGATGGCATTGGTTACAAAATGATTTCTGAATATTCCAGTGAGCACTGTTGGGGCCATAATCCGGAATTGGAAAGAACATTATTTCACAATAAACTGCCCACAACAAGGTGCTCTTTGCAAGATTTCTGACAGAGGAGTGAAAAAAAAAATCAGAAGAGTTGTCCAAGAGCCAAGGACCACTTGTGGAGAGCTTCAGAAAGACCTGGAATTAGCAGGTACAATTGTTTCAAAGAAAACAATAAATAATGCACTCACTCGTCATGGCCTGTATTAGAGGTCGACCGATACATCGGCCGATATTTGGCGTTTTTTAATTAATCGGCATCCGCCGATTGTGCTGATAAAAAAGGCTGATTATAACCAGCGCGACTTGCAAAAAATGACTTCTGTAATAGAAGTCAATGCAAGTTGCCTGAAGTCTTCGGTGGAGCAGCTTCTCTCCTCTCTGGGCAGCCTGCCAAGTCTGAGAAAAGAAGCTAAAGAGATACAATGGGGGTTATTTACGAAAGGCAAATCCACTTTGCACTGAAAGTGCACTTGGAAGTTCAGTCGCCCTAAATCTAAGGGGTAGATCTGAAATGAGGGGAAGCTCTGCTGATTTTATAATGCTGTTTTTTTATGTGTACATCAATAGAAACACATAACCCTATAGCCCAGGGTGGCAAGGCACTCCCCTGCTTCCTCATTCCTGTTCCAAGTTCACAGACTGACTGGAGATTGTACTGTCCAGTATTAAAGTATAACTAAAGGCAAAACTTTGTTTTCTAGTTTTGGATAGAGTGGAGAGGGATTAGAACCCCTGTCAGGTTTTTATTGCTGTCTGTGCCCCCGTTATGGAGATTCACCCTCTCTGTGTCCTGTTTACAATTATCATTGAAAGAGAAAGTAAAAGAAAATTCTAAATTTTGGGTTGTCCCCAGAAAAGTAATAGATTGGAAATCCTCCAATGGGGACACTGGTTCTGATGACCTGGGGGTCCCCAAGAGATTCCCTTGAAGAGGAGCTCCAGGCTCCCCAAATTTTTTTTTTTTTTTAAGTTAGCAGCTTCAACTACTGTAGCTGCTGACTTTTACTATTAGGGCACTTACCTGTCCAAGCATCCAGCAGTGTCCTCACCGAGGCGATTTTTCAGTTGGCTATCGGGTGCTTGGGCCGCCATCTTAACTTAGGAAAACCGTTTCCTACTGCGCATGCACGAAGCACACTGCCGCAGTCTTCTGGGACCTGTGAGGGAGGGAGGGAGGGCTGAACTTCCGGCCAGACGTAGGAGCGAGTACCTATCAAAACCAGGTACCCCCCCCCCCCAAAAGGTGCCAAATGTGGCAGTGGAGAGGGGGGGGGGGTGGTAGCCAGACAAGTGGAGCTTTTCCTTTTGGGTGGAGCTCCACTTTAATTTGCAGGGATTTTCTCTCACTTCCTGTTTCCCGATTTACAGGGAGCGGTGATCAGTGTCACTAGGCAGAACGGGGAAATGCTTGTTTACATTAGCATCTCCCCGTTCTTCCTCACCGTGAGACGATCGCGGGTATCCCCGCGGACATAGTCTTCGGGACCCGCAATCATGCTCACGGAGCTCCCGGCGGCGCGCGCGCACAAGCCACCTCCTAAAGAGCAACGTACAGGTACGTTAATCTGCTTGTACGTGCCCTTCTGCCACAGTATATCTGCGTGAGGCGGTCGGGAAGCGGTTAACACAGCTCTCATAGGGAACCATTGATTTTGAATAGAGGCAGAGAAACCCCGCTAAAAGCTAACATGGCTAAAAGCGCATTAACCCCACTGCAAAAAGCTACTAAAAGCACGTTTTTGTAGCCGCTTTTTCCTGGCATTGGTAGTGGCTTTGCAGCTCGTTTTTTTTTTTTTTTCTGATGCCCCGTGTGCATGAGGCCTAATGCCACGTACACACAGGCGGACTTTTCGACGGACAAGGTCTGGCGGACTTTTCGACGGACTTTCCGAACGGACTTGCCTTCACACGATCAACCAAAGTCCGACGGATTCGTACGTGATGACGTACGACCGGACTAAAACAAGGAAGTTCATAGCCAGTAGCCAATAGCTGCCCTAGCGTCGGTTTTTGTCCATTGGACTAGCATACAGACGAGCGGACTTTTTCGACCAGACTCGAGTCCGTCGGAAAGATTTGAAACGTGTTTCATTTCTAGGTCCGTGGAACTTTCGGGAAAAAAAGTCCGCTGGAGCCCATACACGATCGAATTGTCCGACGGGCTCCGATCCGCTGGACCAAGTCTGCCGTAAAGTCCGCTCGTGTGTACGCGGCATTAGTCTTACCTTTACAAATATTGTCTGTATTATAAGGAGGTTCTACTTTTGCAGTTGATTTGTGTGTTTAGCGATATGGATTGTTCATCACCTATTGGTACCAGTCACCCTGGAATACGATACTATCAGAGCCAGGAACAGACGTTGTTTGTGGGGCTTTTGGAGATGTTTGTGAGGTTGATGAACCTGTATGTCTGAGATCTCTGCTATCCCTACCAGCGGCGTGCCACAGCTCAGCTGTCCGCCTCCTCACAATACATATCTATGCAGGTACCTGGCCTCTGAGCAATTAGTGTCTAACTACTCCCGTGAATGAAGCCTGAAAAAATGTGGAAACTGGTAATTTCAGGGCTGGAAATGGCAGTGACTGATATACATGTTTATACAAGACATGTTCGAACACCGGGCCTATTTTTTTTCTCCAAAGTGACATGAATAATGTTTGCTGGATTTAGAAAGGAACGCTTTTGTCAGACATAATAAGCATCGTGGTTTAGAAAGGGAAGCTTGAGAAGGGATTTCTTTTCAATTGCTACAGATGTTAAACGCTTGACATTTTACATTCGGGCCTAGTCATCCATCGACAAACTCTACCTCCTACTCCTGGTAAAGCTGCAAAGCTTCACCGCTAAAAAGTCTGTGAGGGGAGACTGAGGACCACAGCTTTTCCCGATTTTTATACATTCTTTAAAAAAATTTTGGTATGCGAATGGTTCGGGCCGAGCAAAAGTTCGGCCTAAACTTTGCCTTTTTGCTGAACAAACAAATTTGCAGGGCTCTCGGCGGGATGTTCTCCCATGAGCGCTTCACAATGCACTGCACAGTGCATTCTAAGCCCTGATTGGGACAATTCCTTTATTAAAAATAAAGCAATTATGTTTATGGTAACCCATACACACAGTTTTTGACAATTCTTTAATTAAAAATAAAATAAAACAATGTCCCCCCCCCCCCGGTGTAGATCCATCATCAATCACAACGCCGCTGCTGCCACCGCCAGACCCAAAAAAAGAAAAATGCTCCGCCTGGGAAGAAGGCTAACCACCATCTACCTGCACTGTTGTTTGATAGTTCTTATATAGGTAAGTGGCGGGGCCAACTAGTGATGTCACCTGGTGGCTCCACCCTCTACCTATATAAGAACTGTCAAACGGCAAAGGCTAATAGGGTTAGCCTTTGTTGCGGGCAGAGCATTTTTTTTCGGGTCCAGCGGTGGCGGCGGCTTGATTGACAACGGATCTACACGGGGAGACATTGTTTTTTATTTTTAATAAAGGAATTGTCAAAAACTGTGTATTTCTTTTTGACACTTTTGGTGAATGGGTAGGGTTTCCATACTAATTCACATGGGGGCGGGAAATCAGAGGTCCCCCTTGCTAAAGGGGGCTTCCAGATTCTGATAAGCCCCCTGTCTGCAGACACTCCCACAGCCACAGCCCAGGGTTGTCGGGAGGAGGCCCTTGTCCCCAAAGCACCGCCCCCTGTTGAGGGCATGTGGCCTAGTATGGTTCAGGAGGGAGGGTACGCTTGCTCGCCCCCCTCCCCCCTTTCCTGACCTGCTGGGCTGCATGCTTGGATAAGGCTCTTGTATTACTTTTGGGGGGGGGGGGGCCCACGCTGTTTTTTTTTTTTATTATTATTTTGGGTTCTCCTTGAAATCCATACCAGACCCAAAAGGCCTGGTGTGGATTGGGGTGGGACGCCGTTTTATTTTCACATTTTTCTATTCCCGGCAATGCTATTGTATTGCCGGCAATAATAATGTCATTATGTTTTTCTTTATAAATGTCAGTTTTGCTGCAGCAGGTTCTATACATGGTACAGATGCGCCACTTTACAGGCAGACTAAGAGGATCCCCCCCCCCCTCGGCAAAAAAATCACTGCTGTACTTTGGCCCCCATACCCTTTTTATGGCCAACTTGCATATGAGCCTTCAAAATGGGGACTTTTGATTTTTCACGTTCGGATCCCATAGACTTTAATGGGGTTCAGAGTTTGGGTCAGAACTTTTGCTATGTTTGGGTGTTGCAAACTAAACCGAGGGGGTGTTTGGCCCAACTCTAATCAGGAATATGAAATGTTGGGTTTACATGTTCTTTAATAAATACAGTACAGCAGCAAATGGAGATATTGTTTAGTTTTTTCAAAAAAGCTTGATTTTTTGTATGAATAGATATTTTCTACCTGTTCTGTACCCTATAATGTATAATATACACTGTATACAATCATTCAAGGACTTGCCTGGCTCTGCCCAGCTCTATACTATCTCCCTTATCTTTATTATTTTAAAGATAAGGAAGCAGTGCATTATGGAAATCTAGATCAATGCGTTGCTAAACATTTCCTTTTTTTCCTATATTTGGTTTTTTCAATAAAGCAGTTCAAAGGGCAAAGATGATATTCAAATTGGAACTGCCCATAGCAGCCAATCAGATTACATATTATTAGACCCTGTATGCAGAAACAGATAACTTAAGATATTTGGCTGCTGTAGGTTACAATTACCTTATTGAATAATCTTGACTGGATCAGAGTTTTTAAAATTTGGAGCAAAGAAAACATAAGGATGGCCCCATAGCATCCAGTTTTATATTTTGCTTCTGTGTCCTGCAAACGGGGTCTGTTTTATGGAAATGTTCATTAAAATAGACTAGTAGGAACAAGGCCTTAAAGTGGAAGCCAGGACATATCTGTTTGTTTTGTTTTAGATTGAGTAGGGAGGGGTTAGAACCTCTGCTGGGTTTTTGTTGCTGTCTGTGTCCCTCTTTTGGGAGATTTCCCCCAATTTCCTGTTATGGTAAGTGAAGACAAATCAATTTTTTTTTTTAGTAGTTTTTTAAGTTAGTAATGTTGCAGTCTGACCATTGGGGAAAAGAAGAATATGGGAAATGCTTCCCCCTGCCTACAGGAAGCTGATGGCATCATCTTAGCCTAGGCAAAGCCATTTATACGGAGTCAAAAGCTGCTTTTTAATGATAAAAGTTGAAGATTTTTTGTTTACTGTATATCAGGGGTCTCCAAACATTCTAAACAAAGGGCCAGTTTATTGTCCTTCAGACTCTTGAAGGGCTTGATTTTGGCCAATGGGAATAAACATCTGGTATTAAGGGGAGGAATAGTGCCCCATCATTGGTATCATAAGGAGGAATAGTGCCCCATTAATGGTATCATAGGGAGGAATAGTGCCCCATTAATAGTATCATAGGGAGGAATAGTGCCCCATTAATGGTATCATAGGGAGGAATAGTGCCCCATTAATGGTATCATAGGGAGGAATAGTGCCCCATTAATGGTATCATAGGGAGGAATAGTGCCCCATTAATGGTGTCAGTGGGAGAAATAGTGCTCCATTGTTGGTGTCAGATGACAGAATAGTGTCTCGTATCAGTGGGAGGGATGGTGCCTTAAGGGCCAGATAAAGGCAAGCAAAGGGCCGCAGTTTGGAGACCACTGCTGTATATTATAACTAGAGATGTGTTTGAGTTTGAGCCAGTGAGATACAGTTGGGGGGGATTCCTTGCCCCGCAGCTTCATATACACAAAGGAAGCTTATGACCTCATTTGACCCAGTATGACCACATGACCAATGACCGAGCTTGTGACATGTCATTAAATTAGTCATGCAGTCTTGTTATGTTACTGTACAATTACCTCCCTAATGCCCCGTACACACGGTCGGACTTTGTTCGGACATTCTGACAACAAAATCCTAGGATTTTTTCCGACGGATGTTGGCTCAAACTTGTCTTGCATACACACGGTCACACAAAGTTGTCGGAAAATCCGATCGTTCTGAACGCGGTGACGTAAAACACGTACCTCGGGACTATAAACGGGGCAGTGGCCAATAGCTTTCATCTCTTTATTTATTCTGAGCATGCGTGGCACTTTGTCCGTCGGATTTGTGTACACACGATCAGAAATTCCGACAACGGATTTTGTTGTCGGAAAATTTTATATCCTGCTCTCAAACTTTGTGTGTCGGAATATCCGATGGAAAATGTGTGATGGAGCCCACACACGATCGGAATTTCCGACAACAAGGTCCTATCACACATTTTCTGTCGGAAAATCCGACCGTGTGTACGGGGCATTACAGTGTTCTTAATTCTTCTCCATTTGTTTGAAAAAGAAGTTTAGGCTTTTATGTACACAGAGAGGTTGATTTACCAAAGCCAAATAGACTGTGCACTTTGAAAAGTGCAATTGCCTTATGTAAGAGCAGTTGCCCCAGAGCTTAGTAAATGAGGTAAAGCTTCACTTTACAAAGAATACCCAATCACGTGCAAGGAAAATAAAAAAAAACAACAGTTTTGCTTGCACGAGATTGGGTGATGGAAGTCAGCACAGCTTCTGCTCATTTGCTCTGGAACATCTGCTCTTTCAGACCACAACTGCACTTAGAGCCCTTGCACACTGGGGCGGGGGGCGGCGTCGGCGGTAAAACGCCGCTATTATTAGCGGCGTTTTACCGTCGGTATGCGGCCGCTAGCGGGGCGGTTTTACCCCCCCCGCTAGCGGCCGAGAAAGGGTTAAATACCACCGCAAAGCGCCTCTGCAGAGGCGCTTTGCTGGCGGTATAGCCGCGCCGTCCCATTGATTTCAATGGGCAGGAGCGGTATACACACCGCTCCTTCACCGCTCCGAAGATGCTGCTGGCAGGACTTTTTTTACCGTCCTGCCAGCGCATCGCTCCAGTGTGCAAGCCCTCGGGGCTTTCACACTGGAATGAAAGCAGCGGCACTTTCGGGGCGGTTTGCAGGCGCTATTATTAGCGCAATAGCGCCTGCAAACCGCCCCAGTGTGCAAGGGCTCTTAGTAAAGTGCACAGCCTATTTGCCTCTAGTAAATCCACCTCCTAGTGCCAAAAGAGAGCACTTGTTTCCCATTCCTGGCACTCCTGTGATGTATGAAAATTGCATTGGACTATACAGTCCAATATAGTCATATATAGACTGCAATGTAATACAGAGTGACCACCATTCCTTGATCCATCCTGTTGCTTCCCATCTGGGAGAAACAGTCCCGAAAATATGAAGTTCTATGCAGTAGCTATGTATACATTGTGGCAGCGCTGTGCCTGGCCACGGTATAAAAAAGAGGTTATGACCCAGGATTCTCATCCAGGAAAGTCGAGGGGCTCCAGGGAACTTGTGTAATTCAGAGGAAACTGACTTTTCAGTTTCCTCATTGGTTGGTAAAACCTAGTTTGGGACCTGGAGCCTGGAGATTTCCTAGAGATCTAGGAGGGATGAAATCTCCAATCCTTGGTCCGTGTTTTGAGGACCACCAGCACACTAGTTAGGCAGGTGTGAGCTGGGCTTTTAGGAGAGGCCTGACTTGGGTTCTGGGATCCACCCGCGTAGACAGAGGAGGAGAGAGGTAGGAGCCAGAACAGCGAGGGGCAGCAGAGTCTTGTGTATGAAGACTTTCTATAGGGGGCAGACAAAGGGCCTAAAGGGTAGGGCCAAAGCAGGAGTGCCACCTGTATAACCCTTGAGGCTGAATATGTATTTCTTTGGATGGAAATGCTGAAAACCCCTGTGAGGGGAAACTCATTGATTTTGTTTTCTAGAAGCTTGTTGAACTTTGTTTTAATAAAATTGGGCAAGAAAAGTCCTTAAAAAGAAGAGAAGCGAGTGGTGGTGTCCCTAGAAGCTCTATTATTTGAAGCGAGTTCTCACAACATCCATAGCCCACATGCACTAAGCCCTAGTGAAGGTGTGGGGTGGTGTGGATTGCTGTGTGTATGTTTTACCAAAGACAGAGTCAGATTTTGCTGATGGAAAACTTTTTGCTTACAGGGCTTATTTTACAACTACCCAGACATCTGATAGGCCGGATTAGAAGAAATTGCCTGAGTAAAATCCCATAATTGTGTTAATGTGCTTGAAAATGGAGCGTGAGTACGGAGTGGTTTTTTTGGGATTGTGCGAGGAGACACAAAGGGTGTATCCTGGTTTTCTGAGCCGAAAGCATTACATAAAAAATTTCTTACAGACCAACTATCAACTTGTTCCATTTCATGTAGTCATGTTGTATGGTCATTGCTTAGTAGGCTAGTTCCTGGTCTTTATTATGTTCAGCAATGGTATTTCAAGCCCCCGAGACTCATGGAGCCTGTGTAATTATTTACTTTTTTTTAAGTGCTACAGTAATTTGGAAATGAGCAGTGGTTCTTGTTCAGTCTCGCCAATATATCTATGCTTATCCAAGCCCAGTCAGTGGATAAGTTCAGTTCCCAGTAGACAAAGCCTACACGTGTCCTTATTGTGGATCCAAGTATCTGTGTCCTTTCCATAGTTGCCCATTGGGAGTAGCAGAGTTGTGTAAGCTCATTAAAGGATAAGTTCCCTATGTAAACCAGTCCACCCTCCCCAGCTCCATATTTACTTTGCAATCATACCCAGAACCTCCACTGTTTGTTTAGATCCTGGTGGTAGATCTTAGCCACACCAGTGCAGTAGCTTCCTATAGGTTTCTGTGGCGCCATCTCCCATGGCCAGAAACCCGTCCTATAGAATCCCTGGTCTACACTAACCTTTCTCAAACTTTTTACCCAAGAGGAACCCTGAAATCACTTTCAGGTCTCAGGGAACCTAGGCTAAGATTAGTTTATCAGGAGTCATTGGGAAATTGCCCAGTACATTGGTGGACACAGTGAGGAGATTGCCACCCTTACCAGCCAGCTGGCTCTGCTAAGTGACGATTGACTTGGAACTATGCAGGCACTATCAGATGGGAGGTCAGCCAGTCACAGCCTTATGCCGCGCACACACGAGCAGATTGTACGGCAGACTTTGCTCGGCGGACTTTTCGACAGACTTTACGACGGACTTTCTAAATGAACGGACTTGCCTACACACAATCCACCAAAGTCCGTCGAATTCGTACGTGATGACGTACGACCGGACTAAACAAGGAAGTTCATAGCCAGTGGCCAGTAGCTGCCCTAGCGTGGCTTTTTGTCCGTCGGACTAGCATACAGACGAGCGGACTTTTCGACCGGACTCGATTTCGACGGATTGATTTAAAACATGTTTCAAATCTAAGTCCGTCCAACTTTTGAGAAAACAAAGTCCGCTGGAGCCCACACACGATAAGTGACAATTGACTTGGAACTATGCAGGCACTATCAGATGGGAGGTCAGCCAGTCACAGCCTAAGAAACCCCTAGCAACCTCTGGAGGAACCCTGGTTGAGAATGGTTGTTCTAAACCGATGAAAAGTAGTTGTGAATGAACTAGACCTTGTGCCTTCTTCAATATCCCATTCTAGCCTTAGATTTTACTAAAATGATCACTTGACACAATGGATAGCGCTCGTACAAAACGTCGCCATCGTTTTAGGTGTGCTAAAGCCAACGTGATATCTAAATTTAATCTTGAGCACAAACATAAATGCAGGGCTGGTGTGTTTAAAGTTCACCTTGATGTTTTCTTGACTTTTGCTCTCGTATCTTAATCCTCAGTCGTCACAGTTCTGCAGGTTGAAAGTTGGGAGTACATCGACATGAGAAGCGTTTGGCAGGAACTGAAATGACAATGGAACAAATCACTTGTAGGAAAAACAAATATTGAAACTGAAAACGTGTGTTCCTTGCACTGGCGTGTTACCTGGTGCTTTGTGAGATTTGCGTTTTTTTTAGAGGCTGAAATTTTATATATTTTATTCAGTTACAATAAATAACTTCACTCATACTAGCTTATCTACAACCTGTCTCACAGTCAGTAGATTTCACTGCCACCCCCTGACAACAAAACCAAAAATTTCTTCAGAAACTCTTTATGGGCATTTTATCTGCCTGACCTCCTCGATCCTGTCACTGGTTAGTAAAATAGGCTGCTTTACCTATTCCTGAGACAGGACCTTGGAACTTACAACTAAAATCCATAACTCTTTATTTTTTTATTTATTGTTTTCAAAGCGGACAATGCAAGGTCTGCTTATAATACCCGGACCTCTCCCCCAAAAAATGTGCCTGCTGAAATGTTGAAAAGATATGTAAATAAAAAAATTCAGATTTTTACTTGCTTTACCTCCCTCTACTGCATCTCTGGGTGTGACGTCACCATTGCCAGTCCAGGCCAATTCTGACATTTCTGTCATACATGTAAAAGTCGGCATTTGTTTGCAAGAAACGTACTTAGGACCAGGGTTGCCAACCTCCCGCAGCATTTTTTACTGACACAACATGCAAAATTTACTGACGGAGCCCTTTTTTGGGGGCAACCTGAGAAATTACAGAACTCCTATCGAAAACTAACACAGTGAATATTTTAACAGTATAAACATGATATGGAAACACTGACAATATCTAGAACAAAGTAATTTGCTTGATTTATTCTTAAAAAGTCAACACAGCATGAAATTATCAGCCCCTGATATTTACTGGCAGCTGTAAAAAAATAAAATCACTGATTTTTACAAACAGTCAGTAAATTTACTGGCGGTTGGCCAACCTGCTTAGAACCCCCACACATTATACATTTTTTTAAGCAGACACCCTGGAGAATAAAATGGTTGTTGCAATTGTTTTATGTTGCATGATATTTGTGCAGCGGTTTATCAAGCGCAAATTTTCAAGAAAAAATACATTTTAATACACCAGTATAGTGAAATGACGGACGAGAACACTCTCGTTCTGGGAGGACGTCATATGATGTCCTCCCATATTTGCCGCACATGCGCGCCCATCGGCCCATTCCTTTCCTTACGCTGAGGAGAGCAGAAGCCAGTAAGCAGCATTCCTTGGTGGGGACATCTGCACTGACAGTCAGGCACTGATCATCAGTGCCATTATTATCAGTGCAGACCCATCAGTGCTGCCTTTCAGTGATGCCTGTCAGTAGTTATCATTGCCTCCTATAAGTGCTGCATTTTAGTGCCTCCTCAGTACCACCTCATTTGTGCTCATCCGTGCCCGTTGTTGCAGCCTCATCAGCACACATCAGTGAAGATGAAAAAATTACTTATTTATAAATTTTATAACAAAAAGGAAGAAAATTTAGGTCTCATTTATTTGGGTCTTTTTTCATTTGTTTACAGTGGTGATTAAGCCCTGGAGGATTTGGCTGCTCAATGACCAGAGCATTTTTTGCGATACGGCACTGGGTCGCTTTAAGTGACAATCACGCGGTCATGCGACGCTGTACCCAAACAAAATTGATGTCCTTTTTTTTCCCCCACAAATAGAGCTTTCTTTTGGTGGTATTTGATCATCTCTGCGGTTTTTATTTTTTGCGCTATAAACAAAAAAAGAGCGACAATTTTGAAAAAAAAAACACTATTTTGTACTATTTGCTATAATAAATATCCCCAATTAAAAAAAAAAAACAGGCTGATATGTATTCTTCTACATATTTTTGGTAATAAAAATCGCAATAAGCGTATATTGATTGGTTTGCGCAAAAGTTATAGCGTCTACAAAATAGGGGATAGATTTATGGTATTTTTATTATTACTTTTTTTACTAGTAATGGCATCAATCTGCGATTTTTTTTTATTTTTTTTATTTTTTTTTTTGAATTTTTTTTTTGGAATTTTATTTTTTTTTATTATCGTGACTGCGTCATTATGGCGGACACTGATTACTGTAAAATGTCACTGGCAGGGAAGGGGTTAACACTAGGGGGCGATCAAGGGGTTAACTGTGTTCCCTGATGGTGTGTTCTAACTGTAGGGGGAGGGGACTGACTAGAGGGGGGTGACAGATCGTGGTTCCTAGCTATTAGGAACTCACGATCCGTCTCTCCTCACAGAACAGAACAGGGATTTGTGTGTTTACACACACACGTCCCTGTTCTGCCTCTCGTGCCCGCAATCGCTCGTGGTCGGCGCGCACCTGCTATCCCGGTTATAGGAGCTGCCATATAGCTACGACGGCTCGCGGGAATGTGCCGACCTGCCACAGTATAATGCCGGTTAAATACCACCAAAGAAAAGCTCTATATGTCTCAAAATAATTATAAACATTTTGTTTGGGTACAGTGTTCCATGACCGCGCAATTGCCATTCAAATTGCGACAGCTCTAAAAGCTGAAAATTGCCCTGGGCAGAAGTGATAGTGCCCAGTAGGCATGTGGTTAAGGTAAGTATGGCTTACATTTTATAAAATGATGTATGGGAGAGGATATAGATTGGGGAATTGTTAACCTAGAGTTCAGATTTAAATGATACATTTACCTGGGTTTGTTCTTGGTACTTTGTTTTTGCACTCCTATATTAAAGGTGGTGTCTATGACTGTTATGGCAGGCAATAATGGCATATTGATAACGAGGAGAACATGACCGGTGTCAGTGCCGCCTGACCCCTCCACAGCCACAAGGGCATTCAACTTACTGGCTATAAACTACTTTGTGGTATCAAAGCCCATCTTTTATTGCCGGCTCACTCTCAGCTTTGTCTTTATGAGGCTGTTTAGTGGAATTAATCTTAAGGCGGCCACACATGTATCAAGATTTGGCCGATTCAGCTGGGACCGGCTGAATTTCGATCCATGTACAGTGCCTTGAAAAAGTATTCATACCCCCTGGAATTTTCCACATTTTATCATGTTACAACCAAAAACGTAAATGGATTTTATTGGGATTTTATGTGAGAAACCAACACAAAGTGGCACATTATTGTGAAGTGGAAGGGAAATGATAAATGGTTTTCAACATTTTTACAAATAAATATATGAAAAGTGTGGGGTACATTTGTATTCAGCCCCCCTAAATCAATACTTTGTAGAACCACCTTTCACTGTAATTACAGCTGCAAGTCTTTTTGGGGATGTCTCTACCAGCTTTGCACATCTATAGAGGGACATTTTTACCCATTCTTCTTTGCAAAATAGCTCAAGCTCTGTCAGATTGGATGGAGAGCGTCTGTGAACAACAATTTTCAACTCTTGCCACAGATTCTCAATTGGATTTAGGTCTGGACTTTGACTGGGCCATTCTAACACATGAATATGCTTTGATCTAAACCATTCCATTGTAGCTCTGGCTGTATGTTTAGGGTCGTAGTCCGCCCCAGTTCAAGTCTTTTTGCAGACTTTAACAGGTTTTCTTCTAAGATTGCCCTGCATTTGGCTTCATCCATCTTCCCATTAACTCTGGCCAGCTTCCCTGTCCCTGCTGAAGAAAAGCATTCACACAACATGCTGCCACCACCATGTTTCACAGTGGGGATGGTGTGTTCAGGGTGATGTTCAGTGTTATTTTTCCGCCACACATAGTGTTTTGCTTCTAGGACAAAAATTTCAACTTCTTCCACATGTTTGCTGTGTCCCCCACACGGCTTCTCGCAAACTGCAAATGGGACTTCTGATTGCTTTCTTTCAACAATGGCTTTCTTCTTGTCACTCTTCCATAAAGGACAGATTTGTGGAGAGCACGACTAATAGTTGTCCTGTGGACCTGAGCTGTGGATCTCTGCAGCTCTTCCAGAGTTACCATGGGCCTCTTGGCTGTTTCTCTAATTAATGCTCTCCTTGCCTGGCCTGTCAGTTTAGGCGGACTGCCATGTCCACCTAAACTGACAGTTGTTTGCAGCTGTGCCATACTCTTTCCATTTTCGGATGATGGATTGAACAGTGCTCCGTGAGATGTTTAAGTTTGGGAGATTTTTTTATAACCTAAGCCTGCTTTAAACTTCTCCACAACTTTATCCCCAACCTGTCTGGTGTGTTCCTTGGCCTTCATGATGCTGTTTGTTCACTAAGGTTCTCTAACAAACCTCTGAGGACTTCACAGAACAGCTGTATTTATACTGAGATTAAATTACACACAGGTGGACTCAATTTACTAATTAGGTGACTCCTGAAGGCAATTGGTTCCACTAGATTTTAGTTAGGGGTATCAGATTCAAGGGGGCTGAATACAAATTCACACCTCACTTTTTTCTGATATTTATTTGTTAAAATAATTGAAAACCATTTATCATTTTCCTTCCACTTCCCAATTATGTGCCACTTTGTGTTGGTCTATCACATAAAATCCCAATAAAATACATTTACATTTTGGTTGTAACATGACAAAATGTGGAAAATGTAAAGGGATATGAATACTTTTTTCAAGACACTGTATTTGCTATTGGAGCAAATTGGATTGCGCCTCATTACAAGATGTGTTGCTCATAGTTCTATTAAGGTTCTATGTAAGTTCTGGGTAACCAAATCCGCAGTAGCTTAACTACAACTCCCAACCTGGTATAGATTACTAGGAGACTGCTGCCTCCTAAAAACGCTTCACTCTTGTCAAAGTCTCCTAAAGATAACGCAAAACAATTTTGCTGCGAACTGCACTGTGCATGGCCGTTATCGGACCGGTCTGATGGATGAACATTTGCTGTAAAGTATTGCAGTTTAATGATGACTCAGCACGTAATTATGTAGGAGATTAAAACAAAGTGCCTTTGCATTTCCCATTAATATTAGTGTTCTGCTGGCACAGAGAAGGGAAAACAAGATACATCATTTAATCTTTGTCCATACACTCCGGTCAACAATTTCTTTGTAAAAAGAAGAAAAATATGTTCCGTAATAAAAAGTAAAAGAAAAGTTTGCCTGTTGTACGCCAGTCCAAGCGACGATTCGGGCAACGTTCATACCATTGTGCTGGGAAGCTGTGGGCCAATGCTGATCTGACCACTATGTTGTCTCTCCTTGAAAAGTGATCTAGCTACAAGTCCCTTGTCATAGAAGAAGCTGAATAGTAACCTATCCAGCAGGTGGCAAGTGAAATCCTCACAATGTTCGCCAAAAATCATCGGATGAAAATAGGGCTATCAGTGTTTTGCAGATAGAAAAAAAAGGTGACGATAATGACATGCTGCGTCCCATTCACTTCAATTCAAAAATGCCCCCTACTGACTTCAATGCAAAATTACATCCCATTGACTTCAATGCAAAAATCACATTCCATTGAGTTCAGTGCAATATCACGTACCATTGACTTCAATGCAATATCGCTTCCCATTGACTTCAATTCAATATCGCTTCCCATTGACTTCAATGCAATATCGTATCCTAATGATTTCAATGCAAAAAACACAGGCACGTTAAATAAATAAAAAAAAAAACATTTTTAAAAAACTGCGGACATGATGCAAGAGATGGTCAGAGACTGCGGACATGATACAACAGATGGTCAGAGACTGCAGACATGATATAAGAGATGGTAAGAGACTGCGGACATGATACAAGAGATGGTAAGAGACTGCAGACATGATGCAAGAGATGGTCAGAGACTGTGGACATGATACAAGAGATGGCCAGAGACTTCGGACATGAGGCAAGAGATGGCCAGAGACTTCGGACATGAGGCAAGAGATGGTCAGAGACTGCGGACATGATGCTAGAGATGGCCAGAGAATGTAGACCTAATGCAAGAGATGGTCAGAGACTGCAGACATGATACAAGAGATGGTCAGAGACTGCAGACATGATACAAGAGATGGCCAGAGACTGCAGACATGATACAAGAGATGGCCAGAGACTGCAGACATGATACAAGAGATGGTCAGAGACTGCGGACATGATACAAGAGATGGCCAGAGACTGCAGACATAATACAAGAGATGGGCAGAGACTGCAGACATGATGCAAGAGATGGTCAGAGACTGCGGACATGATACAAGAGATGGTCAGAGACTGCGGACATGATGCAAGAAATGGTCAGAGACTGCGGACATGATGCAAGAGATGGTCAGAGACTGCGGACATGATACAAGAGATGGTCAGAGACTGCGGACATGATGCAAGAGATGGTCAGAGACTGCGGACATGATACAAGAGATGGTCAGAGACTGCGGACATGATACAAGAGATGGTCAGAGACTGCGGACATGATACAAGAGATGGTCAGAGACTGCGGACATGATACAAGCGATGGTCAGAGACTGCGGACATGATGCAAGAGATGGTCAGAGAATGTGAATATGAAACAACAGATGGTCAAAGACTGAAAACATGCTGCAGGATGCTTTCAGAGACTATGAACATGCTATAGGAGTTGTTAGAGACTGGGGACATGCCTCAGGAGATGATCATCGACTGAGAACATGTTACATGAGACTGCTAGAAATCACTGCTACAACAAGGCAATAAGGAAACACAAATTAGTATCTGTGGGGCTCCGAGGTCTGCACAAATAGTCCACAGGACCACAGGTTGGGCACTAGAGCTGTAGGTCATCTCAGAAATGTGGGAGATATGGAATAAGGAGCTATTCTTATATATGTACATTGGTCTGTGTTGGAATGGCTGGTAATAAATACTGATTCTATAGCCACTTTCTGCTCTCCATAGTATCTGCCGATGTATAGGAACTATTATCATGTATATTTTTAATATGTACTATTTTTATATTAAACTTTTTTTCTTCTTTTTTTTTTACTTTTCACAAATTGCTTCTTCAGTTCTGTATCCCAGACTTGTAGAAGGCCATAGATCGTGTGGATCAATTGTTCCCAAACAGTGGAAAAGAACACTTCTTGGCTAACAGCCTCTAAATTGTAATGAAGTGTACTTGACAATGTACTTGACATTTGCTCTCCGCCATGACGCTTCAGATATCACTGTTCACATTTTCCCTTCAACGCACCATCTGAAGTCAACTAGAACTTCTTTCTGCCATCATTATGATTAAAACAACAGTATTGTTTGGAGAGTTCTTAATAAGTTCGGCCTGCAAAGGAATATGTGAGAATAGGCAATATTAGTTTCCTAACTAGGTGTAAGCCATTTCTACTTTTTGCTACTAATCATAAACTTTTGGTTGTAACTTCTGTAACTCTTTCCTTCTGGTGGGATCGACTGATTATCCAGGGGTCGACCAATTATCGGTGGCCGATATTCACTTTTTTCAAACATCGGTATCGGTTACAAACTTACCGATTGTTACCTATATTTGCTTCAAGGGGTTGTACTGGTGTGAAGCCTGTCATGAATTTTTACCCCACCCCCCACCCCTTCATGACCAGGCCATTTTTTGCGATATAGCACTGCGTTACGTTAACTGAAAATTGCCCGGTCGTTCGACGCTGTACCCAAATAACATTTATGTCAGTTTTTTCCCACAAAGGGAGCTTTTTTTTTTTTTTTTTTTTTTTTTTTTTTTTGTAGTTTTTGATCACCTCCGCGTTTTTTTATTTTTTTGCGCTATAAACGAAAAAAGGATGACAATTTTGAAAAAAGAAAAACAATATTTTTTACTTTCTGCTATAAAACATATCCAATAAAAAAAATTTTTTAAATGTAATTTCTTTATACATTTTAGGTCAATATGTATTCTGCTACATGTTTTTTCTAAAAAAAAAATCCCAATAAGCGTATATTGATTGGTTTACATGCCGGTTCACACAGGGGCAACACGACTTGCAGGCCGACTCTGTGAGGAGGCGACCTGCACACGACTTCAGCGGCGACTTGCAAGACGACTTCTGTATAGAAGTCATAAACATACGACAACGGGTTCCCCTAAGTGGACTTTCCCGGCACTTGCACAGAGTTAGAAAAAATATAGGAGTATAAACTAATGTACAATATAAAAGAATATATATTTATTTAGTAAGAAAATACATTTGTTAAAAACAGAGTGGATATCCTAGGTAGCATAATGGTAATACTTAGTAGACATAATAAACATCAAACAGTAAACAATGATGAGGGAAACAGAGAGACTCTTTTCAAGCCTGACACGTTTCGGGGTATTTAATATTTGTCGGGTCCTTCTTCAGGGGCATAGTTGAAAAGAGGGGTTCATCTGGATTAATTGAAAAAAATGGTGCATGAGTCAGATATTGTAATAAAACTACCACTGGATATCTGTTAGGAGGTTTGAATGATCCATTGATCACCTACCTTTAAAAAGTTTCATTGATTACTTCTGAAAAGGAGATTTTTAGTAAAAAAGAGACCACAAGAAAAGGCAAGATGGGATGGTGGGCAGTTGGTAAGGGTGCTGTTCTTAGGTGGTAATAGCTAGAAGTTGGTAAGCAGCAATCTCCACAGGGGAATGTATCAGTTCACCCATCCCGCCCGACCCGGGCACACATAAGCCAAAGCGATATACTGGGGTCGAGGGAGGCGCCCCTAAAAATAAAAAGTTAAGGTACCGTAAAAAGGGGGGATCCAATATGAATGCCTTAGAAAAAGATTAAAGGACAAACTGATGTAGAAGGAATTTCAAAAAATGGGGTACATGTTCAAAGTACTACATGTACAAGCAATATTTTTCAAGGCTCAATGCAAAAAAAGTATACTTAGTGCAAGTCAATGAGTATGGGTTTTGTATAGCTTGTGATGCTCAGAGTCTTTAATGTATACACAATATTGAAAGAAATCAATACATAGGAAATAAATTCAGTAGTATTTCTGTATAGAAGTCAATGCAAGTCGCCTGAAGTCGCCCCAAAAGTAGTACAGGAACCTTTTTCTGAGTCGGAGCGACTCGAGTCGCTCCTATTAGAACACATCCATAGGACAGAACGGGATGCGACTTGTCAGGCGGCCAAGTCACCTGACAAGTCGCCCCTGTGTGAACCGGGGCTTACGTGAATGCTATAGCGTCTATAAACTATGGGATGTATTTATGGATATATTTTTTTTTTTTAATACTAGTTACGGCGGTGATCAGCGACTTATAGCGGGACTGAGATATTGCTGCGGAAATTCTATTTATTTATTTTAATTTTTTTTTTAGGTCATTTTATTAATTGTTTTATAACATCTATGTACCGTAATAACATTTTCTATATATTTTTTTTGGAAATATTGTTTTTGATTGATTTTTTCTGCACCTTAAAACTCCAAGTCTGTGCTCTTTGGGTGTATACTGTCTTTTCGTATTTTAAGGAGGTGGTGCATTTATTAGTCTCCCAGCTCCAATATCACTTTGATAATTTTATTAATGCTTTTAGAAAATAAAACATAAACAATGCACACTGTAAGCACATTGATGTACATATATATACGGTATACAGATACAACATAGAATTCCATTCACTAGTAGTAGAAACATAGAATTCACCTAGAAATTCATGTAAGTGCGTATTAAACAGACAAAACCAAAGGTCTCTAATAATAACCAGCTGGCGATATGACTATCTGGTTATAGAAAACATAAGTGTTAAGCTTTCACAGGCAGAAGGACACATAAAAGGAGCAGATTATACTCAAAGAATAAAAAAATCGATTGAAATATTCATCAAATAGAGTCAGTTAATCAGTCCCAAGGCCCCTTTAGGGTTGATACCACTCAGATTTTTAAATAGCGGTGGACATTTTGACACTAACTGACACTTTGCGGAAATCAGTGACACTAATACAATGATCAGTGCTAAAAATATGCACTGTCACTGTACTAATGACACTGGCTGGGAAGGGGTTAAACATCTAGGGTGATCAAGGGGTTAACTGTGTGCCTAGCCAGTGTTTGCGTTCTAGAAATGTATAACATAGTAATTTGTAATGTGTAAAGTAATGATAGTAATGTGTGGTGCTTTTACTAGGGGAAGTAATGGATTCTAGTCCCTGGTTTGCAGGAACACAGAATCCATCCCTTCCCCCTCTGTCAGAACAGGGATCTGCCTTGTTTACATGGGCAGATCCCCGTTCTGTGTAATTTACCGATGATCGGTTGGTGCCGGAGGACATGGAGTGCTCGGTACCTGCAGATTGGCTACTGCTGTGAATTATCACAGCAAAAGCACCCTGCCGGCGGCGCGCGCCCCCTGAAGGTGGACGTGTGGGATAACGTGTGTGTGTGTGTATGTGTGTATATATATATATATATATATATATATATATATATATATATATATATATATATATATATATATATATATATATATATATATATATATATATATATATATATATATATATATATACGTGTCCCGGCACACAGCTGTCACCCTGCTAAAACTGCTATGGTGTGGACAGCAGACAGAAAGTAAATGAAAATCCCAAATTCTGGTTTGTCCCCAGAAAAGTAATAGAGGAGAAATCTTCCAATGGGGACACTAGTTCAGATTCCCTTAATTTGCAGGGATTTCCTCTCACTTCCTGTTTGGCTATGGGGCAGGAAGTGAAGGAAAATCTCAGCAATGGGACACAGATGGCGAAAAAAAAAAAGAAATCTGACAGGTGTTATGACCCTCCCTTACTAAATGAAAAAAATAAAAAGTTTTTCTTATAGTTCTACTTTAACCACTTGCCGACCGGGCCATAGCAGAAAGACGGCTACAGCGCGGTCGGCTTATTCTGGGAGGGCGTCAATGGACGTCCTCCCAGAATGTTGCTCTAACGCGCCCCCTGAGGTGCGCTCCTGCAAACATTCCGTGACCGCCGGGTCCGGAAGACCGGGCGCATCACGGATCGTGGTAAATGGCTGCTCGTACCCGCCATTTACCACGTGTTTGACGGAGCGATTACTTGTAAACAAACCGGCTTCATGACACCGGTTCCTCCCTCCCCTCTCTGTACCAATCTGTACAGTGCGGGGGGAGAGATCGTTTTTAGCAGCGCTGTGGGCTGGATCTGTAGTGCCCACAGTGCTGCTCTGTGCCCATACTGTGCAATAATGTGCAATACTCTGCATGCAATAATGTGCAATACTCTGCAATAATGTGCAATACCCTGCAGTACTCTGCCAATACTCTGCAATAATGTGCAATACTCTGCCAATACTGTGCAATACTCTGCCAATACTCTGCAATAATGTGCAATACTCTGCATGCAATAATGTGCAATACTCTGCCAATACGCTGCAATAATGTGCAATACCCTGCAGTACTCTGCCAATACTCTGCAATAATGTGCAATACTCTGCCAATACTGTGCAATACTCTGCCAATACTCTGCCAATACTGTGCAATACTCTGCCAATACTCTGCAATACTGTGCAATACTGTGCAATACTCTGCCAATACTGTGCAATACTCTGCAATACTCTGCCAATACTCTGCCAATACTCTGCTAATACTCTGCAATACTCTGCCATACTCTGCCAATACTCTGCAATAAATTTTAACAGAAACAAAGTTTTTTTTTTTTTTTTACCGAATTTCCAGTCTTTTTTGATTAATAAAATAAAAAACCCAGGGGTGATTAAATACCATCAAAAGAAAGCTCTATTTGTATGAAAAAAAGGACAAAAATTTCATATGGGTAGCATGTTGCCTGACTGAGTAATTGTCATTCAAAATGTGAGAGCACTGAAAGCTGAAAATTGGTCTGGTTAGGAAGGGGGTTTAAGTGCCCGGTGGTCAAGTGTTTAAATAAAGTTCCGCTTTAACAATTGCGTGCCGTGAAGTCTGCTTTGATCATATCATTGTGTGGTTTATTAGAAGTGTTACTTCCTACACGCATGTTATCAATCACATGACCTCGGCCATGTCTAGTGTTGGACTCCTGGCCCTGTATCTGCGCACTGCCTCATAGTGCTGACATGACACTTGGAAAAAGTTCATCAAAGATGGATAAAAATAAATAAGAGCCAAGATTACATTTGTGAGAATCGTGTAATTATAGGAAATGCTTGTAAATGTAACCTGGAGAGCTTGTTATTTTTTGTTTTATTGCCCCCGACTAGCTGCCAGGGAACATCTCTCTTCTCGCTCCCTTAGCACAAATTTGTGGTTTGTCGCGTTGCTGAGTCACGGAGCGCCTATGCCAGGTCCTGTGTACAGATCTGATGGAGGAAAGGGAACATGGCGGTGAATGGTGTTCTGGTTGCTATGGGTTACCACACTTTACTGTTCACCCTCTCAAAGGAGCCAATATATCTAAATCTATAGGGAGCTCTGAATATAATGGAAACATCTCTCTTAACATAACCCTCACTCATCTTTGCATTTTCTGTGCACCCCCTGATTTCACTTTAATTTCCCCCATACACCTCTGGAGCTGAGCTACACCACCAACACCCAACAGCGCATTAAAGGGCAAGTTCACCTTTTCACAAAAAAACGAAAAGTTGAACTAACTCCAAATATCCTGGTAACCCCCCAGACCCTGCTACACATAGACACATAAACTGAGAGTTTTATACGCTAGGGCCTGACCTGCAGCCCAGGGGCACTTTGGCACTTTTTGTGTGGCCCTCAGGGGCCCCTGCAGACACTAATCTGTTTCCCTATTGCCCTGTCCCAGTGCCTCATGTAATATGTATCCAGTCTATGACTGTCTCCTTAAGCATGTCTCCAACAACTCCTATAGCATGTTCACAGTCCCCTGACCATCTCTTGTATCAAATCCGCAGTCTCTGACCATCTCTTGTATCAAATCCGCAGTCTCTGACCATCTCTTGTATCACATCCGCAGTCTCTGACCATCTCTTGTATCAAATCCGCAGTCTCTGACCATCTCTTGTATCAAATCCGCAGTCTCTGACCATCTCTTGTATCAAATCCGCAGTCTCTGACCATCTCTTGTATCACATCCGCAGTCTCTGACCATCTCTTGTATCACATCCGCAGTCTCTGACCATCTCTTGTATCAAATCCGCAGTCTCTGACCATCTCTTGTATCAAATCCGCAGTCTCTGACATTCGCTTGTATTATATCTTCAGTATATATATAGATAGATAGATATAGATATATATATCCACGTTGATTCCTTTAACTTTGGAGTGTTCCTTGTAGAATGTTAAGAAGAAAAGATTTAAATTTGCCATAAGCCCCTGCAGCCAGGAGATGACGTGTGACCTACACATGGTGGAGCAGATTGACGTGAACAAATATTTGTACTAATTCACGCGTGTTCCCGTGTTCCCGTGTTCTAATAACAGGGATAGGAGACCCGTAGGAGATCTCTGCTGGTCTTGCAGGTTTCTCTTAGCAGTCGGAGTTGATCAGAGCTCGTGATCAGCGTCCGAGAGTCGCTCTGCAGTTTCCAGCAGGGTTTTGCTGCGTACGTTTTTGACAAATTTGCATGTTTCAGGCAAGTGCCGGCGCTTCCCTGCTGGAGAGTAAATCTGATCTCGCTGGCATTGTCTCTCTGGTACAGGTGTGGCAATGCACTGGATTGACTTGGGGTTTTTTCAGTAAACTCCTTATGTGTTGACAGATGAAAGAAAAAAAAAAAAAAAAACTAATCAAGCCTGACATTTAAACATTTAACTAATTGAATACCAGCCTGTAAGACTCCATCATCTCTGGGTTGTTTTTCAGTGCTGTGATAGTTTGACTGACAACTACTCTGTCGTGCAAAGCTGTACCCTCATCAATTATATATATATTTTTAGAGATAGATAGAACTTTATTTTGATGCTATATAACCTCCTGCTGACCAATCACAGTATATATACCACCACGGGCGGCAGGTGCAGGCTCTGCAACGTACATGTACTTTGCCGGCTTGCTTCCGGGTCTGGGGTGCGCGCATGTGATTGGACACAGCACGAGTTTGGCAGCAGATTTCAACCAATGATTTTGGCTGAAGCCTGCTGTCCAATCATGGCACAGAGCTCTGTGTTTACAAATACACACAGAACAGCGATCTGGCTGTCTCTTCTCCCTGAAAAATCATGTTTTTGACGTTAAATATCGTTGTTATGGCAGCAACTAGCTTACTGGAGCCGTTGGTAAGCTCGCAACCAATCCGATGCAGCCGATGGGTAGGCAGAAAGTCGACTGAGGGTAAAATAGCCCCCACTTGGCTCTATGCCCTTGGAGGACCAAAGTAACCTCCGATGTCCCTTCCTGTTCTCGGGCTTAACCACTTGCCGCCCGCCAAATAGCAGAATGACGGCGGCAAAGTGGTTTCAATACCCTGACTGGGCGTCATATGACGTCCTCAGGATATTAAGTTGCTGCACGCCCCCGGGGACGCGCATCGCGGCGATCGTTGTTGCGGGGTGTCAGTCTTAACCCCTTGATCGCACCCTAGTGTTTAATCCCTTCCCTGCCAGTGTCATTTATACAGTAATCAGTGCATTTTTATAGCACTGATCGCTGTATAAACGACAATGGTCCCAAAATAGTGTCAAAGTGTCCGATGTGTCCGCCATAATCTCGCAGTCACAATAAAAATCGCAGATCGCCGCCATTACTAATAAAAAAAAAATAGTAAAAACGCCATAAATCTATCCCCTATTTTGTGGACGCTAGAACTTTTGCGCAGACCAATCAATATATGATTATAGCGATTTTTTTTTTTTTTTTTACAAAGAATACGTATCGGCCTAAACTGAGGGAAAAAATTTGTTTTTTTTTATATATTTTTGGGGGATGTTTATTATAGCAAACAGTAAAAAATATTGCTTTTTTTTTCAAAATTTTCGCCCTTTATTGTTTATAGCGCAAAAAATCTAAAACGCAGAGGTGATCAAATACCACCAAAAGAAAGCTCTATTTGTGGGGAAAAAAGGACGTCAATTTACTTTGGGTACAACGTCGCACAACCGCGCAATTGTCAGTTAAAGCGACGCAGTGCCGAATCGCAAAAAGTGTTCTGGTCAGGAAGCGGGTAAAATCTTCCAGGGCTGAAGTGGTTAAGTAAACCTTTTGTATTTTTTTTGTATTTATTTATTTTACTGTTTGTTCATAAATATTTCAATTTTACTTTTGTTTTTCAAACGCCGAATTAAAGATCTGGATGGGCATCCTGGTTTCGGGTCCCTGTCCTGGCACTGGTAATACAATCCAAAGCTGTTGGTAACATTCTACCCCCTTTGGCAATTATATCTTGTTTATTCTCCATGAGACTTTGTAATGTCATGCCAGCTCTCTGCCATTTATAATGAGGTGACTGCTGGAAGAATGAACCATTGTCCTCATATATATTCACTGGGAGCCAAATAGTGCGATCTATTGTGTCTGTGACCTGCTAGTGGGGCCTGGATAACCACAGTCAGTTTATTCTACAGGCTGGAGGAATCCTGCTGAGCTCTGGTTATTCTGTCCCGTGCGCTGCAATATCTCCCTCCTTCAGAAATGGAGTAGGAGGACAGCAGCTATAGGGACATATAGACATAAGAAGGTGATTAGTGGAATAAACACGCACCATCACACCAGCCTGGCATGCTTGTCTATGCCCTGTACAGACTTCACTGGCTGTGGCCAGACCTCTGTGGAAAGGTAATGGTCGTTTAGATCAAAGGTCCCCAAATGTCTCAGGACAAGAGCAGCATTGGATATCAGCCCAACGTCCCTCAATGTCCCTATCGGGGCACCCCTGTACATCAGGGTCCTCTTTTAGGACCCCCCCCCCCCCGGCTTCCTTTCATCAAGTTCCTCATCAGAGGTACCCTTACATTAGGGTCCCCCTAACATCAAAGCCCTCTTTAGGAGCCCCCCTTACATCAGCGTCAAACTAAGCACCCCCTTTTACATGAGGGTCCCCATCAGAGTCCCCCTTAAAAGTTTCCCTGTACATCAGGGTCCCCCTCGGAGCTCTCCTTATATCAGGGTTCCCATTTAGGTCCCCCCTTATATCAAAGTCCCGATCAGAGCCTTTCTTACTTTATAGTAACCATTAGAGCCCCCGTTAACATCCAAACATCCAACCCCCCCCCTTATATCAGGGTTCCCATTAGAACCTCCCTTTACATCAGGGTCCCCATCGGAGCCCCCCTTACATCAGTGTACTCCTTTAGGAGTGCCCATATACAGCAAAGTCCCCATCTGAGCCTTTCTTACATCAGGATCCCAATTAGAGCCCCCCCTTAACATCAGCATCCCCCTTTAGTCATCTCCACCTACATCAGAGTCTCAATCAGCAGACCCCCTAAATCAGGGCTCCCATCAGAACCGCCCCCACCCCCCCTTTACATCAAGGTCCTCATCAGAGCCCCCCTTATTATGGAGCGCACCTTAGAAGTCCTCTTGTACTTCAGAGTCCCGATTACAGCCTCCTTTATATCAGAACCCCCTTACATTTGGGTCTTATCAGAGTCCATCTTAGGAGTCCTCCTTTTCATTAGGGTCCCCATCAGAGTACCCCTTTAACATCAGAGTCCCAATCACCACCCTATTTTATCAGGGTTCCCATCATAACCCCCCCTTTAAATTGAGGTCCCCATCGGAGCCCCCCTTATATTGGAGTCCACCTTAGAAGCCCTCTTGTACTCCAGAGTCCTGATTACAGCCTCCTTTACATCAGAGCTGAGAAGAATGGCGGCAGATCCAAAGGTTCCAAACAAAGTGCCTTTTATTGAAGATCACCCGATATTTAGTCCTATAGACGTGTCTCACACACCCAACCTGTGCTTAATCACCAATGTTCTCAGGTATTCCAGGGAGGGGGGCGGGGTTAGCACTCCTTATTGGTTCCATTTGGGTTATTGTATACACCTGGAGCAGCGGATTCCTTCTCTCCTTTACATCAGAGCCCCCTTACATTTGGGTCTTATCAGAGTCCACCTTACGAGTCCTTCTTTTCATTAGGATCCCCATCAGGGTACCCCTTTAGAGTCCCAATCACCACCCCATTTTATCAGGGTTGTCATCAGAGCCCCCCCCCCCCCTTATATTAGAGTCTACATTAGAAGTCCCCCTGCACTCCAGAGTTCCCATTACAGCCCCCTTTACATCAGAGCCCCCCCCCACCCCTTACATTAGGGTCTTATCTCCCCTGTTGGGGTCCTGTCTGACTCCGCCCCCTCAGCTCCCTGGTGAGGCGCCTTCTGAGAGCCACCGACCTGTCGCCCTGGTCAAGTTCAGTGGTGAGTATGGGGGACCCAAGACCCCTCTTACCCTGTGCCCTTATAATCAATACCATGTTATATCGACAAATTTATACTTTTTCATCCTAGGTACATTTTTACACACATCTACCCCTGAAGAGCGAGCTGGTCTCGTGAAACGCGTCGGGTACCAAGATGCCCGTGTACTATGACTGCTATTACATTTATGTACCAATATTCTATGTTTATGTATCTCTTTTAAATTGGCAATTGTTGGTGATATCTATGCATGTAAACTTCTCTACTCGAATAAATCTTATACTGTATCTATTACTATTATGTTTACTGGCGGAAACGATACCCACTTCATTTAAAGTCCCGAAAGGGCCAATTCTTCATTTTACTATATATTACAGGGATGGAGGTGTGTCACTGGGTCTCTGTGCTTCTCTATGCAGTGCGGGCAGATTGTGGCTGGTTGGAGGGAGGATACGGCAGGGTGCTGTACATTGGCTTCCCGATAACTTTTATCACAATGCCTTGATGGGTGGATGTGAGGCTGGACGAGTCTGTGTTCCTAGACTGTGTTTGCATGCAGGCTGACCTTGTTATCACCCACCCACATGTGATGATGAGCCTACATGATTGAAAGACCTGAAATCCAATGAATGAAAAGGGCGGGCCAGGGATATTCAGGCTGGGGAGGAAAGGGTTAGATGATGGTGGTTGTCCTCTAGCCAGGAAGCGAAGCGGGCTCTATCTGACTTGCTGCAGCTTTGAGTGCACATTGTGAGAAGCTCACAGTGTGCAATGAAATCAGAGGAAGATATTTCAGCTCAGGAGAGGAGCCGATATAACTGTGCAAAACGGAGTCTTATGCCGCGTACACACGGTCGTACTTTTCGTCTACAAAAGTCCAACGGACGCTGACGGACTAAAGCTGGCTGGTAATCCGATCGTGTGTGGGCTTCTCCGGACTTTCAACTGACTTTTTTAGCCTCAAATCCGACGTACTTTAGATTTGAAACATGCTTCAAATCTTTACTTCGTAACTACGACGGACCCCGAAATCCGCTCGTCTGTGTGCTAGTCCGACGGACAAAAAGCCACGCTAGGGCACCTATTGGCTACTGGCTAGGAACTTCCTTATTTTAGTCCGGTCGTACGTCATCACGTAAGAATTCGACGGACTTTTGTGGATTGTGTGTAGGCAAGTCTGTTCGTTAGAAAGTATGCCGCAAGTCCGCCGCAAGTCCGCCGAAAGTCTGCCGGAAGTCTGTCGGACAGGCTGTCTGACTTTTGTAGACGAAAAGTACGACCGTGTGTACGCGGCATTAGGCTGCATTCACACCTGAGCGTAGCGTCTTTGAGCGCTTTTCCGGTGTTTTTTTCGACTTGTGCGTTTGTATGCAGCGTTTTTTGGGGTTTGGCTTTTTTTTTTTATTAGCCAATAGAGAAAACTATTATCTGTTGCATCATCTGTTGCTAGGTATTTCAGCTTTGTTAGCTTTTCCGTTAGCCTTTATTTCTTCTTTTATTATTATTATTCATTTATTATAATGTTTTTTTGTTAGGGTAAGGGGTTCAAGTTTAGTTTAGGTAAGGGTTATTATTATTTTATTTATTTTTATTTATTATTATATGAATAATAATAAATGAATAAGTAAATGTAAAATAAATACACAAATAAAAATCATAAATAAAAAAATGAATACTAAGTAACAATAAATAAATAATTAACCTCTAACTTTAACCCTTGCCCCTTAACTAAACACCCCAACCCATCATCATCATTAATTTTTATTATTATTATAATTATTATTATTAATGTATTTTTTTGTTTGAGTTTGGGTGATTATTGTTTTATTATTATTATGATTATTATTAATCAATAATGTATTTAATATTTTTTAAGGTTAATTATTATTAATGTATTATTACATATTATTAATTGTACTTAATTATGATATTTTTTTTTTGTTACTTGTGTCTTTATTTTACGTTAATTTATTCATATATTACTATTTTATTTTTAAAATTTTTAATTTGAGCAGAAATTCGCACAAAAATCATCTTAATTAAAATCATGATTAAGTAAAATTGGTTAATAATATGTAATAATACATTAATACATAACCTTAAAAAATATTAAATACATTATTATTGATAATCATAAAAAAATAATCGCCCAATCTCTAACAAAAAATACGTATACGTAATTTTACGTATAAGTAAAATTACTTAATAATATGCAATAATACATTAATAAATAATAATTAACCTTAAATATTAAATACATTATTATTATTATTGATTAATAATAATTAAATAACAATAATTACCCAAACGCGAACAAAAACATACGTTAATAATAATAATTTATTTTGGGTTGGCGTGTTATCAATTAGTTATTTATTAATATTTTATTTTTTTAAGGGGTAAGGGTTAAAGTTAGGGGTTAATTATTTATTGTTACTTAGTATTAATTTATTGAATTTATTTTTTATTTATGATTTTTTATTTGTGTATTTGTTTTACATTTTATTTACACATTTAAATGTGCAATTCCATTAATTGCTATGAGAATAGAAACGTGCCAAAAATGCCCAAATCTGCTTGATTCGAGTGACAAAAAAAAGCTCCAGAACTTGTTTGAACTTCAGGTGACATGGAGTTGAAGATGTGAACCATCTCCATAGAGAATCATTGATTTTTTTTTTTTTTTTTTTCTCCGGCGTTTTTGAACTTCAAGCTACAAACCTCTCATTGTGTGAATGCAGCCTAAAAGCTGAACCCGAGATCATTCTGACCAATCCAGAAATAGTCCCGGGAATCCTGGGATGGAAACCTCTCCTCTGGGTACAGAAAAGTGACACGTCCGTTTTTGGGTGCGCTTCCCCTTTAAATGATGACGACTCCGTTGTGTTCGGTAATCTCGGCATTTTCCCAGCTTACAGAATTGTACATTTTGTCTTCAGCACCCCCCCCCCCCCCCCCCCCCCCCCCCCCCGAGCTCCGGCCTCCCTTCCCCCTCTGATGTGCTGCAGGATTGCAGCTCCACTTTACATCATCTCAGCTTGCCCAGACGCCAAACGTAAAGGTGGAAGAGCTGGCCTCCTTTCCTTTCTTTGATGGGAAAACATATCTATAAAAATAGTCTACAAAGCAAGCGGGACAAGAAATCGTACAAACTATAGAGGGAAAATACAACAGGAGCCACCATATGAAGTACAACCGATGGAACGGGGACTTTTTATTAAAGCTGTATTAAGCCCAAAAAAATTTTTTTAATATATTGCTGCTCACCAATTCTTAGATCTGATGGCTTTTTCCTTTTATTTTCACCTGTGATCCAGCCAGTAAGTCTCCGCCCTAGACAAAAGACTGCTACAGGGCTTCTCTCTAGTTCTGGGAGGACGTCCTCTAAGAACACGCCTCCCGTGTGGCATTTGGGGTGCGCTCTGTGACCGCTGATCACAGATCGAGGTAAAGGACCAATCGCATCGGCCCTTTACCATGTGATCAGCTGTGTCCAGTCACAGCTGATCACATGTAAATAAGCTTGCTGGTTATCGGCATTCCTTTCAAGTTGTCACTGTGTGAGGAAAGGAGAGTCGATAACCAGCAAGTCTGACAGGGCACATTTACACTGATCGACAGTGCCCTGATTATCCGTTTAGCCCGATCAGACCAGTTTGAGTGCAACCTCACTAGTACCCATCAGTGCAGCCTCATCAGTGCTTCCTCACCATTGCCTATCAATGCAGCCTTACCAGTGCCCATCAGTGCCTCCTCATCAATGCAGCCTCATCAGTACCTATCAGTGCCTCCTCACCAGTGCCCATCAGTGCCTCCTCACCAGTGCCCATCAGTGCCTCCTCACCAGTGCCCATCAGTGCAGCCTTACCAGTACCTATCAATGCAGCCTCATCAGTACCTATCAGTGCCTCCTCACCAGTGCCCATCAGTGCCTCCTCACCAGTGCCCATCAGTGCAGCCTTACCAGTACCTATCAATGCAGCCTCATCAGTACCTATCAGTGCCTCCTCACCAGTGCCCATCAGTGCAGCCTTACCAGTACCTATCAATGCAGCCTCATCAGTACCTATCAGTGCCTCACCAGTGCCCATCAGTGCCTCCTCACCAGTGCCCATCAGTGCAGCCTTACCAGTACCTATCAATGCAGCCTTACCAGTGCTACAAGTTGATCTTGGTCTCATCTGTCCATAGGATGTTGTTCCAGAACAGTGAAGGCTTTTTTAGATGTTGTTTGGCAAACTCTAATCTGGCCTTCCTGTTTTTGAGGCTCACCAATGGTTTACATCTTGTGGTGAACCCTCTGTATTCACTCTGGTGAAGTCTTCTCTTGATTGTTGACTTTGACACACATACACCTAAATCCTGGAGAGTGTTCTTGATCTGGCCAACTGTTGTGAAGGGTGTTTTCTTCACCAGGCAAAGAATTCTTCGGTCATCCACTACAGTTGTTTTCCGTGGTCTTCCGGGTCTTTTGGTGTTGCTGAGCTCACCGGTGCGTTCTTTCTTTTTAAGGATGTTCCAAACAGTTGATTTGGCCACACCTAATGTTTTTGCTATCTCTCTGATGAGTTTGTTTTGTTTTTGCACCCTAATGATGGCTTGCTTCACTAATAGTGATAGCTCTTTGGATCTTATATTGAGAGTTGACAGCAACAGATTCCAAATGCAAATAGCACACTTGAAATGAACTCTGGACCTTTTATCTGCTCCTTATAGTGAATAGTGAATGCAGGCTCCGGGGTTTAGTAACAATTAGTAATGCTAATGTATTCTCTGCATTAAGGTAACAAAAACTTACCATAATCCGCTTCCCCTCAGTCCCTCTAAATCCTGCTTGGGGTCGGGTCATCTGCACCCCCCCCCCCCAATCGGGTGGTCTGGCGGTCATTTGGCTGGTCATCTGCACTTACCCCATCTAGGTTACTGGCGGCGGGCAGCCGTCTCCTCTTCCTTTGCATCACAGTGTCTTCTGCCGTGCGTCTCCTGCCTCCTCTTTCTAGGCCAATAGAAATTCCAATAGGATCGTCTGTCCTTTCAGCCACTGGAGTAACGGGTCTCAGGACCCGCTTCCTGATTTGCTGGGAAGAGGATCAGTGTGAAAATAGCGAATATTCATTTGCTATTGTCACACAACTGGGTGGGCTCAGAGCGCAGTGCTCTGCGCACTGAGCCCACCCTTTTTTTTTTTTTTTTAAGCCTATTGGAGCCTCTGGCTCTAATCACGTGCATAAACCCCCCCCCCCCCTTGATTGGGGGGTGTCCCTAATTGATGGGCCGCCACTGCTCTCTAACATATATCTCCTCACAGGATAGAGAGGCAGCAGCAGGAGCCATTGGCTCTTGCTGCTTTCAGTCAAATCCTGTGAGGAGGGGGCAGGGCTGAGCTGCTCTGTGTGTGTCTATGGACTCGCATAGCCCAGCTCGGTAGTGATCCTGCACGTGTGCCCCCATAGCAAGCAGCTTGTTATGGTGGTGCACGCAGAAGAGGAGGAGCCTGGAGGGGGGAAGAGGAGGAGCCTAGAGAACCAGAGTGGGAGCCCACAAGAGGAGGTTCAGCACCACTCTGCAATACCATTACACAGAGCAGGTAAGTACAACGTGTTATTTTAGGGGGGAAAAAATAGGAGCCTTTACAACCACTGTAAGTTCACAATCACATATATCATAATTACATATATAGCTTTTACAAAAAGGAATCTAGATCAATAAAGGCCTATAAATAAAATGACGCCCCGCCGTTGTGAGCGATGAGTCTAGGGAAGGGTGTGTTCAGACATTGTGCAGTGTGGGTGATGAAAGTGGAGGATGATGAAAGCCTTGGTTTTCTGTTCATCGTTTTACGAGTGAGACTCCGTATGTGTTATAAGAATGGTTGAAGTGTCAGATTTACTGGCTGCCTGTAGATCTGTGAGGTTGGAGAGTCCCGTGTGATATACAAGAAGAGGAAGTGGAAGCTTCACACCTCTATCTAGCACCATCCATGGTCTGATCTTCGTTCTCAGACTGTAAGGCTGATCTTATCACGGCCGGCTCAAAGACCTTTCATGTCAAACCAGTTTTAATATTAAGTTTCTTTTTTAATTTATGGTGTTTTTTTATTATCTTTTAAGGCTCTTTTACACTTGCGGCTAGGGAGGGGGGGGGGGGGGGACAGTAAAAATAAGTTGAGCCGCAGTTCTACAATCCCTGGCCTCCCCCCACTATCCCAATAAAGCAGTCGTCGTATTTGACCAACAATAGCATCGCCGGACGTGATGCATCAGATGATGAATTGCCGATCACATCGTTACCGCAGAAGCAATGTTTCGGAGCCTCGCAGGACCCCTTCATCAGGCATGTGACATTCAAGTATATGGGGCCACTCCGCACGTTGTTGTGGCGCTGTAGTGCAAGCTTTTCAGGATTAAAACAGGAGGCGAGGAAGTGACACCGCCGCCGTTCAACCGCCCTCTGCAATGCTATCCACAGTCTTGTCTTAAAGTGGAACTTCACCCTAAAGGTGAAAATCTGCATATTGCCCCCCCCCCCCCTACTATTTTTGGGAATTCTGGTGGGATTGCCTTGGCACATCCTCCAGGAGTTCTCCTCCCCCAACACCAATGGCTTGCCATAGAGCGTTATATTCCATAATCTATGCTGTATTACTGGACAGATTATGTTCTGGTCTTTGGTTTGTCATTGGGCCGAGTTCTTGTAAAGACCAATAGTCCCCCATAGTGCCCCATAGTCCCTATAGTTCTCCATAGTGCCCATAGCGCCTCATAGCGCCCCATAGTCCCCCCATAGTCCCCATTGTCCCCCATAGTTCACCATAGTCCCCCATAGCCCCCCATAGAGCCCCATAGTCCCTATAGTGCTCCATAGTGCCCATAGCGGCCCATAGTGCTCCATAGTCCCCATGGTCCCCCATAGTGGCATAGTCCCCATAGCGCCCCATAGTGCCCATAGTGCCCCATAGTCCCCCATAGTGGCATAGTCCCCATAGTGCCCCATAGGCAGCCTAAGGCAGTTATTACATCATTGATACTCATTGGTTGGCTCTGAGGGGACCCTTGTGCTTTATATCTCTTACAGGTCCCCATTGTTGCTCAGGAGGTTTGGCTGTGTTGTTCTTCCTCATATTCTGAAGAAGTAAGATATGTACACTGAGAAATGATTTGAATTTTTCTGTGACACTATTGACTGATCCAGCTATTGGGGGATTGAATCTGTGATTTTTTTTTTTTTTTTGAACAGCCGTGGTTTCCAAACTGCGGCCCTTTTGTTAGCCTCTATCCAGCCCTTGGGGTTCTGTTCTTCCCATGAGGCACATTCCTCTCACTGACACCAACTGTAGAGCATGATTTCTGTCACTGACACCAATGGTGGGGCACTATTTATCTCACTGATACCAATTATGGGGCACTATTTATCTCACTGATACCAATTATGGGGCACTGTTCCTTCCACCGATGCCAGTGATTGGGCACTATTCCTCCAACTGACACCAACAATGGGGCACTATTACTCCCAATGATACCAACAATGGGGCACTATTCCTTCCACTGATACCAATGATGGGGCACAATTCCTTCCACTGATACGAGGGATAGGGAACTATTCCTCCAACTGACACTGACAATGGGGCACTATTGCTCCCAATGATGCGATGATAGGGCACTATCCCTTCTTCTGATATCAGTGACGGGGCACTATTCCTCCATCTGACACCAAAGATGGGGCACTATCCCTTCCACTGATATGAGTGATAGGGCACTATTCCTCCAACTGAGACAGACAATGGGGCACTATTGCTCCCAATTATACCAATGATGTGATAATGGGGCTCTATCCCTTCCTCTGATACCAGTGATGGGGCACTATTCCTCCAACTGACACCGAAGATGGGGCCATTATCCCTTCCTCTGATACCAGTGATAGGGCACTACTCCTTCCACTGACACCAATAATGGGACACTATTGCTCCACCTGACACCAATGATGGGGAACTATTGCTCCTAATGATACCAATGATGGGACACTATTCCTCCCACTGATACCAATGATGGGGCACCATTCCTCCACCTGACACCAATGATGGGGCACTATTGCTCCTAATGATACCAATGATGGGGCACTGTTGCTTCCACTGATACCAATGATGGGACACTATTCCATCCACTGACACCAACAATGGGACACTATTACTCCCAATGATTCCAACGATGGGGCACTATTCCACAGGTGCCTGAGGCATTATTTACTCCCACTGATATTGGGAAATTTACTGGCCATAATCTCTCCGCCCCCCCTCCAATTGATACCAATGATGGGGCATTATTCCTCCACCTGACACCAACAATGGGACACTATTACTCCCAATGATTACAATGATGGGGCACTATTCCACAGGTGCCTGAGGCATTATTTACTCCCACTGATACTGGGAAATTTACTGGCGATAATCTTGTCGTCTGCCCCCCCCCCCACCTACTGTCTGGAGGACAATAAACTGGCCCTATATTCAGAACGTTTGGAGACCCCTGATATACAACAAGCTAAATGAATGTTTAACACAAGGACAATTAGAGGACAATTGTAATATGACTGAACACTTTTAAGATATAAAACTGAAGGAAGCACATACGTTTTTAATATTTGTTTTTATGAATTTACTATATTAAAAGTAGAGGGTTTTATACCTTTTTAATACAAAAAACAGTTTTGTTTTTAAAGTGGTTCTAAAGGCTGAAGGTTTTTTTTTTTTACCTTCATGCATTCTATGTGTCCAGTGCCCAGCCCCCCCCCAATCCTTACCTGAGCTCCCGCCGATCCAGCGACGTTCACGATAGCCCCAGCTGTCCCGGGACCCTCCCTCTACATTGACTGAGACAGCAGCGAGAAGCCCATTGGCTACCACTGCTGTCAATCACAGCCAGTGAGTCAATGAGGAGAGAGCGGGGGGGGGGCGGGGCCGAGCCGTAGCTTCATGTGTCTTAAGGACGCATAGAGCAGCGGCTCAAGAGTGAGCAGGAAGCTGTACATTTCCGGCATGTGCCAGGATTGCTAACTGTCACATTGGTTGTGGTCTAAACCAAACTATCAAACCAGCCAATGGCTGGTGTCATAACTGATCACATGTGCAGCGTCATGGGAGTTGTGGATTAAACAGAGGCCAAGTTGGCTGAAAAAAATTTAAAGTCAGCAGCTACACATACTGTAAAAATTAGGACACTTACCTGTCAATGTCGGCACCCCAGCTGATGTTTCCATCGGCTCTCAGGTGCTGCCGTCGCCATTCATGGTAAGGGAAACTGGCAGTGAAGCCTTTTGGCTACACTCCAGGTTCCCCACTGCTACTACTACTGCCGGTTTCATTTACTATAAATAGCGGTGGCAGCACCCGAGAGCCAAAGAAAACATCAGCTGGGGTGCCGCCATTGCTGGATTCCATGACAGGTAAGTGTCCTAATATTAAAAATCGTGGCTACAGTATGTACGCTGCACTTTCTGAATGGCCCGGCAGCGGGGGAAGTTGGAGGGGGCCAAACTTCCCAGTGATCTTTCTGCAGTGAGATCTCTTGCAAGTGGGGAAGGGGTACCTGTCAAAAACAGGTACTCGCTCCCCCCTCCCCTGAAAGGTGCCAAATGTGACAGCGGAGGGGGAGAGGAGGCAGAAAAGCCTCCTACTTTTATTGAACGAACTTAAAGGGGTTGTAAATCCTCGTGGTTTTTCACCTTAATGCATTCTTCTGCCCTCCCCCCCCCCAAGAGCCCCCCTTGTACTTACCTGAACTCGAACGTTCCAGCGACACTGACGAGCACAGCAGCTCCAGCCACTGTCTCGGGTCCTCACTGGATAGATTGCTAGCACCAGGAGCCATTGGCTCCCGCTGCTGTCAATCAAATCCAGTGACCCGGGAGGCTGGGCCGAGTCCTGCTGTCTGTGTCAATGGACGCAGCAGCAGGACTCTGGAGTGCGCCCCGCACGAGTGCCCCCATGGAAAGCGGCTCTCCGTGGGGGCACTCGAGAAGAGGAGGATCGGGGCCACTCTGTGCAAAACCCTTGCACAGAGGAGGTAAGTAGAGCATGTTTGTTATTTAAAAAGAAAAAAAAAACCTTTACAACTCCTTTAAGTTAGAATTTGATTGGCTACCATGCAGAGCTGCACAAGATTCTGAGCGCTCTAGTTTTAGTAAATCTCCCCCAATGAGTCATTTTGTTTCTGAATGTTGCATTGTGATGCAAATTTCTACAGTTGTCACCAGAGCAGGATGTGATCCTTTAACCACGTGCCGACCAGTGCACGGCAATATGTGTCGGCACAATAACAAGGCTGGGCAAATAGGTGTACACCGCGCCCACCGCGGGCCCCGCGGACTCTATATCCGCCGGATGCCCGTGATTGTGTCACGGAGCAGAAGAACGGGGACATGTATGTAAACAAGGCATTTCCCCGTTCTGCCTAGTGACAAGACAGCGATCTACTGCTCCCTGTCATGTGACTAGTAGCCCATCCGCCCCACAGTTAGAATTACTCCCTAGGACACACTTAACCCCTTTATCGCCCCCTAGTGTTTAACCCCTTCCCTGCCAGTGTCATTTACACAGTAATCAGTGCATTTTTATAGCACTGATCGCTGTATAAATGACAATCGTCCCAAAATAGTGTTAAAAGTTTCCGATGTGTCCCCCATAATGTCGCAGTCGCGATAAAAATCACAGATCACCACAATTACTAATCAAAAAAGAAAAATAAATAATAAAAATGCCATAAAACTATCCCCTATTTTGTGAACGCTATAACTTTTGTGCAAAGCAATCAATATACGCTTATTGTGATTTTTTTTTTTTTTTTTTACCAAAAATATGTAGAAGAATACACATCGGCCTAAACTGAGGGAAATTTTTTTTTTTTTTTTTTCATATATATATACATTTTTGGGGGATACTTATTGTAGCAAAAAGTAAAAAATATTGCTTTCTTTTCAAAATTGTCGCTCTTTTTGTTTATAATGCAAAAAAAAAAAAAGCGCAGAGGTGATCAAATACCACCAAAAGAAAGATCTATTTGTGAGAAAAAAGGACATCAATTTTGTTTGGGTGCAACGCCGCACGACCGCGCAATTGTCAGTTAAAGCGACACAGTGCCGAATCGCAAAAAGTGCTCTGGTCAGGAAGGGGGTAAATCCTTCCGGGGTGAAGTGGTTAATGTG